>JAYKKI010000010.1:42495000-43095000 GCA_039881145.1 Druceiella hillmani | reverse complement strand
TCGACGTTTTTACGTGCGGGGTAGCACGCAAATTTGAATCGAAAACCGGTTAATAATGGTTAATACCGGTATAATGAGCGTAACCGAAAATAAAACGTTCCATTGAGAATACCGGTTATTTACCGGTAAAAGTGAGCGTAACCGAAATAAAAAGGTTTACATGTACTTATGTCAAACCGGTTTAAAATTTTAACCGGTTATCAAGCCCTGGTCCTAACGTCAGACAAAAATGAGTTGAATCTTTACAACGTGCATATGCTTTATTACAATAAACCATATTATAAAGGTTTTGGAATCCGAACCCAGGAGAGCTCATGTAGTACAGCGGTGATGTTGACGTAAATCCATTTTGGGCCGAAGTTTCAGATTTTTATTAATAGAGTAATTTTTTTCCTATTTATGTTATAACAAAATTTTTAAGAAACTTTCTGGAAAAGTCTCGAAGGCTTGATTAAAATTTCTTCAGAAAATTCAATATCTACGAAAAAAATTCTACAGATCGCATTTCTTAACTAAGCCATGTCATTCGTTTCATTTTTTTAGCTTTTCTTATCTGAATCAAATATATTTTAATTCTTCATTACTGACAAGAAGAAGTTTCAGCATGGACATGCATGACATGCATGGACATGCGCTCTTAAAATAGTAATATTCTGTTATCAATAAAATATTTTGCATTATTATTTGGATTCAAACATAAATGTTGACCGCAAACTTGTGGCAATATGGTAGGAACTGTATTAGATTTTTTTAACATTTACATTTTTTCAAACATAAAATGTTCAAGAATTTTCAACACTGGAACTTTACCATATCGGTTTATGGATATGCCAGGTTGTATGTTATGTATTTGCTTCCATAACTTCAATTGAATTTTTCTGGCGTTTATTATGTCTGTTTAATTATTTTTGTTTTGCTTTTCGTATTATTCTACTTTATATTATTTACACTTATAATATGATAGGAATGAAATTCATGGATAATTTTTTTACAAAATAATATTTGAAATTACATTTATTTAATATAATATTATACACACACACACACATATATAAATATATATATATATATATATATATATATATATATATATACTAGCTGACCCGGCGAACTTCGTATCGCCTAACAGTCGATTCTTTAATTTTTAATTTTTTTTAATACTTATTCTGCTATTCGGGACACCGGGTTCAATTATATTATGTCAAAAAATAAAAATTATAAAACACTTAAAATTCTTTTGATAGTCACTAAAAATCACAATGAAAATTACAATTTCAGATTTCTCTTTATGATACCTACTTATTATATTTTATTTTATTTTTACTTATTCTAAATTAAGTTTCATTTTTATTGTAGTACTTTATGGTACACGATATTTTTTGTTTGATTACCTGGCGCGTAAACAAACAGAGCAGATGGTTTTCCAACACGGGAACAGGCAACATACCATTGACCATGCGAGAAACATGGGTTTTCTAGATTAATACCACAAACACTTAATAACTGCCCCTGGGATTTGTTTATAGTCATAGCGAAAGCAAGCCGTACTGGAAACTGTAGTCGTTTAAACTCGAATGGTACGTCAGTCGGAATCATTGGGATGCCAGGTATCAAAACGTCTTCTCCTTTATACTTTCCTTTCAATATGATTGCTTCTATTACGTTATTCAGTAATTTTTTTATCGCTAATCGTGTGCCGTTACAAAGTTGCGGTTGGTTAATATTTCGCAACATTATAACTACAGATCCAACCTTTAATTGAAGATTGTGAGGCGGCAATCCTGGCAAATTAAGTGAGTTTAAAAATTCCGGTGGATAGTTCACGACATCATCTTCATTAGTTGCCGTATCAACTGATTTATATGTCCTCATTTTGCCAGGAATGTCATCTTGAATTTTGAAATTTAATTCATTTACATTAGTGTTTTTTGCAGCCAGTATAGCTCGTTCGCTCAATCAATCATGGAATAAGTAATTTTGAGCAACATTTGGAAACCCTTTTTGAATGAGTTCAAATTTTGATTGCGTTAACTGACAAAAACTATCAGGAAAGGTAATGCAGCCAGTCAGCACATCTATAGGAAATTTGCCATTACCAATATCAATGAGTTGTTTAGAGAATTTGTCTCCAGATTGATCATTTTGCAACATGACACGCATATTCTTGCTTAAATGTAATACCTTGACATGTTTCCACAAATTGGAGGGCTTTAAACATGCATTCAGTTCATCAACTTGCGTTGAACGTGGAACCACTGGCAATGTTTGGCGAAAATCTCCTGATAATAAAATCATTGCGCCACCAAATTGGTTTTGATTGTTCCGTAGATCTTTTAAGGTTCTATCTAAAGCCTCTAAAGATTTTTTATGCGCCATAGTGCATTCATCCCACACTATTAGTTTACATTGCTGCAAAACCTTTGCCATTGCCGAATTCTTGGAAATGTTGCAGGTTGGAATTTCGTTGCTTTGCATATTCAATGGCAATTTTAGAGCTGAATGGGCTATTCGACCGCCTTCAAGCAAAGTTCCTGCAATGCCTGACGAAGCAAGAGCTAGAGCAATTTCATTTTTTGAGCGAATTGTTGCCAATATTAAAGTAATCAAAAATGTTTTTCCTGTACCACCAGGAGCGTCCAAGAAGTAAATCTCCAGTTCCATCATTTATTACTTTCATAAGAGTATCAAATACATACTTTTGTTCTTCGTTCAATAGTGGAAGATTTATTTGAATCGATTCTTTCAAAGTAGATAGAGATAGATAGATAGAGATCATACGATTTTTCACGTTGTAACTCTTGATGAAAAGCATCGTGCATTGGGCGATTGGGCGTGGCTATCCCCAATTGACATAATAGCTTGTTTGACCTCAACAAACACATATCCTCAATGGAAATCAATGCCTGATTGAAAATTTCTTCACTTATTTGTAAATTCAGATTTCCTGTTCTATTGCGTATATTAAATAAAGTATCGTCACACATATTATCTTTGTATTTTATCCACAAATCAATTGGTTTTGATGGGAAGCATATACATATGATAATGGAAAACAATGTTCGTATTTGATGAGCTTGTGACGAAATTACAGCATCATTGAGAGTTTGATTGGGATCAACGTTTTCTAATAGTTGCAAACGATGACAGGCTTTTTTGTAAGATCCACACAATTCACCATCAACTGTTCGTAAATGTTGGAATGATGTTGGGCCACGCACATTGACTAATAGCAGCCGTAAATAAAAACATTCATTGTTGCTTGGATGAACGGAATAAATTCGACCTATTGCATCGGTTGAATATACACTTGGGTAACCTGGAACTGGTTTTCCTTGTTTCCTTCTCATCAATTTCTTTGTTGATTGATTCCAAGTATAATATTTTGGCATTTCAGAATATAGCAGTGTCTGTGCGAAATGATCATTTTGGCACGTCTCGAAAAAACTGGTTATGGTAGTAGATGGTGGCTGGTGAGCTCTCTGTACTGCATTCTGAGCTGTGAAATACACTCTCTGTCCATTTTCTAAGTGCACGGCTAAGTGAACAACTGTGGGGTGTCTTCCATCAATTGGAAAAGAAAAAAATTCTCCAAAATGCTTCATTACTGCTAACATAGCGGCCCATTTGGTATTGGGTTACTTCATCATTTGAATTCTCTGCACTAAATCCAATCACAGCCATATCACTTCCTTTGGATACATATTTACATATGTACTTGATAGATTGTACTGAATGGCAAGATTCAACATTGATGTGTGCTTTGAAAGTTTTTGATAAGATCGGTGAATATGGAACAATCCAACGATTATCTATTTCAATATCTTGTTGATTTACTTTGACTATTGTAGATCTTCCATTGTCTGCTAGTGATCGCCGACGATATAGTGGATAACCATCATTTCCAGTAATTGTTTCCGATATTAATGTCCGTGGATAGCGCTTTGAACATTTACCATCTACCATACACGGTGCATTTTGATTAAGTGTTCCACATGGACCATGTATCATGTTATTGATAACTACCTCATGCAAGCCAGGATCTACTTGTTCATCAGGGATTTCAGCTGATATGACTTTATTAACTTCATTTGGCCTAATTTTTTCAACCAACCGGATCAAAATTTGTGCATGTGGCAATCCACGTTTCTGCCACTCTACAGAATACATCCAGCAGCGTGTCTCCTGTAAATATTTTTTTTATTATAATGATGATGACAGTTGAGTAACAAATTAAACTATTTAGTAGGTGATAACGTAACATCTCATAAACCAATCTTTCAATTACCTGTAATGGGATTTATCATCTTGATTGAGAAATCATAGCCATCTTCACCATCTTCACGTTCCAGGGCAGTACGATTAGTTTGATAATTAATTTGATTCGTTGCATTTCGGGTTCTTCTGCCTAAATTTGTCCGCCGCCTTATAGGAGGCATATTTAGTAAGGCACAAACACAACACTTTTTTAATTTTATAGAAATTTGTGGTTTTTAGATTTAGTAATATTATAGATGCACAGCAAAGAGACGTTTACATTTCAAGTGACATTTTACCATAGACAATTTGTTTTTGAGTAATGTTGCCATCGTATAAATATTGACAAATATTGACATTAATATTTATACGATACTAACGTCACTCAATTGTTTTGCCTTCCCGGAACCCCTCCACTAACACTTAAACTTTATGGAATGGTATTAAAGTTCAAATTGAGTTTTAAGTATTATTACGAATCTTTTGTATGGGAATATAGAAAAGTGTTGTTTTTAGACTTTTTCAGGCAATTTTTTAAATTTGTCTCTCCGTAAGAACCATCCTCGTACTTCAATATTATAAAAAAAGAATTAGCGAAATCGGTTCAGCTGCTCTCGAGATTTGCGCTTAATTCATCCATTCATTTTTACATTATATATATATATATATATATATATATATGTACATATATATGTATATATATATATACATATATATACATATATATATATATATATATATATATACATATATGAAAATAAGTTAGAAATTGGTCAATGATAGTTGAGTTACATTTTTTGATTAAGATAGTAGTGAAATAAAGTAAAAATATGCAGGTTATTTTTAGAGATAATTTAAATCATACTACCAATGATATGTTCTGAGAAAAACACTTCTTTGTCTTATTGATGTTTTTTTTTCATGTTGTGTCATTAATATTAAATTCACGATGGCGTCATTTTAAATCGAGGTAGTAAGTCTCAAACTATGTGAAACGTATTTATAAATTTTTTATATTGAGTAGAATATCATGAACAATTTCGACGACTGTTGTATCAAAAGGACCATTAATTTTCTTAATTTTATGGATTTTCGAAGGCCTTCTTTTATACTGGCCACATATTAAGTTTTGCAATTAATTAGGACAAATTCTGTATTCATGAATTCTTAGCAAAAAACGTGAGATCCCATCAAAGATATAAATGAAAATATTATGTACGAGTAAATTATTATGGTTCTTAATATAGTTAGGCACGTACAAGTTGACAAAGTTAAGGGTACAAAGTGTTTCTATTAAGCAATTTACAAACATTGATAACATTTTTCATCGTATTAATACGTTACCTAATATATTTTCATGGGCATATAAATAACGTAAATTACTCAACAACTGTAAAATCTAGTACTGGCGATATTTTTATGTGATATTCTAGCCATACTATATCTTATATAGATGAGGTAAAATATGATTAGAAGATTACATAGAAATATTAATTCTTTTCACCATTCACAATTAAATGAAACTACGTGATGTAGTATTATTTCTACTTTCTTTGATTTCTTTACCACGACCTAGGTTTCGTTGTATTACAACATCTTCAGGTGGGATATTAAAAGATCTTTGCTAATATCCCACCTGAAGATGTTGTAATACAACGAAACCTAGGTCGTGGTAAAGAAATCAAAGAAAGTAGAAATAATACTACATCACGTGAATAATGAATTTCTACAAAATTAACGCCAAATATATTCAATCTTTTCACCATATTGATGGTATTTGAAAACATTGATTTTAATAGAGATACAAACTGATATCAGAATTACCTTAGAACAGTTAAATTTTCATTAGTTTCAAGTTAATTTCTTCATATGGGATTACAATTAAATTTAAATTTATAAGATATTTATATATTTTTAAGTAATTAACATAACCTTCCTATTTATACTCGGCAAGTTGTTTTTTTACTTGTAATAGGTTTTGCTAAATTTTAAACAGTTAATGAGCATAACTGTGAAAGTTATTTCAAGTGCATAACATATTTATGCTTACGCTTTTAATATCAATTTTATTCTGATGTCGCATAAGAAAGAAATAGTTTTGAATTTGACGGGCGTTTTGATTTCAAACTCTTTATTGAGCTCAATGCTTCAAAAGAACTTGCTCAAGTTTTCATATTTATGTTTCAATATGATTTTATATACTTGGAATATCTAGAAATATAATGGTTACGAAACTACTTTTATGACCAAAATGAAGTTCCAAGTTGAAAGCTTGCTAAAGGAAATTCTTTTCATCAAGTCAATTTTCCAACATGACGACAGATTCAACTTTAGGACAAAGAAGAGTAAATGGACGCAATAACTTAATATTTTAGTCCTGAGACTACTAGTTTTATTATTTTTTTAAACGACGGCAATTTTTGGTAAATAAGTCATGAAAACCAACAATTTGTTTTACTCTAATGATGAGGATGAAGTTTGATTGAAAAATACAAAATGAAATTTGTGATAGTATATTATACAGTAAACCAAGCAATGAATATCAAGTTGGCCGATTTTGAATAAAGTTAATTAAGGCAAAGGAGTATTAAAAGAATTAGCTACAATATTTAAATATTCATGTGTTCATTTGTTCTCCTTGGAATTTATAGTTATCAAAATACTGAAACATGTTGAAACATATACTCGTAGTGAATAAATGAACAATACAAATTTACATACAAATACATACTCAGGTATTCGACTTTCATGAAAATATGGCAATCTGTTTGAAGATCAATGTCGTTTCAATGTTATTTTAAATGCTAATGAGTTTAAACTGATTTTTTATAATAAAATAAAATCTGGTGTATAGTAAAATCAAACTGTTTTAGGTGCATATTTACAAGTAATTATAATTTGTGACAGAAAATCTTGTATCAGGAACCTCTTTTCTAAAGTGGCGATAGGTGTTGAATCGTGTTGACACTAACAGTAGAGGCATTGTTTCAAATTCTAGTAAATGGATGATGTTACACAAGCAGTTGTAACATTCTTATTGTTTCTTTTTACTTATGCACATATTAAATGAGGGAGAAACGCGCAAAGGATATCGTAAATAAGTGTGAAAGCATTCATTTAATTGATATCGTTAAAAATTATCTTTACTCTTAGAAAAAATATACCCGTAATAAAACCTAACGTTTACGTAAGGTAACTTTTTTACGGTTAACAAAACATAAGTTAAAATGATTAAATTTATTACCATTTATAGCCTTCTTTTAATAATGGTTTTCACGTAATATATGTCTAGATATGGTATATGGCGTCCTGGCCGTAATTATTAGAATATTTATTGGAATGATAATGAAAATTTAAAATATCTTTTTAAGAATAAATATTTTTTAAAACGCTTAAATTATGTAGACCTATGCTTCTTTTACAAACGCGATTACGCCAATATCTGAAAATTTAAACCTAGGTATTAACATGTGGCTTACAAGGTAAATAAAATATATTAAAAATAAAATTGTTATTAAGTACACCAACCTAGGTATATGACAAGAAAAAACAATTAGAAATAAAAAAAGATTAGATCAGGTTTAATAGGCATTATTAAACCTACAGAAAACCAAAAGTCGTTGACAAATGTAATCCCCATTAACGTAATAAAAGTAAAATATTGTCTATGTTTGTGTTTGCTTTTCATTCACGCTTATAATAGTTAATTAATTTCAGTGAAATGTTGCATAAATATAAAAATATAGACTTTGAATAATTATGTTACCATATATAAGAGTGAACGTAAACGCTAAAAATATTCCGGCTTATAAAATATTCTAAGGGCTGCTGTTTATTTAATTTTGGAAAGTAATATTTCCATCACCAATTGGATTGTCTAAAAGCCCCATTAAAGAGCTGTGACAACCCGACTTCATACAAAAAGCGGAATCTCCGAAGTTCCCTCAATGGTGAAAGCATGTTCAATTTAACATATAAAATTCATGGGCTAATTTCAACATGGCATTTTAGTCCGGCCTGCTATCTTATAACTCGCGCGTCGCGCTGCACTGTGTTTTAATAAATATTAAACTTCATATCTGGCAAATCACTCAAAATAATACTTACTTATTGCATATATGACTAGTCTGATTAAAATTTATACTATTTAACCTAATACTACTACACTGTTTAATTTACTTATTTTACAAAAAAAACTTTCCTTTATTTTACATGGAAGAAGCCTTTAAATACTAGTTGTTAAATATTTACAGAATGTATTTATTCGTCATTAATTGTGCAGTTTATTCGCTTTCCGAAATAGTTTGTTTTTTCCGTAGCATTATTATTTATATAGGTACTTGTTTGATACTAAATTACGAAGTTAAGATTTTAGAATTAAATTTTTACAGCCTTTTACCTACAGATGACAATCGACATGGACTATTTTATATTTATCACCAATCAATTACGATTTACATGTTGTTAATATTTAACCAAAACCCTATTGACAGAAAAGGTGGGTTCAGCCGACGGCCACAAAGTCACTTTATATTTATTAAGTGTCACTTAGATTTATCACGACATATTTAAATTCCAAAAAAGTTTTTGATTTCCTCACAAATTTTCTGATATCTGATTTGGTTCCTTAGTAAATGTACTTTTTATTAAACTCAATTAAGTGAATTATTTTTAAAAATAATTTTTCAATAATTACTTTGATTTTGTAATCGATTTAGTAGAAAATATTCAGATATTCAGTAAAAAAATTAATGAAAAAGAAATTTGAATAATGGTAGCTTTGAGGAAAACTTAAGATGATCATATTTAACCCAATTTGAAAATATTTTTCTTTGTTAGTTTTTACTCCTAAAAGTCCTTTTTTTATTAATACACTAAAATTTATTAAAAAGACAACTAATGATAACATTGTCGATTGAATAACTTTATTCAATGAAATGATGAAATTAGTTGAATTTTCAATTTCTTAGCAAATATTAGATGATCAGTGTTTTCTAAAAATAATTTTTAGTTGATATCAGAGTAAGTCATTAATATAAGTTTTTATTCCTAGTATTCTTAGTCAATGGTGTTTTTACGTTTATTATACTTGAAAATACTGAAATATTATCATTTGTAATAAAGGCAAAAATTGAGGTTAAAAAAGGAAATTACGTGAAAATTACTTGACAGTTAATTACTTTAATAATGACATATCAATTATTTATCTCATCTACTGGATTATAACATTAATTGATCAAATTGACAGAAAATATACGTTATAAACTGTTTCCCCCAAAAAAAATGTATAAATAATATATATATATATATATATATATATATATATATATATATATATATATAGTAAATGCATTTATATAATCAGTTTCTTTTCTCAATATATCTCTTATATTCTCAATTTAGTGCATAAACGTTCCATTACAATGAAAGTTCGAGTTTTAAATATTTATTCCGATGGAGAAGTTAACCATAACTTCTTTATATTTATTATTTGCTATATAACTCTTAATTTATCAGTTAAAGTGATGTAATGACGGGTATTTGACTCAAACTGATTTCAAAGAAGACCCACTCATGAGAAATACAAGAGAAAAATAATCGAGTTCAATTTTATGTCTTGGTATTCTTTACTTGACTGTATTCCCTTGCCTTTTTGTGGAATATATCAAATATAAATTTAAATTCTGACTATTTCTACTCCAAAACACATACCTTAACGTGGAAATGAATAAAAGCATCTATATAAACCATTTTATTAAATAAAATATGCATGTATGGTGTTATTTCGTAAACGTTTTTTTAAATATCGATATGCAAATGTTTTAATAAATATTACATTTCGAAACTTATATGATTGCATCATCTTCACACTCCAGGCAGAATCTTGCCAGAGATTAATTTGCACAATTATGCAGATGCTACCTATAAAACGAAAGAATTTAGTTTCATTGCGCGGTGCCAAAGATACCAAAATATAATTTTATATTTACAAAGGGATTGGTTGAAGAAGGCATTTAATGAACGGGGCATAAGTCACGTACGGAGTTTGTCTTAATGTCCGATTTTATTTTATTTATGTTTGACCAGAAAGGTTAGCCGATCAATATATGACTACATTACATATTTGTATTAAACTGTTATTTTATGAATTTTTGTTTGTTATATAAAATAGTGAATTCCATTATCGAACAAGACGCTGGAGACAGAGGAAATAAGTTTAATGTGGCCATGAAGGCCACATTGTAAGCAGTCTGTATTTTTTTTATTAAAAATATGAAATGGAAAATCTGAAAGATAAATACACAAACTTTTCCTTTTATTTTGAGACTAAATAGATATATACCTGTCAAGTATGAATAGAATTTGCATTACGATGATTCTGGGCACGTTTGAGTATATATATACTTGAAGGATATATTTGTATTTATATTAAAATATTCGCTATCATTAATACCATTTTATACCGTGTAAATGCTTCGCACAGGTTTAAAATATTGCAATTATTTGAAAAGTGATGAAAATTAGGATCAATGATGATCCTAATTTAGGATCAATGATGATCCTAATAGTTTCCCCGTAAACATTAGATACATTTCTATTAACCCATTTTTTAAATCTTGACGTTTACTATTTCGGAAGAAATATATAAGGATTGTGTTGTTATTCCTTTTGACCTACAAAAGCTTAAAATTGGCTAATAAAAATATACAATGCTACGAACAATTATTTACTTTTACCTATATTATAACAAATCTATTTTTATATTTACGGAAATGCGCTGTGAAACTTCAGCTTAACAATAAATTTATACAAATTACATAATATGAATTAAATTTTGAGAATCGTGAAATGTGAAAAATTCTAAATTTTAAGAAAGAGAAGAAGAGAGCGGAGAAGTTTCAATCTAGGTTCTATTTTATCAATCAAATATCGCCAATTATCTACGATGGTTTTTGTGGGTTACGCACAATGACATTTTTGAAAATATCTGTAAATATATTTCATAATTATATATTTTCATAACATTTAATTTTTCCTTTAAAAAGTTATTTTAACTAATCAAGTAGAAAGCGAAATTCTGCAGCCAGGTCGTTGATTTAACTTTTGATTAAAAATATCTAACTAGTTTAAAAGGCATAGAATTAAAAGAATAAGTTAAATAGAAAAACCCGTGTGTTCAACTCTTTTTCCTAATAGGACACTTTTTAATTATCATAAGAATAAATTCCACTTTGGAGTTATTTGCTGTCCTATTATCATTTTTGTGGTACTGCTAAATTATATTCAAAATTTAATGCACACTTATTTGGTAGTTGAGGCGTAAAGGAAGTAAAAAATAAAGAAACTTACTGTTGTATTTATAATATCATAATTTTTTTTTGTCAATTTGGATGAAAGAAAATTTTAACATTTTTGATTTCATCCCATTCAAATCGCCGTCAATACGTGGAAAGTTCTTCGGTCACTTGACATTAATAAAAGGTGTTTAAATATGTGACTATTAGAAAATCTTGTAAGAAAAAAAATAAAGAAAAATAACTATAGCAGTCACCAAAATCTAAATCATGAAAAAGTTGTTCTTTTAGGTGTAATTTTTAGGGTACCCATGACACAGGAATGGTGATCACTAACCAAGTATTTCTAGTTAATTCAATCAATTACCTTATCAGCTACTTTATGAATCATAGCAAAGAGAACAATTTTACATTTGTATTTCTATCTATCCACATAATCTTATTTCCTAATATTTTAGTTGAATAGTTAAGGTATTCAGAAATGAAGAGCCAATCTTGCTACATCCTTTTGTTGTATAACAATAACCATGACAATTAAGTCACTTGTTGAAAATTGATATTCTTTCACATCAATTTTTTTATAATTTTGGGTGAAACCAAGTATAGGTAAAAGCTAATATATTAAGTCGTTCTGCAACCTGACGAAGGTTTTTAGGCGGAATTATGTTTTTACCCTATTTAGAGTCATGAAATATCTATTTGTCTTTTGATAGGGATAAATCACATACCAGTTTCATTATGATTGAGTATAATAATATATGAGGATTATGTTCTATTCATGCCTATATATCGTTCCCCTATTTAATTTAAATCGGCATTTCGTTGAATTGCTTTTTAATATTACTTACGTGACTTATTCTATTTGTTTACGTAAATCGCTGGTGTAAAAACAATATAATTATTTTCAAGTGTGGATTCCAATTCATCCTGTTGTTTATTCTAATTTTTTTTCAATTTTTGCTTTAGTTCACTAAAATTTAAAATGTTATGTTTAAGTTTCTCGTTAGTTTTAATTTCATATTTTACGAGTATGACCTACTTTCTTTACCAAAATCGTAAAATTATAACTTTTCTTACGGGATGTAAATAATATAGTCTGTGAATAACCGATTACATAAATGGTGGTTTTAGGTACTAAAACCACCAATAATTATGTTTCAATTAATTAAAAATCTATGTTTTATTTATATAATATTATATGTTATGCTATTGTTTATCCAAATATATTCGATATCAAGCCGTTGTTTTCGAATCTCAATTTGCTTAGAGCAAGTATAGATTCAGTAACACCAAATAGGAAATTATTTAGTAACTAATTTTTGGGAAACATTCACAGGTAAAATATAAGTCCATTTAAATCACAACTAAATTAGTGAAGAATATCGGCGAATAATATCTAAACTCACAATATATTTTTGAAGAATATGTATCAACTTTTAGTTACCAGTGTGTTAACTTAATAAAAACTCAAGGAAGATTTTAGATGGTAAATTAAAATGTGAAGCTACAAAAATCTTCTATTCCTTTTTTTACCCAACTTTCCGGCCTTAGATACTTCTAACCTAGAGAAAAATCTACCGAAAGTAGTGAGACATCCGTTACCTACCTTCTATTCGCTTTAATCAGGGTTAATGTAGCACGTGCTGATATCTTAATACAATTCTTCTGACTCATTGTACCTCGACGTACTACATAGCCTAGAAACGAATTTAGATTACAACGTATAGTTTGAGAGAAAAACTATGCTTAAATGTAAAATACCCCGGTCAAAAATTCGATTAAGAGATCCGGTTTTTGTTAGCTTACTTTGCTTTCAGTGAAGTATTGTCCCTGTATATAATAATATCGTATCCTGAAAATGTATTGGTAAAATTCTATAGAAGATGTCTATGGTGGACGTTTTTTACAAACATATTTTCGTCCTGTAAGTGGATAATATCGCACTGTAACAAGTGCATCGCAGATAAAATGATAAATTGGCAATCCTAAAAATTAATTAAGTTTTTTATATCCATTAATAGTCTTTGATGTTACCTGCAAGCATGCTCGAAAATATATTTTGCAACTTAGTTTTAATATCCTACGATAAAAGCTATCCATGTACTGCACTCCTCCTACATAAAACGAATTTTATTGTATGAAAATAGAGTAAAACATTTAGTCGTACAGCAACAAATATTCCAATTAGCGGACATTTAGAATGAACATTTTAAATGAAACTAAGGCATTATTGAAACTAATGACAGAACATTTCCTGAACAAATGAGAATATATAAATAAAATGGGAGTCTCTTATTTTCAGATTGAGGGCTAACCTAATTTTTAGTCAGTTATCTGTGAAATACCTGCACATAATTACAAATTTTTAAAATATGCTTCTATTTTCGCTTGTATTGTTTGCGACCACTTTCCACGAAAAATGACCATTGGAATAGGATTTAGTATATTTTTCTTGTCGACACTTGACATTTCAGCTAGCAATAAATAGGTACTATGTAAAATACCCATATTATTGATTGATTGTAAAAAATAAATGATACAAATCTATATTACTTTATCGTATTTTTGTTACTCGTAATTATAGAATTAATCATGGGACCTATATGGATTCGCAATAATTCTGCAAAAAATATACACAAAATACTTTCTTTAGGTTAGAACTTTTGGCTACAATTATTGTGAAAGAAATATTTTAACGTTATCTTTTATATCGATAATTATCTTCAATGTGGCACACACGATGACAGTAAAGGGGTTTGCAGCATTTGAGCGCGAATAAAAGTAGACGCAAAATTTTTTGAGCTGCAACTGCAAGTCATAATTGCGATCATTTTCTTATATATATGCGATCATTTTCTTATATAGCCTTAAAATGTCTTAAATGATAACGAGTAATTCTTATGATTTCCTTCTTTGCCATTGATTTTCGTATTAAGAAATTATGTAACAATATTAATTCTTTTCTTCATTAGTATTATTAGTATACCAGATACTCCTCTTTACAATGTGTTTTTTTTGAAGTTCGAAGACTATAAATATATTAATTTAATAACTCTCAATGACTGTCCGCAAAAATGTGGGTAATATTATCTTGAAGAAATAACTACATGGAATTAAAAGTTGCAGAAACGTATCAGTGAATATTTCTGTTATTAACTTGATAAATAATTTTAAATTTAAACTTTTTAAAAATGTAACGTTTTATCACACATACAATTTCATTGAAATTCTACTAAATCACTAGAATTTCAATGAAATTGTAACGATTCTTTTAAATGAATCTCTGTGCACATAGCGTCGGAAAAAATGTAAGCGTTCCGATGTTTAATAAAAACTGTTAAGTTTTCCATGAAAATCGGACGAATTTTAATTACAATTAAAGAAAACTACTTTTCATTATTGTATGTACAGTATAAAAATTTAAGTATTTTCTTACTCGCATTTTGTCGTTACAAAATTGATATGCAAACTTTAAAAGCGTGAATTTTAATTAATTTTATTCACATGTTAAGATATTATTAAAAGATCTTAAAAACAAAGCAGTTTCGTTTAATGCTGGCATGAATTTGTTTAAGCTATTTCTGTATATCTAATGTATTTGATTACAATGATGGATATTTAACCAGACATAAAAATAAATGAATTTGTTAGAGGTATCCGAATTGTGTAATCATAATTGTGAAAATAAACCAGCAACTGTATTCGGCTGTATTTCGGTATAATTTGAATGTTATATTTTATTTTAACTATAAAAGCAATACTATCAATCAAGGTTACAAATATAAAGGGCATAACTAATAAATGTCCAGTAGATATTATAAATAATAAAATGATTATTACCTTTTTAGAATTTAAAATAATATTTATCTTTACCAATCTGTTTTCTTTGGATACCTGTTTTATTTTATAAATTTAGATTTATTTTACATGCAGCTGTCTTCATTTGAGTTTATATGCGCTACACGCAGTTGTTCTTATAACAGTTATTAAGTGTGTTATTTGATTTACCCAATGCACTGTGTTGATATATACTCTCGGGACGTTCAAATCTGGGAACAATTGACAATTGTTAAGATTTTAACCAATAAATGACGAAAATACTTACATCGTGATTTCATTATTCGACCAAATTCATATATATATATATATATATATATATATATATATATATATACATATATATCTATTTTTTTTGACATATCTTTGTAAATGCTTTATTAAGGGTATATTGTCTTAAACAAAAACTGCTTTTATGGCAATACAGGGTAGGACAAGTGGAGGCATAATACCTAAAATTACTTAAGTGAGAGTCTGCGACAATAATTTGGGAGTTATTTTATTAGGACCGAGAGTGCGATAATTTGGAGAAAATATAGAACCGTAAGTGAATGCTTCGTAAGTGACAAAAATTTATATAAAAATGAATAGAATTTTATGGCATATGTGCTGTATTAGATATTAAATTTGAAATTTCGGTTTGGAGTTGAGTACTAGATTTTGAACAAAATGATAATTAAGATTTCGATTGTTATATTACGTAATTATATACCTGTTTAATAAGCAAAGAAGAAAATAAAACACGTTTTATTTTGTTTTATTTTCCTCTTTGCTTATTAATTTCCAAAAAGCTATACATATATTATTATTATTATTTTCTTCATACTTTAATTTCATTGCAAATTTCGTTCGCATTATAATTTAGGGTCACTACTAATTGATAGTCGTAAATTTTATTTCTATTCAATTTTTAAATATGTTAACGTTATACTAATATTCTAACTAAAAATACGTGTAGTAGAAAAGGAAACATAATTATTTTAAATTTTACCACCCTATTTAATCTGCTTGTGCAAAACTCATTTGGTAAATCGTTTTTGAATGACTTCTAGCTAGTATATAAGGAAAGTTTGGCGTCAATAGCTTCATTACGCTTAAATAATTGTATCATAACAGTTTTTTATTCTCGCTGTACTTAGCAAAGCTATAGCATCGGATTACAAAAAAAATTAATTGTGAAATAAATATATAACTTAAAAATAAAATCAGCCAAGGAAATACTTTGAATAACCATCTGCGGTGTTTATGAAATTTTGACCGTCATTTGCTAGTGTTAAACAATAAACTCAAATGATAACCGAAAAACAATATTGGAAAAGTAATTAAATATGATACTGAGTGACCGCTGAATAAAAGTGGTAGACAACTTAAAAACGCACAGAAAGAAAAGCTATGTAGGTTCAGTGCAAGTAAAGTGGAAAAGTTCGGCTTCCAAGTTTTAGCTACTTGTGAAAGGGGGTGATAATTATTGATATTTTAAAAAATTATACATTGAGTGAAGTTTCTTACGCGGGCCTTTTGTGAAAGACCCACTGAGTCGTTTTGGGAAAAAAATTGATTCCGGGAGGAGGTGATAATCCTAATTAATTATCTTTCGCAGAATAATTTTCCATTGAAGAGATATTTTCAATTCAATCGACAATTTGAGGCATCAATCTACAAAAAAATTACTCTTTTCAGTTTCAAACCATCTAAGTATGCCGAAAATTTAAAAAAAAAGGATATCGGCATTCAGTAAATGTTTAATGCAAAATTATTTATATTCATTTAAATCATTCAACTAAAGAGATACGGACAAAGAATTACTTGCATAACACTTGTAAAAAATATATGTGGCAATATAATAATGTAAAGGAAAAATTACATAATATTTTATAGAAGAAAAATAACACATATTTTAGTATTTATTAGAAGGTGAGAAATTGGATTTATGTGTAGAGTTAAAATAAAAGAATCATTTTAACAAAACTCTATAGGTTTTTCACGGGGTTAGATTAGACGTTCATACTTCATGGATGAGCTCAAAAAGGGAAATCTTTTACTATTTCGTTTAATATTTTTAGGATAAAATTTACATGTAAATCAGAAAATACATAAGCTTACAAGTATGTAAGGTGTATGATGTATTGCAAGGTTAAAGTATAAAATGTTGAAATTTTCATAGGCACAACCTTTAGGTTTTCACGCGAGTATTAATTACGTAATAAGTTATAACGTAATGTGAAAACGGAAACTTAATACTTGTACGTTTAAGTCGTGGAGTTGGTAGGTATGTCAAATTGCCTTACTACTTGTCAAAATCATTTATAATAAATCATAATATATAAACACGATTAATTTTTGTGTGTTCATTTGTTTTTCTGATTTGTTAAATTTAACTTTAAAAACTATAAGACTAGTTGTAACAAATCTTTATATTTAGTAACGTGAACTTTGCAAGTATTGTAAATTTATTAGTATTTACTTTTGGAACCGTTACCGCGATAAACACTACGGAATATATAATATAATTTTATACCTTTATACCCGAGATCCTACGTAATATTATTATAAGCTCATCGTTATCCTAGTACCCACTGCGTATCATTTACTAGATATGTACGTAAACTACATCCCCGAGGCGAAGGTACAATTTACGAAACACGTGCTCGCTTTCCATCCTCGTTGTTGTAAATCATATGTGATAAGCTGACATGTATTATTGACATTGATATTTAACCTCCCAAATAGCTCAGTCAATATATTTGTTTTGTTCTTGTCTTACTTTCGCTTTATATTTATTGGCTTTATAATTATTTCATTTATTTAAATTCAATTTATTTAAATGTACCGTAATGTATTTACAGTTCATAAATTAGTAAAGTTTCTACGTCTTACACGAGAGAATAATTGGAATAAAATTTACAATCTCCTTAAGTATTGAATATATTTGGCGTTAATTTTGTAGAAATTCATTATTCACAATTAAATGGAACTACGTGATGTAGCTCCTTAAGCACAAAAGTTTTATTTAATTCCATATTGTGTAGTCATGTAACCTTATGTTTATCAATTAGACTCAAAATAAATCTCACGTTGTAAATTACAGATGATTTTTTTGATTAACTCTATTTTATTTAATACCACGAATAAATCAATACAACACCAAATTCCAAGTTTATGTCATACATGTATTTTAAAAGTTATAATAATACGCTCACAAAAATATGTAAGCAGCCTGAAAAAGGTAGCGTTCTTTATTAAATATTTTAGTATAGCAAGTTATTAAGATTACCCTTGATTGGGGATTGTCATTCCTAGTTCCATAAAATTCATTATGGTATGAGAATAAAAATACCATAAAGGGGTCCACAATTTTTCGTAGAATTAGTGCATTATTTGAACCTAACCTAATTTACTCTGCTTTCTTTAAATTATACCCTGTAATAAGGCAGTTGAAAATGAGCCTTATGTTACAAAAATAGAACACAATAAAGAAAGCTGTTTAAGCCTAAAATGGTATTCAACGATTTGAAACAAGAAAAAAAAATAGATAACTAGTGTTCACGCGTGAACACTAGTTATCTATTATACGACGTAATGCACTAGTTATCTATTATAGAACGTAATGCAGGACAATACGTACATTTTAAGCTATTCCATGCAAATATACACTAAAGTGTTCGTTTCCGTGCAGGTATTTATTTTTCTCAGCATATTTGCATTCCCGAAAGAGCACATGTGTTTCTCATTTCCTTTTAAATTATATAAACACTTTTGATTTTCCTGATTTTTTTCAATCGTTTTTTATATTTTAAATATTAAACGAATCGAGGTCAATAAATTTACCATATGAAAATGAATTAATATAATACTTCAAAACACTTTTCTTTCCTTCACTATTAACATTTTTTTTATAATTAGACACAGCACCTTTTATTAGAATTGTAAGGCGTGTAAATTTTATGAAATTATGAGACTTTAGAAGATGCTATGATAATTTTTTCACGTCCAACGAGGTTCATATTGTCGTTTATTATTAAATTTATTAAAACTATTTCTATAAGCAATTAAAAAATGTTGTACAGACAGCAATAGTTATTTACGCCTTGTATACACAATTGTTTATTGATAAATTTCTTTTTGTTTCCTAGAAACCTTGCATATCTCTCGAATAATAAAAATTCAAACTGTGAATAGATAACATTTCTTTTATGAAATTAATTCTTTTATTTCTAAGTATTATTTCTTACGTCACAAAAAGAACATTAACTTCATTAAAATTTTGATTTCTAAAATATAGTTAAATTTACACTCTACCTTTTTCTCAAATTATTATTACCGAAAAGTAATATATTGCTTAAAAGACTTTCTACATCATCTGTTGATAAAGTTGGTTAACAATCTTTAATTAGTTTCGGATACAAATTGATGTCTTTATTTACATGGTCTTCTGAACTATTACGTTATGTATTTGAGACCTTATTTTAATTTTAATCATTATAAAATATTATCAATTAACATGCTATTAAACACTTTCATTATAATTAACAAAAATTATGCTTTATTTCAAACATCCATTTGCTTGCAAAACAATTGGTTTTGTTAAACATAATTTTCTTGCACACTTCATCAAAATCTTTCATGAACTTTATGATATAACTTTTAAAAAAATTACTTTGTTCGATGATTAAGTACAACTTTTATAATATTTTAATAATATATCTTATCGTTAAGGATTACCTGATTTAAATTTATTTGGTGGATCATTGTCACAACTCGTAATAGACCTAATTTTACCTAATGCAAAAACCTGATGAAAGAATACTTAATATGTTCAAAAAAGGTAGTAATAATCGAAACTTAGGTATATTCTACATATCTTAAAATCTATTTCACCAGCTTTGGGAGCAAATATATATTTCTATATATTTTAAAAATTCAAGAAATAAGATGCAAATTTAATGTGTGGCGCAACAAGTTTTTCCCGAAAATACTAAATTTATTCAAAATGTGGGAATGCAACTAGTACTGCATATGGATATTTTAGATAGATCGTAAACAAAATACTCCCGACTGGTGTGGTTTCACGACATCTGTGTTACCGTCAGGTGAGTTTTCATCTGATTAGAATGTCTGAAAGAGTGATGACCAATAGTATATTATTTAAAACCACGGCATGAAAATATTTATTGAAAGCTACTAATAATAGAGCAATAAATTGCAATTGGGAATGTATTTTATAATATTTTAAAGGATGTGTTACCAATTAGAAAATTCATAAAAAAAAGTTAAAAAGGCATAAAATAATTATCACGAAAATTACTTACTATTTAAAAAGGTGCAGTAAAAGAAAAAAAAACTGTGATACAAAACGGTTGTTTATTTTAACCCATTATACTAGAATCTTTACTAAGTAGTGTTGATGCATCTTTTATTGAATAGATAAATTTCTTTTCTGTTATGATATTAGATGAAAAATGTTAGGAAAATAATTCAAAATTTTTTTTGGAATTTAAACCTTAAGACAAAACGATGATTAAAATTGATAAAGATTTTTACCAACAAACTTTGCAAAGGTGTTTGCATCTAGTATTGAGTAAGTGTAAATCCATGAAATATCAATTTAAGAAGAATTTAGATTGTCTAATTATTATCACCATTCAAAGGAGATAAAGAGTAAATAATGCTGGAAATGATTGTAAAAAAAGAAGACTGGAAATAATTTAAATGCCAGGATACACAAGGAAATTCAGTGTGAAGACATAAAGGACAATAAACAAAGTTTCATATTAAAATCATAGATACAATATGCCGCACAGAACAATTTATATATAAAATAAATCAAGTTTTTACTTACTTCAATTATTACAATGATAAAATATGAAGCAATAAATTAGAAACCGTTGGAATTTGTGATCAACTAATACTTAAATGTAATATAGTAAGTTAATTAACGGTATTCTGAGACGATTAAGGCGGGGATGGGCGAGTTTTTTTCACGTTTAAATGATATTTATATATCGACAGATTTCATTCTAAATCTACGAAAATATGAGCACATACATCAATTACGTCTTAAAAGTGTTTCCAAATGTTTATAATTATCTGCAAAGAGAAGAAAGTTAGCATTAAATGCATATAGGGCTCCATCGGGTGATAATATCTATAAAAAAAGGAAAAGGATTGATAAAGTAGAAAACGCTATCCAGATTTTTGTAATATTAAAAGAAAACCTAAATGAGGAAAATGAAACCCTTAAGAAAATCTATTACAATATAGCTATCTATTTTACTAATAAAACTTTTACAGATACATTGATATATTACCTGATCTAATAAATTTATTTAATAATTTTTATCGTTATATGAAACAGTAAAATAAAATATGACATTAATGTCATTTGGGAACTTAAAGAAAGTATAAAATAATACTACATCACGTAGTTCCATTTAATTGTGAGTAATGAATTTCTACAAAATTAACGCCAAATATATTCAATACTTAAGGAGATTGTAAATTTTATTCCAATTATTCTCTCGTGTAAGACGTAGAAACTTTACTAATTTATGAACTGTAAATACATTACGGTACATTAAAATAAATTGAATTTAAATAAATGAAATAATTATAAAGCCAATAAATATAAAGCGAAAGTAAGACAAGAACAAAACAAATATATTAACTGAGCTATTTGGGAGGTTAAATATCAATGTCAATAATATATGTCAGCTTATCACATATGATTTACAACAACGAGGATGGAAAGCGAGCACGTGTTTCGTAAATTGTACCTTCGCCTCGGGGATGTAGTTTACGTACATATCTAGTAAATGATACGCAGTGGGTACTAGGATAACGATGAGCTTATAATAATATTACGTAGGATCTCGGGTATAAAGGTATAAAATTATATTATATATTCCGTAGTGTTTATCGCGGTAACGGTTCCAAAAGTAAATACTAATATGAAAGTATAGGTTTGAATAGGTTTGATTACATGAAGTTAAATTATGACAGGTTAGGTTATGTTAGGCTAAGCCTTACATATACAGTTGAACATATCACTGATATTAAATATATTTATTTGCAAGTAAGGCATCTTATTTGCTTCAGTTAAAATAGTTTTTCTCGAAAGTAATTTACATCGTCGAAATTAGTGACTAATATCATTAACAGAATAATTGGAGTAGGACGGTTTAGGGAAATTAAAAAAATTCCGTAAATTGCGGGACGGGGAATGTTTATAATTTACATGTAAGTTCGATGAGAGAAAAAAACACTTCAGCAATTCACTGGACAATCTTTATGAGCACCAACGCTGATTCATGTTGAATATCGACACATTACGAAATCTAGATCGACACTGAGGTACGTAGTTCGATCAGAGCGACGTACAACGGATCATACCAAGATACGTAGCTCAGTCGCGTATACCGAGACTAGACTCACCCATCGATCAAAGCAGCTCCTTTACCAGTCAGCTTTTCAAAAATAAAGTCAGGTACTTTTGACGACAATGCTCATTTTACGTGCAATGCACCAGTGAAGGATTACAGTATAAGGTGATGCCATCAAAGATGATTCGACAAATAAGAACCGAAAAGCAAGAACTGCGAGTTGTCTCTGGTTAAGCCATTTTATTTGAGCCAATCCTCTAAGCGAATAATATGTTATCCTTGATTAGACAGCTGCTGAAAAATTGAAGGATGTCGTGCGATATATTTGCTTAATGACTCTATTGTCAATATTTTCAAGTCTGAATAGAACATGATCTCGGGAATTGTAAATTCTCCCAGTATAACTTTCGTCCGACTTTATTTCTAAAAAGAATTATAAAATTTAAAAATTTTAAATTATTATTATTATAGGTTAAAATTATCTCATTGGGAAATAAAAATAAATGGGAACCAAACACCTACCACTTTAAAAGCACCAAGATGGTAACCTTAAGATGGTTTTAGACCAAAAATGCACATTTTAACGACAATAACAAATTCTATACCCTTTGTTGAACATGGTTCTTGTTCTTGTATCTGCAGTAATAACTTGACTATCAAGGATGATAAGAAACGTATAAGTTCCAAGGCGGGTAGTCGAAAATAGATAGTTTGGAAATAAAGCATTTTATTGGAATTAAAATGATTGTCAATGATAAAACTTATGATTTACTTAATTTTTTATGTAATGTAAAATATTTATCAGTAATATGATTACAAATGATAAATGGTATATTTCAATGTCTGTGTGTATAAATAATTAATAAAAAAAGCGATATTCAAATTGAGGGGTAACGGAGGTATCTGACTGTGCCATGTATTAGTACTTTATGGATGGAAGCTGGGAGAATATACCATGGCTATTCTTGTACCAAAAGTCGTGCGGTTTCCAAACTAATTTCACTAAAATTTTAATAAAGGGTTAAAATATCAATGTATGGTACATTGATATTTTAACCCTATTTAGTCTTGTGAGTCTGGCTGAAATATCCGAATTAAAAAAAATGCTCCTGTTATTTCCGTCGTTCGATATCGCGCTTCGGCCACTTCATAGTTTTTTTTATATTTAAGACTAATTAAAACCAAATCTGATTTAGAACATACAATTTCTTATCAAATAATATTTTTTTATCGTTTACTGACCTAACACCCTACTTTTTTTTCTTATCTATTCTAAAACAAAGTTGAAGAAAATACAAAAAGAAACGAATTCTTGGATGTAGAGGTGACAAACCGATTAAAAACGAGTTTCATCGCTTTCTTTCCGTAAGAACTTATCTTTGTCATTCATTTCTTTAGGTATTGCTATATAACTATAATACCTAGCAGATGATGTTTCACTTAAAGCAGTATAAATTTTACCATCAACCATATTATTTGCAAAGAATGCTGGTTGTTGAAAACGCGAAACGCGTTCGTCTAATGTAAATATTGTCAGACACAAGGAAAATATTTTTTTTTCAAAATTCTATTTCTCATTCTTAGGTATAGTAGAATTTTCCTTCACAAACTGGAAACGAATAGGTCCACAGTATCTCGTGGAAGGGAAGCACACATTTTTCACAAAAAATGTTGGTTTCACTATCTGAATTGATTACTAACTGCAAAAGAATATGAGAAGTTACATATTAACTACTATCATTATCTAAACTATAATTTATAAAAGACTGTACTCGCTGTGGTCCATACTACCCTTGAAATCTTTTTTTTAATTAAAGTTAAATTAATAGACTATTTTTTATTACAATTCAAAACCAATTTCTCTGTATCTAAGATACGCGAAGCTGTGTGATCTAATAAACTTTGCAATTTGATCACGCCTTTTGATTCCATCATTACTATATTGCTAGGATATCATCTTTTCCAACTTTCAAAATGCTCTGATACGATGGTAAATTGTTATTAGAAGTCTTACTATTAACAAAGTTCATTATCAATAAATGTTAATGTTTCGTAAGCTCAGCCTCCACAAAAAGTTATTAGACTTCATCCGTTTTAATATTTGTTGATGATGACGCATCCGAACTGTTAATTAATTCGCTAATTGCTGAGTTGTCCACTTGAAATAATTCTTTTAACCGTCTACGTTTGGATATTGTTCTAAAATTACTAAAACTCTTCCTTGGTCGACCGCGACCAGAGGAAGGTCTTCCTCTGCGGTTGAATTAAATCACATTCAGATTTACAATTCTCATCAGTTGTTGCTAATTCAACACTCAATAGCACTAAACCAATCACCATACATTTTAAACATTTTAGATCCATTACAATTTACTAGTTTATAGTATTTGTCGATACTTTTACACAAATTAAGCACACTTTTATGTAAAGGAATAATGTCTATGTTCTCTAACTTATCAAGTTTTCTAACAACACTGATAAAATACGTTCGTGTTTTTCTTTAGTATGTCGTTTCACTGAATTAATTTTCTTTAGTATGTCGTTTCACTGAATTAACGCAGCTAAATTAACATTGTAAAAATCTCATAGACGTGCTAGGAAAAATGTATGTTTCAAGTGAATATAAAGGAGCCATAGTACCCACAGGCTATATCAGGCTATGCTGCTTCAAGTATTTTATGTTAGACTACACATATATTAATCCGTAAAAACATATTACAAAAGTAATTTTTGTAATATGTTTTTGTTTTGCAAAATTGTGGTAAAAAGAGAAATCAAAATTATGCATTTTTATTTCAAATTGTAATTAACTTTGGCACACAAAAATACCCAAATAAACATATAAAAACCGGGATATGCAATAACACTGTAGGATTATCCGGGGATTGCAATAATATTGCAAAAATGTGAAATTCAGGTTAAAATGCAAGTAGAAAATAATTATTAGCTTGTATTCGGGTAGTTTGTTCATCGCACTAGTTAGTGAGCTAGTTAGAAATGAGAATTTAAGGTATTGATTTTTCGATTTATGACCGTGCGAATGTTACAAAAAACGACGACAGAAAGTAAATGGTTTCACATCCTATCGGAAGCGAGAATGCAATTTAGTTTATAAATCTCTGCATGTAATTTTTACATACAATTGTTACGAACCTTGAATTCATTTTGTGTTTATAACGCAAATATGTGCCGGCGTACAATTATATGTCAGTTTTGATGAAGGTTCGGTAACCCTTTTCGTTTTTTTCGACACCGCGAATAGTTTATAATGTTTCATAAGTAAATGAGTGCATTATAACAATGAGAATGTAAAACCACGCAATTAGACGAAAATGATAGTTTTGTTTTCGTTATGAGCGGCAGGTATAGTAATATATATACATATATATATATATATATATATATATATATATATATATATATATATACATATATGCATATGCATACATTAATAAAAATATATGAAACAAAATACGTCATTTCGAGGAGCAGTATTTTTTGGTGTCTGAAAGGGTATAAACATTTAGCACGACATGAAAACAACCTGGTACAGTAACCATAATTTTCTTTTATATTGGTCAAAATTTCAATCTGTGTATTGCTAGAAAAAGTTTAAATTAATATTTAAAGTGAAAGAAAATTTACAAAGATATTTGACTTTATGATTACATTACACTTGCTAACTATCTAGAATATTTTTTTTGCTAAGTTGCTCGTCAGTGGTCTTCAGAATTTAAGCTGCGCTATTGAAAATATCAGTTAAGCATCGTTTGATAAGCGACCGGGAATCGACCCTGGGACCACGCGGTGTAACGCGCCGTCAACCTTATCCGCGCCGTAAGCATTAACCAAATCTTAAGCTCTGTGATTAATACAACGTAACAAAGCAATAATCAAACGAGAAAATCTGAAATTGAAGAAATATCCGTTAAATTAAATAAACTCCAAAGGGTTCGGTTGCCATACATGCATCGATCTATGATTAATCATGCCCAGAAAAGCATGGAAGGCTATGAAATCTAGTCACGAAACCACGAAATTGCAATTGTTCCTTTTAAGATATGGCCATTAATTTTTTAATACTCGATTACAAAATATAATGAAATAAGCGAATATGCCATATAACGGTGTTACTAAACGTGGCACAAATAATATTCCTTAATTATTCTTAATGTCTTTAGAAATTATTTAGTTCCTAGGTTATTTTCCTTTAAAGAACTTTAAAAAAAATTCCACTCTTAGTATCCTTACTAGATAAATATTTATAACTGTGAAATTAGTTGGAAAATTGTTTTCAGTAATTTTTAGGACACAACATTTATTTAATTTTTAAACAAAAATGAAAACATAACTAGAAGGTAATAAAATAAAGTTGAAAATAAATTATTAAAATATTCTACATCTTCAAATACAAAATGTAAATTTCCGCAGGATTTATTAATGCGACTTGCCCTTAATATTTAACAAAATTAATAAAATGTAAAAATGTTCGAAATGATAACCGCCTACTTTCATACATTTCTAAACAGGATCGGTTGTGGGTAGATGTAGGAATGACTAATTTATTACACAGCATTTTTTAATTTAACGAATGTCTCTTCGACCTTATTTCTATTAATTTTAATCTATCACAAGGCACAGCAGTTACAGAATACTTTATAAAACCCCATAAGAAAAAATTATCATAGTACGATCAGTTGACCTGACAGACCATTTCACATGACAGTCATTGGTGGAGTGTGATGGCGCTCCATCGTGCTGAAGCTATATTTAAAATCCTATCCCGCAGAAATGAGTTATCAATATCGTCAGCAAGAGTTGTTCCAATAAAACGTTCGTAAGAATCACCTTTAACAGACTTTATAATAGTGCCAAGGCTTTGAAGTCAGCACTTCAAGCAGCTTTGTAAGTTCACTACCTTTGCCTTTTTGTGCAATGGCATACTGTTTTTTGTTTCATAAAATAAACAAGGCAACATTTATTTTTGGCAAACGCATCCCCATAATTTTATTGATGTTTATGAAATAAATATTTACATTAATTTCTACACAAATTAAAAAAACAAGGAGGATGAATTTGGCGACATCTCTCTATCGTCAGAGCTCTGGTATATGCTGGCTAAAATGTAGATAATATTCAATATTTAAAGACCAATATTCGCATCACGATACAATAATATCACAGTCGTGCACGTTAAGAATTATTTGAATACTAAAATAAACTAATAAATATGAAATGACTTATATGACGAATGCAAACAGAGCAAATGAAAAAATGTTAATACTGCGAAGTATGGCAATATTTACTGTGAGGACAAAACAAAATCAATTGACTGAAGATAAATGATAAGTCAGCTTAATTTTTTTTAATTAAATTACTTATTTAATTAATTAACTTAATATAATCTTATATTCTTATCAATATCATTTCTCGTAATATGAAAAATTCTACACAAATTAAAAAAACAAGGAGGAAGTGTAAAATAATATGGTACTCAGTCGACTTAATATTTCAAGTGAAAATATCGTAGCAATCGTTTGAAAGTCATAGAATATAGAAAAAATGACGTAGAATATAGAAATTTATAATTTTCATTAATTAGATCAAACTGTGCTTGTCTTATTTTGTTTCAATCCGCCTGTTTCGTACTTCTAATTATGAAGAACTTGTTATCCTATAAATTTTTAAACTAATGATTCTCTACTTAATTAAACATTAACTGATCGAAGCTGCTACGGACAAATACGAAATAAATTTATAAGTTTTCGTATAACATATTCAGGTAATCATTTAAAAAAATAAATAAACTTTATATAATAAATAACCCAACATTTTTTGTCAGGCATTAAGAATCTAAAAGCATACGGTGCAATCGCATTTTTTCATTAAGAAAAGATTTAATGATAATTATGCAATTTAGTATAAAATTTCAAACGATATTAAAAATCGGCATCAATATTTTTTGGAAAAACCTAAAGATTCTGTATTTATCTGGCAATTTCTACAACTTTTAATAACTTGTACATTTTTATAAAATAAAATTTTATTACTACGTAATGAACTGTGCGAAGAAATCAGCCCAAAATCTTGCGATGACATTCGCAAACACATTGCTACGTGTTCACCATCGCTGCTTTGTTATGTTTTATCTAAAATACGGACATATGATGAAATATGTTTTCGGTGTCGCATAGATCACTAACATCAATATGGTTTTATATTTAATCAACGCGTTTTGGACATAGAAACGAAATTACTGATTAGTAATAAAAGATTTAATCTTGCTGTGATTTTTTTTTGTATCTATTTTTATTTAATTTAAATGTGTTAATAGATAAACTTAAACTGTGACTTACCTTTTAAGTATTAGTCGCGATATGGAATATTCGATATTTCACAATTATTTTCACAATTTTTAATACTTTTCATTACATGTATTAATCTGTATTCTCGAGATACTTATTTTGGTAAGTTTGACAAGAACTAGATATTTATAAGACTTAAATGAATAAATGGCGAACATATTTATAGGACGATTACATTTTTAATCGAATTAAGATATATGTAAATAAGTAAAGATGTCTTCACATTTGATGTCTTGTTGTTTTTTGCTAATATATTTTTTGTAAATATTTTGTTAATATGATATTATAGCCAATTAATCATGCCACTCTGACATTACAAAGTCAGGTAAACGATGGCATATAACTTAAAATTTCTTTTAATAGAACTTGTGATAGTGATATGTAGGTTGTCCTTAATTAAGTTCAACATTGAGCCACCTAACGTTTACGTGCCTTACGCAGAATATATCTTACAAATAAATTGAATTTTCCGTCTTATCCAATATAAAATTTTATTTAGACCTTTATTTTGAAGCACAATTCTGGATTCTGATAAAAATTGCTATTTAGTTTTCAATTATTAGGTTATATAAATATGTATGCACATTTACCAATAAAATGAGAAACCCTTTTATTAGCTTTTGTGTGTTCTTTTTTTATAATTTTTGAAAAGCTCTTTTTAATACGTACGTTGATAATTTTAGAAACGTTTTACATCCTATTATCGATATATTCACTTTTATAGTTACAATAGGGATAAGTTTAATATTTGGTAATATTTGACAACAAATACTCGTACTTGTATTAGAAAACGAAAACATAAATTATTTTAAGTTGGGGTATTTTGCACAGACTGGTTAAAAAGGATAATAAATACTTCATTTGGTAAACCTTAGTTAAAATACTCTTATTAGCATATAAAGAAAGTGTGACGTCCATAATTTCATTACGTTTCAAGAAATTGTACCATAAACATTATAATGTTTTAAACATGGAGTACGTTAGTTTACTTAGCCATGTTGTTTCATTGGGTGGTAATATAATTTCTAAAACAAAAGGTGAAATCAGCCAATAAAAATTTCCAAGAAGGGTCTACGGTGTATGGAAAACCTGAATCATGATTGGTTACCATCAAATGTTAGACCTGACTGCTTCAGCCGGACAGACGTTTGCTGAACTTGGCACTAAGTAACCGCTGAATGTTGAAATGGTATATAAGTGAGGAACTGCATTTCAGTAAAGAATCAGTTCGAGACTTTTTAATAGCCTCTAGCGCATAAAAAAATCAGCGCATGCTATATGCGAAAAATATTTGTCACTTGACAAGTACCGTCAAGTCGAAATTTGGTAGTAACTTTTAAATTGTGTAAGGACAACTGCGACAATTAAAGTTTTATTCGCAAATAGTCACCACGGATGAGACGTGGATACGGTAGTACCCTCTAAAGTCAAAACAGGAGTATCTTGAAAAGGGAGAACGTTGCCAAAGAACAAATAAAGTGGAAGAAATCGACTTCCAAAAGACATGGCCAATTTCTATCTAGTTGCACCTAGTAATCGGCACGAATTTAAAATAAACACGAAAAAAATAAAAATATATTAATGAATTATGATCATTTTTATGCATCCCTAAAGCTCAAAAGTAATTATTTAAGTGAAATGAAAAAGAAATTGTTTTAACGTTTATTTTTCTCGGTTTTTTAACATTCCATTATATGCATATAAAGTAAACTGAATAATTTAATATTATATATTTTTATATTGAAATGATGTTCATTTCCTAAAGTCAAAAAAACAATAATTATAATGTGAATATTTTCTGAACCACGGAATATGAAAACAGTATTATTTCAAAGTCATAACGCATTGGACTAAGAAAGAAGTATTTTACAGTCGGCGACACTGACAAACGACAGCGTGCGTCCGTTTACTTGTATCGTTGCTTTCTCTTCGCACCGTTTTCGTTCGTTGATTACTGTGCTATTTTCATTCACGCTTGGTGTTCTACACTGAAAAATCATCCACAATTCCTTCATTGCTCTTGCCTAATATCTACGATATTGGATTACATCTCATTATAAAGTTCATCAACTGTTATGTGACCATGCAACAATTGCAAAGGCATGTCGTGTCTTCTTGTCAACTCATTTACTAACAAAACAGGGACGATGGCTTTCTTCAATTCGAGTACAAAAAATATAAAGAATATTTACGAATACTCTATTTATGTTATTAGTTTATTACTTCGGTTAATTCTGAGATATCCGAATTTTACTTAATGCGTGTTTGCAATTTTAAATACACGTGGCAAAAATGCGGACAAATGACAGTGCCATTTCAGTTGTTTAATTACACTTGCATTTATTGGAGTTTTTTTATTGTTTTCTATTCTTTTTATTATTCGTTGGAATTACAAGTTTCTTTACGTTTAAGGATTAATTAATAATTGGAGAAACTGTGTAAGATTTTTCATATAAACCGATATTTATAGTATATAGATATCGGTTTATATGAAAAATTTTACGTCTTAAAATCTTATGTAACTAAATAAATACAAAAAATATATATATATATATATATTTATATATATATATATATATATATATATATATATATATATATATATATATATATATATATACAAAGTATGTATGTACATATAAATCTTCCACTGCTTATAATGTCGCTAAAATGACTATAATTGAAACAACTATTCAGGTATCTAGTAAGATTTTTTTATCATTCCATCAAAAATGAAGCACGTTCAATGCAAATTTTAGAGTGATATACTCCAAATCACGCGTGCCTTGGCTTTGGATAAAAAAATATAATGATCAAGCTATTTACGAGGCCAAGTATTGTTTGTAAATCATACTTGTCAATTCAGAAGGATAAGGTGGATATTATCTGAAAAAAAGTCTTGCCGCAAACAGTATGTATATTTGAACTAATTCATAAGTAAATAATAATATGCGGGATGTCGATACAGGTACCTTTAAAATTATGTAATATGTAATATGGCAATTCCTAATAGATTGCTGTCAGTTAGGCAAGCAGACGATATATATATATATATATATATATATATATATATATATATATATATATATATATATATATATAAATATATGTATAGAAATATCAGTTTATTTATTTATCTCTAAGTTTCTACTTATTTACTTACATCCACTACAATTGTCTATAGCATTTTATTATTGTTATTTTCAAACAGTGAAATATATTTAAACCTTATACTTAGGAATTCTGTGTTGTAAGTTAGTACACACAAAAACTAATGGGTAAAGAATTTTAAATAAGTGGTCTATGATCACAAATTTTGACATAATAAAATATTCGCTATCATAACTTTCAACAGAGTTTTGTTGTTTTCCGTATCCGTAAAATGAATGAATACGAAGCAACAACACAAGAAGATTTTTCGATTCACAATGTTTCAGTTATTTTACATTTATTCCAGGACTTCGATGCTAAATAATTTTAAATTAAATAAGTCAAAATAAATAACCGTTAAATTGCTAGATTAACACTAATTTTCTTTTATTTAAAGATTTTTTCTTGCATCTTTTACGTAAAAGTGCATAGGTAAATGTAATGTCAAAAAAAGGGGCGTCCCCCGTCTAATCTGGCGAATACATAATTACATTTTGCATATTGTTAGAAAATTTAGAATAATTGGAAAAACCTGATATCAATATTTTACTACATTGGAATGGATATTAATATTTTTTTCGTTTTTACGTAATTTGCTAAATATCGTCGCTCTGCTTTTTTTTCAGTACGACATTTTAAACAGTCGAAATTCAAACTATCTTAAAACTATTTCTGTACATAAATATATATATATATATATATATATATATATATACATACATATATATATATATATATATATATATATATATATATATATATATATATATATATTACTGTTTCGTATGAAAATTTTAGATAAAAGTAACATTGGCCTCGGAAAACATGTACGGAGTATGTAAATTTAAGCATGTCAGTAAGTAAAATGTTTGAAAGTCATCAGTAAAAATCATGGCCTTATTAATGTAACGTCACTGCTTGAATGTAACTTCCATAGTTACCGTCTTTAGATTTCCACGCAAAAATTAAGTACCCAATAATTTATTACGTAATGTGAAGATTTGAACTGAAACGTATAACGTCCAAATAATGGAGTTTTCAATGTCTCACATCGCATTACTACTTATCTCAGTCATTTTAATTAAAGAATGACGTACCCACAACATAAATTTTAATAACACAATATTACAATACTATGGAATTGCATTTTTCTGAAAAAATCTGCACATATTATAAATATTATAATTTTTTGGTTATTTTGTGACATAGATATAATTTTTGCGCAATTTCTCTGAAGAATGAACGTTGCTTTTGATATTCTCTACGACTACCGATTACGTTTGAAAGTCTTCTAAAATGTTTATGAATACATGATTGCATTGTAGAAAACACCTATTTATATTTATGTAAAGCCATACACAATTCCTCTAAACATAAATTTAACCCTTTTTATTTTTATTTGGCTCTGTGATTTGTAAATTCCATCATTAAAAAACTACAAAATCTATTTCAACAAAACCTTTTCATTTTATTAGCTAGTCCTTTGAACGTATTATCAATGATACATACTACGATACATACAGTCACTTTTCCTTCCAATCGAAAACTATAGATTAATGTGTGGAATTTTTTTTGGGACCATAACCACAATAAACGTTACAGAAATATTAGGAAACTGATTTATTATATTTTTCATCATTATAATATTACATATGTCAATTACAACAAAAATAATATCCTAATATATGTACAACACTAGTGAAATTGGTTGATCGTAAAATTTTGATAAGTTTTAAAATTTTTAACACATCTCATTAACAGCTTACTTTATATACCCTTTTTTTCGTGTGTATGTATATCAAACAGAATCAGAAGTAATCCTGTTGGACTCGTTCTTTTTTGTTAGTATTCATTCAAAATTAATTTCTTTGTTTTGAAATACAATTTAAATATTCATAAATATCTCGTTCTTAATCCATTCGCTTCAATTTGGAGAAATATCTTTGTATAGAAAAGAAATCTTTTTGATAGATTAGTACTCGAAACATTTTAACGCGCTTATTTCATTATATAGAACTTCTCCTTACTTCTAAGGCACATTTTTGATCTCCATGATATTAATAATATATTATTCATGTGCTTATACAAACCGGATGTCTGTGGTACAGTACTTTTTAAATAATTTTATTCGAATAGTGTGATTTTTACCGTAGGGACCGGGAATAAGCCAAACATTTCTTAAATAATAAGCAATTGGCATCCATTGCTTATTTTTTCAAATTCATTCAGACTAACTGTTTTAAATTGCTTAAATTAAGGTTAAGATTAGATCTATTGAAAATATTTGGCGTTAATTTTGCAGAAATTCATTATTCAAAATTAAATGAAACTACTTTTATATTAATTTGCGATTTATTAAAAATAAAATAAATTAACTATTATGGTGAATATTTTATCGTCGATATCGATACAATCCCAATAATTATTAATAACACTTATATTGAATCAACGCTTACACATCGCGATAGATTTTGAAAAATATTTGTAATGTAATGGGACTAGGAAACCGCAACTATAAGTTTAAATAAAGCAAAATCTAAATTTCGACATGAAATAAGTGTTTGAAAAACTTATAAAAAAACAATAGATCCAAGGAAAACACCGTGTTTTTAATAATACATTTTTAATATAGTAACCTATTTATAGGGGATAATTTTATACAATGTCATGTAAATAAATAAATAACTATTTTATTTAAAATTTATCTGTAATGTTAAACACAGTAAACAGTGAAATGAAAAACTGACAATTCTGCGACTTATCTTGATCGTGAGAGAGCATTTTCCCTTAAATATAATAAATTTCATACCGAGGTACGGTAGAAAAATAGTAGTCTGCATTGTTACCAACTAATGTACTTTAAACCACTTTCTTTCAATTATATCCTATAATGAGATTATTGAAAGTATACTCGTTGATACACGAATAGAACATGTCTAAAAAGGTGGTATTTTTTAAAATTCATTCAGATACTACCCGATTTATCATCTTACAGTTATGTATTTCATCAATTAAATATAAATGCTCAAATACATTATTATTTTTTGTCAGGACACAATCTAACAATATTTTCCTACGTCGACTTAAAACTATATTTAAAAATTAAATTTTATAATACTTTTAAGTCCTTGACTTTTCTTTTCATTTTAATATATCAATAATTTTTAAACTTTCGAAATATCTCATTAAAGAATTGTTACTTGAGTTCCTCACACATTTCTACACAAACCATTCTAAGCACGCTTAGTCATTTATATGTTTTTAGCGTGATGTGAGCAGTAGAACGAGTGTAAGTAGTATTTATCTGAGCGAGAATTACGGCTAAATTATGTGTAGCGTTTGACTTGGGGATACGTTTGAGTGTTTCAATATACATTTAAAAATAGTTAAGGTTTATCGTGATGGTTCTAAATCAAGATGTTTTTTGAACTAGTTTTATAGTATTTCAAAAACGTGAATAAGTTATACAAATTAATTTTCTTAGCAAATTTTGAATGAAACTTAGTTGAAAAATTTAACTTCTATATACTTATTATGTGAAATTTCACTTGAAGTAATTGGAAGACATTAAGTATCAAATATTGGGTTCCTCCTTTATCTGTCATATACTCAAATTTATAATTTAGAAAAATTACATATTTTTGTATTGCAATCATATTTGAAGGAGAACAAGAAAATATTAATTGCAAGTTATAATGCGACTACTCTTTATTTCGCAATTGCATAAGATGTGTATCACGTAGAACGATATCTTGTTGGTTTCCAATAAATATTCACGCAGTTTATCTTTAGTCGGTAGTTTATATCAGCTTTGGCTTTCAGAAAAGCTTAAAAATATAACTGATGCTATATTGCTCCTATATATTGCAAAAATTTATACAGTTTAGAAAAGCCAAAACTTCCCCCGGGAATAAAAAAACGTATCATAGTTAATATAATTCACCCTTTCACTTTTCTGGATATATTTGAATATGAAACTTGAGGTAATTAAATGAAACTACGTGATGTAGTATTATTTCTTTGCTAATAGCCTACCTGAAGATGTAATACAATGAAACCTAGGTCGCGGTAAAGAACTTAAAGAAAGTAGCAATAATATTACATCACGTAGTTTCATTTAATTATCAATAATGAATTTCTACAAAATTAACGCCAAATATATTCAAAAATGAAACTTGAGCTTAATGAAAAGTTAGAATTCATTCATGGAAACTAAATTCGACCGTTATCTCGACATTACTGATTCAGACTTGTTATTCTCTTCAGATTTTATAAAGGAAATAGTTGAATATGATTCCATCTCCGATGAAAATGATTAAACCTTTACTTTGGTAATCTTTGACTGTTGATGATGAGTCACTTATAATTCTAGCTGTTACTTTCGAGATCGAAGTCATAGTTCATTTCGTCAGCCTACCTTAGATGTCTTTCGTTTGCTCACATTAAACAATTCAATAATGACAGATGCGCCCAGTCTTGATATTATTTTCAGCTTTATTGACCGCTTCAGTAATAAGGTTTTGGAATTGCCTGGTAGTTCACTAGTAAAGGTGGTATCATTTGAAATTTTTATATTTCTTTCTGTCTTCTTCATTTACTGTTTCTTTTTGAAATATATATCTTTCCCTTTAAGTGTATAAACAAATTTAAAATGTATTATATTTGTACAGAATAGAAAATATAAACAGCCTTCATTCAAAAAATAACACTTTAGTAACATAAATAATATTTGGGTTTCCAATAAAAAGACTTCTGCAAATTTCATTCTCTTTTTTGATATTTATATTTTGTAAAAGTAATCTTTACATGGTGAAAAAAAGTCGCGGTGTACTTTTTATATTTTTTAAATTTAAATGCAGATAAACTAACTTGTCAAAACAATTACAAAATATCCTGACTTTCTAATTCTATGTTTTATTTTAGAAAATATTTTTTGCCAAAGTTTTGGACTTTGCAAGTTTTTAACGCCATTTTTTGTCTAAAAGTTATAAATATGAAAATATCGCATCTTTAACTTAGATTTAAATTTAGATGGATACATAACGATTGTTATGAGAAGATTGGAGAAAAAAATGGAAGATTTGATTGTAATGTATATGTTAATAATGGATTTCTTGTGTCATTGTCAGCGTGAGTATTTCACGTGAATTTCATATAGAGATATAATGTTCAGATAATTCTTACGTACAATAAAATGATCCTGTTGTGTAGACACAAATAGTACAGCGACAGTACAACAGCAGTAAAATCAACGAGTTTAAAATTTGGGTATACTGAAATTATTTTCTTTAATTTTGTCTGTTCGTCCCATTTTATGCATATATATATATTTATATATATATATATATATATATATATATATATTATATATATACATATATATATATATATATATATATATATATATATATGTATATATATAAGTATATGAAGAAGACAGAAAGAAATATAAAAATTTCATATATATAGAAAGCGATTCGCGTTTATGCAACACGTTAAGCAATGTCTAAGAAAGATATAATTTTAAAAATATGTTAGTTGTCTTTTTAATACTACTTGTTAAACAGAACACGAAATAGTAAAAAGACCCATAATACAATTTTAATAGATCATTTTTTTAATAATATGGTTATATGCCAATCGCCGAAAGTATAATACTCCACGCGGAGACGTTTAATTAACTGTGATGCACTAATATCACATGTTTGTGAAATAAATTGAATATTATTTAACGAAAAGAAAGCAAAATTTAAAAAATATATGCATAAAAACTAAAACTAAATTATACTAATTGAAAATTAGAATATATATGGACTTAGAAAAATTAATTGGCCATTGGTTACATCGTCGATTCCAAGAATCATTTTGGACAGTTACTTTTATTCAAGCCAACCATTTTATTATTTATTTAGGAAGACCCCGGTGTATGCATGCTACCTCGATTTATCGAAAGCCTTCAGGAATAGTGAATACGGGCTGGATTGTGGTGTGAGGCAAGGGGATTGACCTCTCCCACCCTCTTCAGCTTGTATGTCAACCAACTGATCGGTGAGCTCAGCAGCGCTGGTGTCGGATGTCGCATAGATGGAGTATATGTAAATAACATCAGCTACGCAGACGATATGGTGTTGCTGAGACCATCGATTGGTGCCCTACGAAGGCTCTTAAAAATTTGTGAGTCCTACGCGGTGACCCATGGTTTGAAATACAATACGAAGAAAAGTGAAATAATGATTTTCAGGCCGGACAACAATCTATACACTTTTGTCCCTAATTTCACTCTCTGTGGTACAGTTCTAAAGAAAGTTGAGGAATTTAAATACTTGGGCCACTGGGTCACCGAGGACCTTAAGGACGATAAGGATGTTGAAAGAGAGCGCAGGGGCTGTTTGTCCGATGCAATATGTTGGCCCGCAGGTTTTGACGGTGCACAGGCACTGTCAAAATTGCGCTTTTTAAAGCATATTGTCAATCATTTTACACCTGCAGCCTGTGGATCAACTTTACGCAGCGGGCATACAGCGACTTGCGTGTACAATATAATAATGCCTTCCGGGTGTTGGTGGGACTGCCGCGTTACTGTAGTGCCTCCGCGATGTTCGCTTTGGCTGACACAGATGGGTTTGCGACCATTATGCGCAAACGGTGCGCTTCCATTATGCACCGTACGCGCGGCAGTCCCAATAACATCCTGCGCGCTCTGGCAGCAGGGCTTGGAACCGGTTTGAAAAATACCGGTTAATAAGGGTTAATACCGGTTTAAAATAAAGGTTGCGTTCTGAACGAAACCTATACGCGAGCCATTTCTAAGAGCGTTATTAACCGGTTAATCCCGGGCGCCGAACTTGCAGCGAGTTGTGATTTCTTTCGCACTATGGGAAGGAAGAAGAAAAATAATATATATCCATATTTCGACTTTGATGAAGTGAACAAAACTTCGCTTCATGTATTATGGAAGGTTGTGGAAAAATTTTGAAGCTAAACATTTATGAATATATTTATCTAACCTTCTTTGTTAGGAAATTTAATTTTTATTTGCGAAATGGAAACTTGTTTAGTGGTACATTACGGTTTCACAGTAGCGTAATTTAGTTTATTTAGAAGGTCTATGATATCAAAAACGTAACCAGATTTCACGGTTAAATATAAATTTATAATCTAGACATAATTGGTAGTTTTAAAGCGAAAATTCTTTATCGGCGCTTTTTGTCTGTAAAGTTTGTAAAGTGTTTGTAAGTAACAGTAAAGTAATTCAATGTATGAAGAATATAAGGAGTTCAACATGAATGATTTAATTACTTATTGTGTCTGAAGGTGGGTGCGGAATTACTTGGTGTGTAGCAGTAGACCTGTTGTAATTGGTCTGTTGGCTTATTTTATTTAACTCCTTGAGAAGTTTCATGAACAGTTTAAATGTGTAAAGAAGTTTCATTTTGACCTCATGTAAATAAATATACCCCGCTCTCATTTTTGTGTAGATCCTTCTATTTCCATCAACATCTTCACCATATTTCCCACCCAGGTAAAGTAAGCAGCAATATATAAATACCCTTATTAGAATATAAGGATCTACATAACAATAAAACTATTCATGAAACCTATTTAAATGATAGGAATGTGAATAAACTGAGCCCCTACATACGTATGTTGTTTTGTGTGTTGAGGAAAAATTTTATTGATGGTATATTTCATTTCATATAATTTTAGGTCTATCGTAAAATCGACTCATAAATCAATACGACCGACATTATTGTGGTATCACAACAAATAAAAAATCCACTACTGCATATTGGCTGGGTGCATGACATGAGCGCCGTCTGGCGTCCGCAACTTTAAAGGCAAATCAATTTTATTTGTACGGTTCAAATTAAGGGTTCTGGTAAATGTTTACGTCAATATTAAAAAATAACCAAAACATCACCTGTGACTTATATTACATGCATTTGTTTCTTTAAATTTTTGTCCTAATTACATATCAATTTTAACTTTTTTTATTTTTATCGAAGAAAAATATTATTAGTGTTTTCGATAAAATCATGTTATCTAAGATTGTTCGTTTTGTTATTTATTGTAACGTAGAAAAAAAATTCTAAATAAATACTTTAATTAATTCATAATAACAAGATTTTAGTTGTCCGTACACAGAATATATAATACCCTTTGGTTTTCAGATCAACTAAATGAGTACAGTATGTATTTCTCTTGTTATAACTACCAACCACAAACAATATCAGAAGGAATACATTTTACAGCGGCTATCCATTTCTTTTTATCTAATTTCCAATTCGATACTGGAAATATGTACAAAATTTAAATTTACTACTTATTTCTTGATACGTTTTTATAATTTAAAACACAATAACTATCGTGTCATATTTTGAAAATTAGCTTTTAACGCATAAAAAGTGAGATATGGATTCGATACAGGAAAAATGCTAATTTTAGTGATTTTTAAAGTTAAAAAATATGCATAAAAAATGACATATTTAATAAAATAGGACTGAGTCGTGGTCTGGTTTGGTTTTAAGGACATTTACTCACAATGAATATATTATTTTTTCATTGCTGAAGTATTTTTCACTATTTTCACTTTAAATATATGATTATATACTACACACTCAACAGGCAGCTAAACAGAAATGTTAATAATCAATATTTAACGAGAGAAAGATAGAAATCTGCAGGGTATTCAAAATGTAAATAATTAGGAGGTTTAAATATTTAGTTTGTGACATATAAATTTTTAAAATTATAATTTCATGGATCGTCTTTACTTACTTTACATTAAGTTGACAAATAGTAAAATATTCAATGTTGCTTAAATGCATTTATGATTCAAAAAAGTTATAAACTAAAGATTTAATAATAAATTTTTGAAGTTGGTAGAATTGATTTTTTTATTATTAATAAGCGAGGTAGACGTCGTTTTTTCAAGCTTTTTTTTCAGAAATTTTTATTAATCCCTTGTTTAACTTTTCCTTTTATTATCGCCATTCACAATTATATGTTTGTTAAATATGTAATATCTAATTTTTAATTTAAAGTGAAAATAATGAAAAAATTTACAATGAAAAATGGAGATATTATTTTAATTTTTTTATCCAATCAATTTTCGTAATGCAATAATCGCGATCGAATTTTTTATATAAATCATTTTCCTAAAAAATCAGTGAAACTTTGCTAAACTATGCTGGGTCCAAAAATAAGCATGCTAATATATGTAAGTAAATTATACGATCTACGACAATATTTAACAGGCGCCTTTAGATATTTCCATTTCTGATACAGCAAATGCTGCGGTCGATTTCTTTACCCCCACTCTATAGTCTGCACTCGGCAAATGCTAAGCTATGAAAATATTTACCAGTACAATTACACATACAAAGCCACCACATAAATACTTGTTGACAAACATGAATACGAATCGAATAGGGAACCTATGTTTTATCCTATCGCTTATAAATGCTTTGTTGCCTGTCTATAGGTAAATTCATCCTTAACGAGACGTATGTATCCTTATTCTAACGTATACATAGGTGTAGATGTATTTCACTTACTAGTTTAGCCGAAACCAAAATTCTAGTAATAACTGTTAATTGAATGACATATTATGTTTTTTATACATAGCTTTATTTCTTTTATGGACGGTTATAAAGCGAACAATGTGTTATAATTATAAGTTTCTCTATCTGTCTGTCAGTTTAATTATGATAGCTATAAGTGCCTATAATCAATTTAAAATTATTTGCAGGGTAAGCATGGTGCAAATTGATTTCGCCATTTTCTATAGTTAACATCGTATCGAATACGATACAATAATAATATTTAATTTGGCGAATAAAAAGAATGTTCCACCGGCCAGAAAGGAAAATGAGAAAATGCCGTTATTAACGATTGTTTAAATTTAGTAACGATACGCGGATGGCCGTGCTCAATTATAGACGACAATGCATTTAAAAAATTTATAAAAATGATACCAAATATGACAGAAAATGAACGAAGTTGTATTAATGCAAAAAAGATTAAAACATTTGGTCAAGATAAGGTCTATGAAATCCGAACAAACATACATGAATAGATTAAAAATAAACTTCTAGCATTAAAAGTTGACGTGGCTAACGTTAAAACACGAAGATTCCTTGGACTTAACATTGTATATATTTTTGAGGATAAAATTATTCTAAGGAATCTAGGTGTACTTGATCTGGATTAGACCAATACGGGAGAGTTCCTTAAAGAATCTGTAATCATCCTTTTAAGCCATTATGATATTGATATTAAACAAATTTACACAACGGTTAGCTTAGCACATCAAGGCAACTAGACTATGCGCTTCGGGAATCATGATAATATGAAATCTACTAATGATAGCTTAAATTATCAGAATTTATCAGAGGATTACGAATATCAACATTATCAGCAATTATACAATATAATAAACATATTATACATTATAATAAAGCGGCAGTGTGAATGAATACGTTCCAAAAGTAAATGTTGTTAGATGCGCTGCACATACCTTGCAGCTTGCAGTTAAATATGGTTGTCGACTACGGGAGGAAGTACTTAACGAGGTTCGCCAAATTATAAGAGAGTTGCGTTCTCCAAGCATTGCAATCCAATTAAGAAACCCTAATTTACTACAAGCTTTGATGGATTGTCCTACAAGACGGGATTCAATAGTGGACGTGTTTAAAGCGGTTATTGAGTTTGAAACATTTTTGTCAGTTTCATTCTGATGTCCAACTTCATTTGACAGAAACTACTTGGTTAGATATAGAAGATTCTTTAAACGCTATAGCACCTTGCGGGGCATTATCGAAAATTTTACAGAGAGAACAACTAATGTTTGGAGATTTTTTTTGGATGCAGTGCATTTTTGAGACGAAACAAATATTACTCCCTTTTTATTATTTTTGGAGATATGTATGAAAGAAAGTCAAGAATCACTAATCAAGAATTAATCTTTCTTAAGCACCATGTATCCCGATCCGCAAGTAAATGTCGTTCTATTGGAAGATCAATTTATAATAGCACGTAACCATTTAGGTAGGACACTGTAAAGTGAAATGTAATGTTCTTTAGCAAATATTTTCTTCCGGTTAAAAGAAAAAACACATATGGAAACAAAATGAAAAACTAAAGATGTTAATATTTTAGAGGGTTTTTGCCGGCATGGGTTTAATATTTATAATAATAACAGCTTATCACCCAAGACTTAGTACCAACAACCTGTGACTTTTTCCCATATATCCCGAACCCCTATTTTTCCATAATTCTTACTCACGTCACCAGAACTACTTATATTCTAAATTTCAGCTCGATACGTATAGTTGTTTGGGCTCTGTATTGATAGTTCAGTCATTTAGGGAGCCTTTTATTTATGTATATATATATATATATATATATATATATATATGTATATATATATATATATATATGTATATATATATATATGTATATATATATATATATATATATATATATATATATATATATATAAATTACAATAAAAATATATTGCACTTATATTGCTCTCATTTGTTTTTGTAAATTATGTCTGAAGTCCATCCATTTCGTATTAAACAGTAATAGCTTTTTGGTAATATTACTTATCTTTTGGACCTTACCTTAACAGCTTTTATATTTTAGTCAAATTTTGTAAATACACGTATTGCCGAAACAATTTTGATTGCGTTTTCGAAATAGTTTTGATTGCTTGGTAATTTTAATACGCCTAAACCGAACATGATCCCCAGAACAAGAATGAATAAAGTTTTTGGGTTATGTGCGATTTAGATATGCTGAAATTTCAACGAAATTTACGAATTCTCTTTGTATATTGTGGCTACGCTACAGGCTACATCTCGTAACCGATCAAACTAAAACTAGGTACAAAAATAATTTTAGACTAAATCTAAATTAAGTTTGTAGCTGGGCTAAATTGATATTTGAGTTTCAAAGAAAAAAAATCACAACAAAAGAACACAAATGATAATTAGAAAGATTGCAGATTATTAGAAAACTCCATACTAAAAATTATTTTTTTACTTACAAAAAAATAAAACGCCATAATGTGCACATACAAGTATATACGGCTATCATGCTACAAGAAATTTACCTTTACGACTGGTGGTTGCCCTCGGGTTATTTTATTTCTGTTGTTTTACGACCGCAATCGGTCTTTAATAAATCATCATCAAATAAAAAGGTTTAAGTTTTCCCAAAACATATATTTTTTTCTTGAATATGCTCCGCAAACAAATTAAAGTTAATCATTAAATAAATTAACTAGTGGGTGACACTTAACGGCCCACGGCAAAAAGCAAACCCTAAAATGTAGTAAGGTGATTCTAATTTTGACTCGTGAGCCGACCGAGTCGACGTTTTTACGTGCGGGGTAGCACACAAATTTGAATCGAAAACCGGTTAATAAAGGTTAATACCGGTATAATGAGCGTAACCGAAAATAAAACGTCCCATAGAGAATACCGGTTATTTACCGGTAAAAGTGAGCGTAACCGAAATAAAAAGGTTTATATGTACTTATGTCAAACCGGTTTAAAATTTTAACCGGTTATCAAGCCCTGGCTGGCAGACGGGTGGGACTCTCCGGTGCTGGCTCGGTGGCTACGGCTGCACGCAGTCGTATAGCCGGTTACCGCCATCGGGGACTCCAACCGCTAATAGTTTGTAAGTTTGCTATTGTATCTACTAACATTATATGGATGTAAAAATCTGAAATAAAAATTTATTATTATTATTATATTTAATAAACCGTTCGTTTAAACCAGGACTTCCCAACTAGACGAGAGCGCCCCTCGGGGGCATAAAGAGAGCATAATAGTATCCCATGTGTTCGGACACAAGAAAACCATTTAAAGTTTTAATCCACCCAATATTACACACATCATTCACCTATTACATTCAAAAATTTTATAAAGATAATCGCCTAAACTAACTTGGAAAATCAATTTGAATTTTTAAGTATATAAAATTCAAATATTCGACAAAATTAAACTTGTGAAATAAATATAAAGGGAATTACTGAAAATCCACCCAGTAATTTTTAAAACAACATAAAATTGACTCCAATGAGTGAAATTAAATAGAGTTTAACTTGGTCCAAACAATTAAACAGAGTTTTAACTCGGACATATTCCTAAAATGTAAACGCTTGATAATATCGAAATATACCGCTTATCGTTAATTTCTTTTTCAATAATATAATGATATTTTAAAAAGTATTTTTTTAATATCTGGATAAATTTTTAACCGAGTTGACACATATTAGGAATACAGAATAAGTTTAATATATTATTTTAAAGTACTAATAAATTTCTTCCCCGTTTTTAGACATCAATCAAACCAAATTTAAATTAATAGTTTTATAGTTTGTCTTACCAATTTTATTCACAGATAAAAATTCTAATTTAAAGGCAAAACGTGATAAATTAAACACTTAATTATTTTTTATCCCATGTACAACTCTTAAAAGAACGTTTCTTCAGTCGTCGTTAAATATGGTGAAATTTTCATCGAGAGCTCAACATTTTTAATCAAAGAATAAATTTTTTATCAAATGTCGGAGGGTTCATATTTTTATCACAGCTCAGTGGACAAGGATTCATCACGAATTCATTCGGTCCCATGCGGGTTCCAACATAGGATTAAAAAGATTTTATTATATAATAATACTTAATTACATTTAAGAGTGAAAAAAAAACGTTTAACAGGTATTTGATTATGCTTGCAATTGAGAAACAGATGTGGTGAAAGTGGTGAGATTTTTTAATGTAATAATGAAGATATTTTAAATGGGTGGCATGAATATATTTTTTTTATTATCCGGGGAGGCTAATGCAAAGCAAAAGTTTGGAAAACCCTGGTTTAAAAACTTACTGTGGAATTTAATTTTCTTATATGTTCTATTTGATACAACAGAATGACTTTAATTAAATTCACAATATAGCACCGCTCTCTGTTAACAAGAATTTGAAAATAAGAGGTACTGTAAAGAATAAATACTGAACATATTGATTTTATACACGGGAAAGTGTTGTTAACTAAAATAAAATAATGCATGAAAATATGTATTGTGTCAAGATATTAATATTTATATATACACACACATATATATATACATATATATATATATATATATATATATATATATATATATATGTATATGAAAAATATAACAATTTTATGAGCGCACAAAATAGTAACTCGCACTGTTGTTTCAAGTGATTAATTGAAGGTTAAATGAATATCACGCTATGTTTTAGAAAATAATAAAATATGAAAAAAGAGGCACGGGACAAAAAACGAAATTGTTAATATAGTTTAATTAACAGGAATAAAAATAAAGTTTTAAAGTGTTAAGCAATATTATAGAATGGTGAAATTCTGGTGAAAAGGCAAGTTGTTCAAATTGGAAAGTTGTAAACAATAACTAAAAGGTGACCGAAAGTATGTCGGTTTATGCACAAACAAATTCTTGTTCAAAATAAACCGCAACGGTTTATGGTATTTCTTAAAACTAAGTACCGTCTATTATTTTTTTCCCTACTTTACCAACTCCCATAAATTATATTAATGCATACATGCCAAACATTACCAAATTTTAGGCAATTAACATTGTGTAAGATTTTAACTATTTATAATATTTTAATAAATCTTAATTTAATAATTCTAAATAATTTCATGTTTTGCCATAAACAGAAAATTTCCCAATTCCTAGCCGTCAAAAAATACAATAATAATCTTATTAAGTTTCATTTTCAATGTGGTACGTGGCCGATATATTTTCTGTGTGTATGTATTATATTTTCTATTTTAGGGTTTGGAGATTTTCTGGGATTCGGCTATAATATCTCCAAACTCCGACGATCAGTTTAGGTTCAAAATACTTCTTCACTATATAATTAAAAATTTGTGGAATAAATAAAATATTTTGTCCTAAAATTATTCCTATGAATTAAGGTACGAATATTCACTGATATTTTATTCCTTTTTCTTCTTCTCGATTTTGGTTTAATATTTAACTAATCTAACTAATCAAAGAAAAATAACATAAAATAATTCTTACTCTTTTGATTTTTGGAGATCTATATATTTTCAAAAGCACGCCAGATTGTGTATCTGGCGTGTAAAGTATTAAACTAAAAACCTTTTTTTTTTAAACTAAAAATTCATTCCGTGATAAAGACGGAAAGCAAATATATCCCATCCAGCGTACCATTTTAAGTGTATACATACACACACACTATATATATATATATATATATATATATATATATATATATATATATATATATATATATATATCGAAATTTTTATTCCTCTTAATTAAACTATATTAACAATTTTGTTTTTTGTCCCGTGCCTCTTTTTTCATATTTTATTATTTTCTAAAACATAGCGTGATATTCATTTAACCTTCAATTAATCACTTGAAACAACAGTGCGAGTTACTATTTTGTGCGCTCATAAAATTGTTATATTTTTCATATACATATATATATATATATATACATATATATATATATATATATATATATATATATATATGTGTGTGTATATATAAATATTAATATCTTGACACAATACATATTTTCATGCATTATTTTATTTTAGTTAACAACACTTTCCCGTGTATAAAATCAATATGTTCAGTATTTATTCTTTACAGTACCTCTTATTTTCAAATTCTTGTTAACAGAGAGCGGTGCTATATTGTGAATTTAATTAAAGTCATTCTGTTGTATCAAATAGAACATATAAGAAAATTAAATTCTACAGTAGGTTTTTAAACCAGGGTTTTCCAAACTTTTGCTTTGCATTAGCCTCCCCGGATAATAAAAAAATATATATTCATGCCGCCCATTTAAAATATCTTCATTATTACATTAAAAAATCTCACCACTTTCACCACATCTGTTTCTCAATTGCAAGCGTAATCAAATACCTGTTAAACGTTTTTTTTTTCACTCTTAAATGTAATTAAGTATTATTATATAATAAAATCTTATTAATCCTATGTTGGAACCCGCATGGGACCGAATGAATTCGTGATGAATCCTTGTCCACTGAGCTGTGATAAAAATATGAACCCTCCGACATTTGATAAAAAATTTATTCTTTGATTAAAAATGTTGAGCTCTCGATGAAAATTTCACCATATTTAACGACGACTGAAGAAAAGTTCTTTTAAGAGTTGTACATGGGATAAAAAATAATTAAGTGTTTAATTTATCACGTTTTGCCTTTAAATTAGAATTTTTATCTGTGAATAAAATTGGTAAGACAAACTATAAAACTATTAATTTAAATTTGGTTTGATTGATGTCTAAAAACGGGGAAGAAATTTATTAGTACTTTAAAATAATATATTAAACTTATTCTGTATTCCTAATATGTGTCAACTCGGTTAAAAATTTATCCAGATATTAAAAAAAATACTTTTTAAAATATCATTATATTATTGAAAAAGAAATTAACGATAAGCGGTATATTTCGATATTATCAAGCGTTTACATTGTCCGAGTTAAAACTCTGTTTAATTGTTTGGACCAAGTTAAACTCTATTTAATTTCACTCATTGGAGTCAATTTTATGTTGTTTTAAAAATTACTGGGTGGATTTTCAGTAATTCCCTTTATATTTATTTCATAAGTTTAATTTTGTCGAATATTTGAATTTTATATACTTAAAAATTCAAATTGATTTTCCAAGTTAGTTTAGGCGATTATCTTTGTAAAATTTTTGAATGTAATAGGTGAATGATGTGTGTAATATTGGGTGGATTAAAACTTTAAATGGTTTTCTCGTGTCCGAACACATGGGATACTATTATGCTCTCTTTATGCCCCCGAGTTGGGAAGTCCTGGTTTAAACGAACGATTTATTAAATATAATAATAATAATAGATTTTTATTTCAGATTTTTACATCCATATAATGTTAGTAGATACAATAGCAAACTTACAAACTAATGTTAGTGATAATAATATAATAATAATAAGTAAATGGCAACCTGGTTGGAGTCCCCGATGACGGTAACCGGCTATACGACTGCGTGCAGCCGTATCCACCGAGCCAGCACCGGAGAGTCCCACCCGTCTGCCAGCGCGCGCAGGATGTTATTGGGACTGCCGCGCGTACGGTGCATAATGGAAGCGCACCGTTTGCGTATAATGGTCGCAAACCCGTCTGTGTCAGCCAAAGCGAACATCGCGGAGGCACTACAGTAACGCGACAGTTCCACCAACACCCGGAAGGCATTATTATATTGTACACGCAAGTCGCTGTATGCCCGCTGCGTAAAGTTGATCCACAGGCTGCAGGTGTAAAATGATTGACAATATGCTTTAAAAAGCGCAATTTTGACAGTGCCTGTGCACCGTCAAAACCTGCGGGCCAACATATTGCATCGGACAAACAGCCCCTGCGCTCTCTTTCAACATCCTTATCGTCCTTAAGGTCCTCGGTGACCCAGTGGCCCAAGTATTTAAATTCCTCAACTTTCTTTAGAACTGTACCACAGAGAGTGAAATTAGGGACAAAAGTGTATAGATTGTTGTCCGGCCTGAAAATCATTATTTCACTTTTCTTCGTATTGTATTTCAAACCATGGGTCACCGCGTAGGACTCACAAATTTTTAAGAGCCTTCGTAGGGCACCAATCGATGGTCTCAGCAACACCATATCGTCTGCGTAGCTGATGTTATTTACATATACTCCATCTATGCGACATCCGACACCAGCGCTGCTGAGCTCACCGATCAGTTGGTTGACATACAAGCTGAAGAGGGTGGGAGAGGTCAATCCCCTTGCCTCACACCACAATCCAGCCCGTATTCACTATTCCTGCCCATCTCACAAAATTCTTTTGATTGCTATACCAGTGCATAAATAATTGTACAATTTCCCTAGGTAAACTAGTTTCCTGTTTTAGCTTATCCTACAGGACATCGTACGAAACAAGATCGAAGGCTTTCGATAAATCGAGGTAGCATGCATACACCGGGGTCTTCCTAAATAAATAATAAAATGGTTGGCTTGAATAAAAGTAACTGTCCAAAATGATTCTTGGAATCGACGATGTAACCAATGGCCAATTAATTTTTCTAAGTCCATATATATTCTAATTTTCAATTAGTATAATTTAGTTTTAGTTTTTATGCACATATTTTTTTAAATTTTGCTTTCTTTTCGTTAAATAATACTCAATTTATTTCACAAACATGTGATATTAGTGCATCACAGTTAATTAAACGTCTCCGCGTGGAGTATTATACTTTCGGCGATTGGCATATAACCATATTATTAAAAAAATGATCTATTAAAATTGTATTATGGGTCTTTTTACTATTTCGTGTTCTGTTTAACAAGTAGTATTAAAAAGACAACTAACATATTTTTAAAATTATATCTTTCTCAGACATTGCTTAACGTGTTGCATAAACGCGAATCGCTTTCTGATATCAGGATTCATATTGTTTTACTATATTTCTACTCAAACCAAACATATATTTAATATATGGATAACATCGTATTACTGTGTAATATCTACTTAAATTTTATCTATATAACAAAAAGGAACATAAAAACACCAAAGACGTTAAATTGTCCGAAGTATTAGAAATTATATCCATTTAAAAATTAGGAAAGAGAAAATAATTTATGAAGAAAAATATTCTTCAAATTTGACGGGAAAATATTTCTTCAATAACAATTTTTTAGAATTTATTTTTTCTTTTCATAGAAAAAGAGTAACTTTCAAAATCTAATTTAAAATTTCTATAAAATGTTAGAAGCTATTATATTTTTTTCTCAGTTATTAAATTATTTTTACTGGCTACTAAATTAAAGTAAATCGGTATTCAAGGGATATGGCATTTATACAAAGAGTTTCGTAAGAGCATGCTTCGGGTATTTTTCTCCCCACGAATTTAAATAAAACAATGAATAAGGTTTAGTACTATTTACCATCAAAGACATCGCAATAATTAGGCGAGTATAAAGGCGAGCGAATGAAATGATTATTTTTCTATAAATAATAACGGTGTCTGATTGAAATTCTGACGACAACGTTGGCTATGTAGGTTGTTTAACCTAAGTTGTCACTTAGGTTAAACAACCTACATAGCATTCTTCTGTCGAAGAAAAGGGGACAAAGGAAAAATTGTGTAAGGAAAATGTGTGTAGGCTAATTGCATGTAAACAAAAAAAAAATATATATATATATTTATATATATATATATATATATATATAGATACACACACATATATATATATATATATATATATGTATATATATATATATATATATATATATATATATATATACATATATATTTAAACATGGTATCGAAGAATCCGACATAAACCGAGTGTATGTCGGATTGTAATCGTTTTAGTGTAGACAATTAGCTTTGTGATTTTGTTTATTTCGATTTTAAATTTTATTCAGCAAATTTTTCTTTTAAAAAAATTCATTAAAAAATTCATTTTTACTTACTAACAAAAAGTACAAAAGAGCTTCTTGAGTTATGTGGAACACGATCTTTTAGAAAATCTACGCATTGATACGTGTAATCTTGAAGAGAAAACTATTGAACATTTTACCTATGTATATCCAAATAAAGTAAAATTTCATTGATAAAAAATATTACTCAAGACAACGAAGATTATTTAAAATAGTAATATTTTATTTTAAAATATTTAAAATTGTGTTTGTATTTTATATTTTTATGATATAAATATTTCAAACCCAATCAAAGTTTATTTTGCTAATTAAGATTTGATTAGAAGTTTTCAAAGGAAACGTATTTATTTATTTAGTGATTCTCAGGCGACTGTATACACGGATGAATGTAATAATATCCAAAAAGAATAGTCAAATCAATAATACGATGCAATTAAAATTTGTAGCAGAAATAACTTTCTGAATGCTTCGTCTTTTTAGGTATATAAATTGTTTCAAACTTAAACAAAGCTCGCACATTTTTCAACTAAATTCTGTTAAATCACAACATGTCTGGTATTGAATTTGTGATGAATCTCCGGCCATAGAGCTAGGATAGAAATATGAGCCTTCCGTTGTTTAATAAACAATTCTTGCTTTGATTAAAAATGTTGTGTTCGCGAGAAAATTTCTGTTAATAATTTTAAATGTGACAAAAAAAATTAAGTGTTTTCTTTCTCGCGTTTTGCCTATGAATTATAATTTTTATCTCTGAATTGATAAGACAAACTTTAAAACTAATAATTTAAATTTGGTTTGATTCGAGTCAGAAAATGCTGAAGAAATTTATTTGGAAATATGTTTTAAACATTTTCTATATTCCTGATATGTCTACTAGGGTAAAAATGTAACAAGCCATGAAAATAAATCATTTTTAAAATATGGATTTATTATTGAGGAAGAAATTAACGGAAAGCGGTATTTCGTGTTGTTTCGGTATTATCAAAGCCCTAAATTTTTGAAGTATGCACGAAGAGTAATTTCCATACATATTATTAGTTGAAACTCTATTTAATTGTTTGCTATTCCATTTTACTCCAATAAATGTAAATTTTAGATTATTTTAAAAATTGTTATGTGGATTTTTAATAATTTCCATTACATTTACTTTCATAAATTTCATTTCTTCAAATACTTGAATTTTATACATAAATTCAAATTTATTTTCCAAATTAGTCAAGACAGTTGTCTGACTAATTGAGTATAATATTTGAATAACCTGCTCAAAGAAATGTGGTAATTTATATATTCGACATTTTGGTTTTTATTAAATTTGAGGAGAATTATCAAATATTAAGATTTTGGTGAATAAATGAACAATATACCCTTATATTGTGTTATTCAAACATATTTAAATGTGTATAAATAATCATCCCTTCAAGTTTACTATCGGTTCTGGATTGCAGTCATTTGAAATAAAAAAATACTGTTTTTTATGAATGTAATATCCTTATAATTGTTTATTAACGTGACACTGTTTTATATCAGACATGTCACCTTGATAGTGTAAGGTAAAACGAATGAAATCAAGGTATTCAAAATTCCTTAAGTGGGAACTTTAAAAAGGAACTAATAATTAAGTCCAATAATGTGTGGTATAAAATATGTAGAAAATATTGAATATATTTGATGTGAATTTTGTAGAAATTCAATATCACTTCATTTTTGTTCACAACTAAATGAAACTACGCGATATGGTATTATATCGATGTACATACATATACGTATAAACATCAATATATTAACATATCTCTTTGCCTTTCTTTTTTTGTACAGGGGTTTTGTTTATATGTATGTACGATTGGCCGCCATCATTTTGTTATGGTTATTTTGAAAGAGTGAATTAAAAAGTCTACTGGATAAATAATTGTATGTAATTAGTTCATCACCATGACCTTTACTATAATACAATATTCGTTTTAATAACTTCTAGCGACTTCTTCCCTGCTTTCTATGCAGGAACAACCATGGAGTGAATGAATATGAAGCATTTGACATCAAAATTGAACTTCATCGACTCAACATTTTTTCAGTGGGTTATCGTTGATATCAGCGCTTCGATTAATGAAAGTAGGGCAAGCAGAAAAGTGATAGACCATTAAATTTTATTATTTAAATTTCATTTTTTTCTCTTGCTCATTCGTCCGTCCATTAAAGCCAAATGGATTCCAAAGTAGTGAGACTGGTCTGAGAAGGATTCTTCTTAAGAATTCTTCTTTTTAAATTATAAGAGTGGAAACTAAAATTAAAAAAGTAATTTTTTAAATTTGTAATTAATGTAAAAAAATGTGTGATTCTATAAGAAGTGACTTCACATTTACATTGATTTTAGAGTGCGCAATGAGTTGCAATCAGGTGTTCTGCGCATTATGTATATTTCCTCTGGAATGAATCAATTAATTCAAGAACTCTTCATATTCAAATATATATTTTATACGATGTTACTCACTTATTTATTACTTTATATGTTTCATTCTTAATTTTTTACACTAAATTTTTCTCTCATATTTCGGAAGTTGACATAAATACATTTACATAAATACATACATAAAATAACTACTCGGCATTGTAGAATGATTTTTAACATGTTCTACAACACAGAAACTAGCATTGCATGAAATTAAAAATTGGAAAACTACACTGTTTCCATTGCGAGAATAGTGTTCACAACTTTAGATAATTTGTGTCCAGAATAATGCGTTTTCCATGCGAAAATTTTAGAAGTGTGCGTAGGTAAATATAATTTCAGCGAGAAAAATACCCATCATCATGATCCGGTGCATACATAATTATATTTTTTCTACATAGCGTTAGAATATTTAGGAAAATTAAAAAGCCCGATATCAATATTATACTTCGTTGCACCGATTTTCTGTCAATATGGCATTTTAAAGATTTTGAATTGAACCTGTCTGGAAACTATTTTCCAGACATTATTTTTACTCTCCTCAGGTTTCCAGGTGAATATTGTACCTAATAAGTTATTAAGTAAAATAAAATTTGAACTGAATGCTTGTACGTTTAAGTCAGGAGTGTTCAACATAATTGTATGGAGGGCCAAGTTTATTATTTTTGAAACCGTAGCGGACCAATAGCACAGTGAAATTGAAATGTAAAGAAAACAGTAATTTTAATTTTTCAACATGAATAATTTATTAAAAAAAGAAAGCCTCAGGTTCACAAATTATCACACTAATGAAAAGACTGCCATTCTTTTCAATTTCAACATTAAATGCATTTTGAAGTGCTTTCATGTTAGATATTTGTGATTTGAGGTCTATGAATCTATCCTCAGCTCATTCCTCAACCTTTATAGCAACGACGCGTACTAAGTCCAATGTCTCTTGATCTCTTGAAGATAAGGTCTCTCAATGTACTAACTGCTTTTGTTCCAGTTGTTTTTTTCAATAATATGAACTTTTTATAAAAACTTGAACATTTTCATGTAACTGCGTGCAAAGTTGATCTTTTCCTTGCAGTTTTAAGTTAATATCAGAGAGGTACTTAGTTATGTCAACTAATAATACCAGATCAACCAACCACTGCCCATTACTTATAAAACTAATATCTTGGCCTTTGTTTTCAAGAAAAATCTTTACTTATTTGAGCAAAGAATTGAATCGCTTTAGTGTGGCTGCTCTGCTGAGCCAGCGGACGAGGCTGAAGTATACGATATCTTCATGATCTGTATCTATATAAGACAGAAAAGTCTGAAACTGTTTATGATTTAGTCCTTCAGCCACGTGTTTCAGCTCAAGTACTTTTGCATACAGCTGTTCTTGATGGATAACACAACTATGCTGTAAGATTGTGTGTGTGTGATGCTATTGCGCATTAATTCCACAAAACCATTTTCCTGTCATTACTGGTGCACCATCTATAGTTAAGCTGCAAAGATTTTCGATGTGAAGCCCATATTTTTCCATGCGACTCTTTATCTCTTCGTAGATATATTTTCCTGCGAACTTATCTTTCATTGAACGCAAATCAAGCTATTCCTCTAGGTTACTGTTACTCCTCTTACAAAACCTGCCAACTGCGCTGTATCGGACATGTCAGTATTTTCGTCGAGAGCGAAACTATAGAAAACGCATTTCATCAATTCTCCTTGCTATAGTTTGATGTGACAAGTTTGTATTTTTAACTAATGCTTTATGCTCCAGACACGTTATCGATGTGAATATATCCAAGTATTCTTGACTAATTCTCCATCGGATAGGGGATTGCTTCGCTTGGCAATGACTTCTGTTGCTATGAAACTAATTTTTGTAACTGTCTCGAAATTTACTTTTGGCATTTGAAACATCGCTTTTTGGGCGACCATATTTTTTTCAACGAATTTATACGATCGATTAAAATTTGATCTTCGTACTCATCGTATTTAGATGCATGTTTTGTAGAATAATGCCGTTTAATATTGTATTGTTTGAAAACTGATATTTTTTTCATGACGTATGAGGCATAGTATGTTTCTATTGTGTTCTGTGAAAAAAATGTTTTAGTTCAACTCTTTTTAAATATTCGACACTCTGCGTCAACTTTACGTTTTTTCGGTTGACATCTTGTTCTGCAACAACCATAAAATAAAATAAAATTATATACACACATGCCTTTTGATAAACATGTTAAGAAAATTTTAATTCAAAATTTTCAACACGTAGAGTTCGAAATACATCAATACGATACCACGCATATATGCACATAATCAGAGTAAAGTCCATTAAATGTAGAATTTCAACATTAAATTATGTACTTAGGTAAATATGACAAAATTTACAAACTTTAGAGACGAGCATGTTCCCAATCTCAAACAATGTACAACAAAGGACTAATTTAAAAATATATATTACCTACCTTATTTCACTACTTTTCACTGCAATAAACTTCACCCAATATTGATTTATGAAATAGGTAAGTGTGATACGCGAGTGTACTCGTAATCGCAACCGAACACGAGTAAAACTAAAATTTTCGCGAGTCGTTGACAAGCTTTGCTGGCCAACTCATTGCGGTGATGCGATCTGACTGTGTGGGTTATCAAACGGATAGGTTAGGTGGGGTGCATCTTGATGTGCGAAAATTTTATAAGTAAATTTTACATAGGTACCTGTTACGTACTCCGGGTTCGATATTGAAGAAATGGCCGATATCTTCAAACGACGACAAGCTTTATTTAACCGCAACACAACAAAGCCAAATCGTCTGTAGGTATTCGCTGATTATCGCACGTTTTCTTCCTTTTCGCTTTCTTGTCCAAACTTGAACTGACTCCGCGGCGAACACTGCGGCTATTTGGATCGGCAACTCATAAGAAGATTGAGAGATTTTTCGTAGGTACCAGGGGTGTCTAGTCCACGCATTGGGGCGCCAGTGACGCAATCTTGTCTACATGTGTGTACATGCACAAGCTAATACAGGCTCTATAGCGGAGACTATAAGGTTGATTACTACTTGCAACTACAATACTAGTATGTTCGCGGGAACAAAACAATTAGACTGACGTGTTTTGTAGGGTTCCGTATCGCGACGCCGGGTTCCGTAACATATCGATTTACCAATATGTACACATTATTCATTTTGACTATCAGTTATTGGTTTATTATCGACTAATGTAGTGCAATTGACATAGGCATATTTTTAGTGTATATTTGCACAATCTCTTATTGATGTTATTAAAGTTTTAACTAGCTGGGGGCCGGATGCAGGACGTTTGCAGGCTGCATTGTGGCCCGGGGCCATATGTTGGATGGGCCTGGTTTAACTCATGGAGTTTTGGATAACTCACGTCGCGTGACTACTTATCAAAATCATTTTATATTAAGAAAATGACGCACTCTTATGATAAGTGCCATATGACAAATTTAATAACAAATTGTAACAACAGTACAGAATTTTAATTTCTCTGAAATGAAGTCGTATATATGTTATATAAATATAATAATTTATTTAATATTTTGTGTCATAAATATAATTTTTCTCTGAAGTATGAATGCTGACAATTTCCGATATACATTGATTTAATCGATTCCGTGGAGAATGCTTTTGAAATTGATTACAGTTAAAAAAATGGTTTAGTATAAAACTCTTAAATTAACTATACTACACACTATATGCATAAATTAACAGTAAAGTCTTTAAATGTATATTCATCTGATGTAAGTATTAGTTTTTGTGGTTTGTAAATTTCAACCATAAAAGCTATGAAATTTATTTCAAAAAAAGACTTTTTTATATTTATTGACAAATTTTTTGAAAGTATTATAAATTATATAATATCGTGACTTAAATAATAATTGTTCCTATCAGGCCCCAATAACATAAGATAATAGTCGCTGGTTTGCAATGTTTATTTTTGGAACCATTAACATAGTTAGTCGTCGCCGTGGTGTGTTGGGTTGATCACAAGGCATACGGCCTGTGACAACGCGGCGCAGCGCGGAGACCCGGGTTCGATTCCCGGCCGTTCGTCGAGGGGGGCTGGACGGGTGTTATGGTTGGCTGTAAGAGATTGCTCACGTAGCAATAAGTCCGCCATTTGTATCAAAAATAGATCACGATACAAAGATATTACTTATAAGCTAGATTAATTTTTCACTTTTGAATGGTCAATACAACTTCATACATTAATAGCCGAGATTCTACGTAATTATATTATGAGCTCAGCCTTATCTTTGTATCTACAACCTATCATTTATAACAAATGCACTTAACTTACTTCCCCGAGGACCAAGTACAATTTACGAAACATGTACTCGCTCTTCCACCCTCGTTGTTGTATATCATATGCGGTAAACTGACATGTACAGCGTGTCAAGTGGCAGATTTCAAAGTTTGAACAAACATATTTTCTGAACGCAACACATAAGAGGGGCGCGGGGGGCGTCGTTAGAAGCGCAAGCGGTGCGGATGTTTTAGTAGCCATGGAACAGTGGAGTGGAGAGCACCGCGCTTTTGCCGTCGAGGCGTACATTTCGAGTGGATTTTTGCTGTCTGTAGTACGCCGTCGATTTAATAATCGTTACAGTATTCGTCGATTACGTGATGAACCATCGCTCAACCTCATTCAGTCATGGGTAGCAAGGTTCAGAGCTACAGGATCAACATTAAATAGGCCCAGGCCAGAACCTACACCATTGAAAGCCACGGATGAAAATGTCGAGCGTGTTATGGTTTCTGTCGTTGAAAATCCCCGTTTATCTCTGCGTACACTACATCGATATTGGGAGTTCCGAAATCAACTTTGCGAAAAAAGCTCAAGTTCCATCCATATAAAATTCAAATTGTTCAAGATTTACACGATTCTGACTTTGAATTAAGAAAAACTTACGCGGAGGTGATGTTGTTGAGATTTCGTACTGCTACCCGGATTGGCAACATATGCTTTAGTGACGAAGCTCACTTTCACATTGGAGGATATATGAATAAGCAGAACATTTGTTACTGGGATGTCCACAACCCAAGACAAATGCATCAAGAGCCTTTACATAAACCTAAAGTAACAGTCTGGTGTGCCATGTCTGCATCTGCAATCATAGGGCCTTATTTCTTTGAAAATCAACGTGGCCGAACTGTAACTGTGAATTCGGAGAGATATGCCCAGATGTTAAATGACTTTTTCAGAGTAAAATTACAGAATAGTCCATCCTTCAACCAAAACACATAGATCCAGCAGGACGGGGCCACAGCTCATACTGCTAATGTGTCCGTGCGTGTGTCAGTGCGGCAGTTATTTCCAGAAAAAAACATATCCTGAAACGGTATCGTACCGTGGCCCCCTAGGTCACCCGATTTAAGCCCATGTGACTTTTTATTATAGGGATAATTAAAATCCGTTGTTTACAAAATAAATCCGAGCACTGTGACACAACTTAAAGAAAATATTCGAGCCGAAGTCAGTAGGATACCCCAGTCGCTCTACAAACGCGTTTTTTTAAAACATGCGTGCTAGACTCGAAGAGTGTGTCAGACTCGATGGCCGCCATTTGGAAAACGGTTTTTAAAAAATGAAATCCGCATTTGTTGTTATAAAGTTAAAATAAACCTACTTTGTATTAGAGGTGTAGTTTTTTTTTACAATTTTTCAAACATTGAAATCTGCCACTGGACACCTGTATTATTGAAAATAATATCCAGCCTTCCAAATAGCTCGGTGAGTATATTTTGTTTTATTCATAACGCGTATGAAACGGAATCTGATGTGAATGAGTTTAACTGATCTTTCCTTCTGCTTGTATTCATCCGAAGTTAATTTTTTTTGTTCTCATGTTTTACTTATGGACTTAATAATATTTTGCCCTCGTTGGTTACTTTAATTCAGAGAAATCTTTTCATATATGATAGATTACTACCTGAAATATTTTAACAAACTAGAGTGAGATTTACATTCTCGTAAAGATCAAGGTTGTACTTTATTTTATATTGTATATTCTGGTAAATTTGCTGTGTAGTAGAAACTAAGATAAAGCTTTATAGCGCATTTATTTGGTAACATAACACCATATTATTTCACAAAAATCCCTCTACTTTTACTTACAACGTGAAGAGTCAGCCGTAAAAACATGATCACCCAAATGTAGACAAAGTCTTTTATTCCATGTGACATAGTCGAGAATAAAATAATATTATGGTGAAATTTTCATGACTACCTGGCTTTTTATAAACAATCTTGGGCACAGATTTTAGTAAGGTACGACCGATGAAATCTAATTGAAATGTTGGACCAATTGGTGTTTAGGTGCAACATTTGTGATTATGTGGAAAATTGTTGTGAATACGAAATGTACACAATTAAATGGAACTACGTGATGTAGTATTATTTCTACTTTCTTTAATTTCTTTACCACGACCTAGGTTTCGTTGTATTACAACATCTTCAGGTGGGATATTAGCAAAGATTAACTCTTAGGAACATCCAACAGTGAGTTTATTGCAGGGGCGCGGTGTAGGTTTTATTATATTTCCGAGAGTTATACGATATACCAGTATTTTAGTGAGGGTAATAAATTAAATTGTTGTTATTATGTGAGGTTATACAATGCAAATGTTCCGGTGTATGTAATAAAATTAAATGGAAGTTATTATCGGTAATATATTTATACAAAGGCAAGGGTATCTGAAAGTAAGCACAAGGTAATATACTAATTCTACATATCTCCGGTTTTATTTATTCATATATTTATTTATTTATTTCTTTGCACTAATAACATGTAGTGGGTTAATAGTGCCATTTAAGTTTCTATACGCGAAATTTAACCTTCTACGTCAAAGTCATGTTTGAAAAATTATGATGAAAACCTGGAAGAAAAACAGCAGGTACACAATAAATGCACTGATTTTTTAATAATTAAATTTTACTACAGCATAACATTTATTCAGGATAATTATACAAAATGCGATGTGGTTAACCAGAAATAAACTTATTTAAAATTCATTTACAATATTAAATGAGCTACACAGACAAAGGAACAAGAGACAATTTGACAAAGTGAGAAAGCATTTCCACTGTTTAAAATATAATATGTAATGCTGTTACAAACACCATAAATTATTAATAAATTTCCCACCAAGATACAGTAGAACAATCACTATTTTATTCCTACCTAACGTAAATTCAATCACTTTTTTTAACTGTACCCTATAATCTAGGTAGTGGAAAAGTACGGAAAAAGAATATATTTAAAAAAGGTGGTATTTTTTAAATGTAAAATGTCATTAACCGATTCAGTTTTTTAGTTATTTTTCTTAAAAAAACACTGGTTTTATATTTCCTTAAATCCCAGGTCTATAATCGAAAAGTTGTATGTTTCCACCAATTATATGTAAAAGCTTAAACATCAAAATAAGAGCGACTATCTTTTATTAGAATACACTTTAATATTATGTAGGATAATGTTTCCTTCGTTGACTTGAAACAAGGTTTAGCAAATAAAATGTTTAATATTTAATAATAATTTTATTTTCCACAACTAAATGAAACAACGTGATGTAATATTATTTCTACTTTATTTCCTTTACCACCTATGTTTCGTTGTACGATAACATCTTCAGGTGGGCAATTTGTAAAGATGGACTCAATCATGATTGAATCAATCTTTACAAATTGCCCACCTGAAGATTTTCTTATATAACGAAACCTAGGTCGTGGTAAAGGATTTAAATAAATGAGAAATAATACTACAACACGTAGTTTCATTTAGTTGTAGAAAGTAAAATTATAATGAATTTCTACAAAATTAACATCAAATATATTCATTATTTAATATTGTTAAGTTCTTGACATTGTCTTTCATTTTAACATCTCGATATATCACGAAGTTTCTAAATATTGCCTTAAAGTATGACTATTCGAATTCTTCATATACTTTTTATACACACTTACCATTCTGGGCACCCATTTCCATGTCTCCATTTTTAGAACAAATTACCCCCGCAAATATTTTCCTTTTAGTAGCAAAATTTTTTGACATCAAATTTTAAAAAATATAAGAAAACTGTTAAATCAAATACTGACCGGTTACAATGCTGTGTATTAATTAAAATAAATAATTTTGTTACTTTATATATTGAACAAAGAATCTTTTTGAATGACGATGCAATTAAGCTTTTTTTAAACTGAGACGACACCTCCAATATAAGATAAATTTAAATATGATAATATAATAATGCAAAATGAAGTGAGGGTATTATTTTGGAAGCATTTCTTGTGAATGAAGTGCAAATTTGGCGTATTATATTTTTTACTATATGCAATATTACGAATAATTTTTTTCGTTGTTAATTCAGTTAAAATAAAAATTCCTTAAAAATTTCATTCAACGCCGTGATAGTTATTTTTAAGTGAGGAATAAATGTTCAATATCACATAAATAAACTGTTAATATTTCACGACAAACGAAGAGGATTTTCTTTACGAAGAAAATAAACATGATACGTACATACACCATGAAACAGATCACTGATATGAATTAGATTTCCAACAAGGAACCTTACTTGTTTCATTCTTATACCACTTGTTCATTAGTAGGTTGAAAATAATATTAATCTGAAAAAAGTTTTCTGGAAAGGATTTGTCCGCCAAACGAGGAATTAAATAAGTGACAAAATAATTGGTGGGTAGCGGAAAACTTACTCTAAATTTCGGCAAATTATTTTGAATATACCATATCCACAAAATAACTTTAAATAAACGTTAATTATACGAGTAAAGGGTTTCAATTAAATCAATTAATCCAATTACTCGTACATAATTCCCGAATACATCGTACTACCCTGTTAGGTTATACAATATAAAATAACTTTAGGCAAGCTATTTACATGAATATTGTTGTGAATCAAAATGTATGTCAGTTTGCTGTGATGTGGACAGTGTAAATATCTGTTCTCTGAGTAAGAGTTACGTGATTGTTCGTGGATATAGACCAAAGTTTGGTCAAATTATTTGTAGCGTATAATATGGTTAATATTCATATAAAAATAGATTAATAGTCATATAATAATATTTCCTCTAGATGATGTGAAGGAAAATGTTACTTAAATATTTATTCGGAAATACAAATATATTGACATTATTTTAGGTGTTCATTTGGCATCTATTTCAATAGTTCAATAACGTGAAAAATTTATAAAATTGATTGTATTAGCAACTTTCTAACAAAATATGATCTAAAAATTTAACAGAAAATAAAATTAAACCTACTTATTATACAAAATATTAATTCAAATAATCATCCGTAAATAACATTAAGTAATAAACATTAGGTTCTTCTTGAAAATAATTCTACTGTAAGAAGTTTGCTTGATATAGGCTGATGTGTTTCGAAACTTTTAATATGAAAAGTGAAAATTTAGAAGAATTTAATATTTTACCATTTTTATTGAAGTTGTAAACTCCAATAAAACTAAAACCACAAACAAGTACATTACAAGAGCGTAATGAATATTAATTTAAAAATTTTAAATTCCGAGGAATTTAATATTTTCAGACAAAAAAATTAAAAATTAATTGTGGGTCAACTACTTTTATTTCACAGTGGTATGAGATGTGTATCAGATAGAATGATACCTTATTGATTTCCACAACTTATTCACGTTATTTCATATTCAGATTAGCTAGTTTACTTTAGCTTCGATTTTCTGAAAATCTGATAATTTCTGAAATGTCACTGATGCTTTATACACATTTAATTATACAGTCATACAAAAATTCATATAGTCCGGAAAAGAAAAAAAACGGCCTAAAATTATGTATCAGCATTAATAGTCCGGCTTCTTTTTTCATTGTTTTCGGCGCCGCGAAGTGTTTAACAGTTTCACGAGTGAAATAATGCATTATTATAACAGGACTGAAAAATCACGCACTTAATAATGCTATGCTGTTTATATATATATATATATATATATATATATATATATATATATATATATATACACACATATATTTATATGATATAAAGCCAAAATTACTTGCTTTGTGGCATTTTTTTGCCATGTGTGCATCAATATTATGCACGGGAGTTAAATGTAAATATAAAATAATGGAGCAAACTTCATTTTGATAAATACCACACAATATTGCATTATTCTCAGCAAAAATTCGTTTGTTCATAATCTGGAATTCATATCATCATGTCTTGTTTATTTTATGCTACCCTCCAGTTTAAAAAAAATCCTTTTCATTACGATTTTACTAACATTTGAATAGTTTATAAATGTGTGCATATATTGTTGTTCCTGATAGTTAAACCGAATTATTGCTTTGTGTCTCCCAAACTCCGTCTTTTTTATTGAACTCTATTCAAAAACATGCATTAGGTTTTTGAAAATATATGATGTAATTATATTATGACAATTTAATCCCCGATTTACCAAATTTATCTTCCAAAGCGACAGAAATGTGTGTTAGAATTTCGCAACAATCTATTGTATAAATTAGAATGTCTCAAAATTAATTAGAATATTCTATTGTTGATCCACGGTATCAGTTCAAATAGATATTCATTTATTTGAACAGATAGCACAGATCGCACAGTTGGTTTGTACTCCTATTTGCCACTACATTGAAAATAACCTTTTTATCCATCTTCGCCTGGGTAAAAACTGTGGTAAACGCTTTTCCATGCATTAATTATTTACAGTCTTTTTATTAATAGCATTCTGAAAAAAATGTTTAGTTTCTTTTAGTCAAATAGAAAACTGCAGGCCCAATCTCGTATCATGAAAATGTTTCTTCCATGCAAGTACTAATTACTCATATAAATTCTTGAACTCTTTCTCGGATTGTCGTGTACCATACTCTTAAATATTATTTAGATGTAACTATAATGGTTTGTTTGAATCGAAAATTATTTTATTATTCCATTTCTCAATGAAATATACATGTTAATTATGCCTAAAACTCGCTTAAAGATGATTTCCTATACATTTAGGCATGTATAAATATTTGTGGATATATGGTATTTGATACAAAATTATTTTCAAATTTATTGCTATCACGGGTGTAAAAATGTAGCAAATTTTATAATAAATCTGGTTTTCATAATTCTTCTCTAATAAATCTCTTTTTCACGCTTTAGCCGTTTTGATAGTTGGCAGAAGGGGAGAAGAGGCATAATTTTTCTGATATATGATTTTTAAAAATAAAATTCAGTTTTTCATTTGGCCCTTCAAAATACATTCATATTTTTTCAGTCTTTACCACTAAACATATTTTAATTAATAGCCTCGCCGCTGGTGCTGGTATGTTAGAATTGCAAAAAATGTCGGCCGTTCTAAATATAGGCTTGGAATATTATTACTAACAACATATATAAATCTTAGCTTTCTTAAAATACCTTAAATATTCATTTCTTGCGACTTGCAATAGAATGTGCCGTGACCTTGAAACCACCATAATTGTCTACTATTACTAAATTTGAACACTAGTAATGTAAAATTTTAAAATGTCCAAATGGCCTTGTTATTATAACATAAAATCGGTAAAATTTTTACATCTGTCACACCTCGGTGACTCCATAAGAATCGCCGCCAAGCTAAGTAGAATAGGGGCTTTTCATGTATGAAAGTTGTGTAAGAGTCAACAAAGAAAATATAAGGTTTGTTTAAATAACTTAAGTTGCACGTCGCTGTACATGTACTTATATGAACATATATATAAACTTTATTTACAAATTCAGGCTATTTTTGAAAGTACTTCACTCGTTGTTCTTATTAAAGTAATTAAATATAATAATTTGAAGAACCTGTTTGGGGAAATGGTTTTAATCTGCAATTAATGGGACGTCTATTGTATTAAATTTTGAGGAAAAATACGAATTATTAAGCAACAATGGGCTTTATCACTTTTTTAATAAGCTCCTCGAAATATTGTTGAATTGACAGATTTTAATTATGTTCCATTATTGTCATTAATTTAATTTGAGCTCAAGGTTTCACGTTACCTACAATGAATAATAGTTTCGTTATCAAAACCGACATAATGAAGTCACAATATGAAGTAATTGATATTATAATATAGTTTATGTAGATTGACCCCACAGATTTAACGTAACAACACAGTTAATAATTAAACATTCATTAAACAACTTTATGAAGTACATTGAGATTCAGGCAAGGTCAAAATAAATCTTATACATTTGAAGTTTTCTCTAATGGTGAATAAATAAATGAATTCTAATGATTTGACAAGAAATTTTTTTAGTTTTTATTTAATTATAGAAATAAGATTGTTTACAACCAGAAAATTCCTTATATTTCATAAAAAAATAAATATGAAGCCAGATGTCCGCCCATTATTTTAAATCAAACGTGTCACATTAAGTTGATGTGGTTAGTAGAATAAGCGTAAATAACACCTGTTGTCTAGTTGAGAGCCCTGCAATAATTTGTGGATATGAGTATTTTGGACCAAATTACACATGGTAGACAATAGAAGCATAATATTTTGCAGGGCAATGCCCAACAAAAGTAAAAACGTGAAGTAATGACACAGAAAATTATAATTCCGTGATTCTAAAAATATTTTTATGTTTTTACATATTTTATTTGTTTTGACAGGAGTGGCGAATATGCTAAAAAATATAACTCGCAACTTATCCCATACAAAGTTAAGTTTTAAAATTCTGCAACATGTGGTCTCCATATATTGTACTCAACAAGCAAAAAGAAGAAAATTTTGTTATGCTAAATTTTTATTTATTTAACAGCAAGACTTTTAATGACTTGAATATGTATGATAAACATTTAAAAATTTTATTACGATGTTTTTAAAACTAACGAAGGATTATTTCTAAATAAATATAGAATATATAAATAAAATAAGGGTCTATTATTTTCACATTTATAGCTAGTATTATTTTTACCGTTTGTCCGTACAATGACATAATTACAAATTTCCTTAGTATTTGTTTCTCTTTCTGCTTGTCTTTCTTTGCGAGTACTTTTCGCAAAAAAAAAGGTATTAATCGGAATGAGTCGTAGTATATTTTTCTTGTCAGCAGTTAAAACTGCTGCTAGCAGTAGATATATACTTTGTGACATGAAGTACAAATAACCTGTTAAAATATTGATGGACCTTACTGTATGAACTAAATTATTTAATCATTTATGGAAAGTAATCAGTTAATCAAAAATGTAGTTCTAATGAATTAGAAGTTATTGCTAATATTATTGTCCAAAAACATTTTAAGTACAACTTTTATAAGGATAACTATATATTAAATATCAATTTTTAAACTTTTGTCTGTTTAAATTTGTGTGTCACATAGTGACGGTAGGGGTTGTGAGGAGTATGAGAACGATTAAAAGTATACGCCAAAGTGTACAATATTTTGGCGATTGAACTACAACCCTTTGTCACAATTTCCGTGCTTTGTGATAATTTTTTTGTTCAGCTGGCTTTAAAATTTTTTAAATATCAACGAGTTGTTCTCATTATTTGCTCCTTTGCTGGCATATTTTAAACACTTCTTTAAGTTCGCAATTTTGTCATTCGTATCATCATTATTCTTTTTTCTATATCAGTTTTCTTAGTAAACTTCGTACGGTTACTCTTAATATTGTTTTTTGGACAATAGAAGCATATACATGTTAGTTTAATTGGCAATTCTCACATGACAATACACATAGATGTGTGTCATGATGCCTAGAATAAATAACGATGTGAAAAAATTAGTAAGTGAAGAAAGTGGCAGAAATAAATCAGTGAATTCTTCTGCTCTTTACCTCTATAAATAGTTTACATAGTAGTTAAAAATAAACTTTAACAAAGTTCATACACCTCACATCAAAATTCTATTTAATCACATAGCATAAGATAACAATTTTTTAATGAAACGCCGGCTACTGAAATATAAATTAGAGCCTACGTTTAATTAAATATTACTGCATTGATTGAAATTGTTGAGATCCCAATAAAAATGGAACGAATTTTACCGACCTTTAAAAAAATTGCTTACTTACTGTGCATGTGATAAAAACGAATGTTTAATTATTTTATTTATCATGTTTTATAGTTACACACTTCGCACTTTGCACAAAATTATTAACTTGAACTTCATTTGATTCACTTATTACATAGTGACATTTTTGAAAAAGTGTGCAGAAAATAGGAGGTGATTAGTTCATATTTGAAGTTATTTCTATATTCCTTATATATTTAACTACTAGGGTAAATATTTAACTGGCCACAAAAGTAAGAGAATTTTAGTTATAAAAATTATTGACATGCGGCATTTCAGTATAATTTGCTGATAAAGAGCAAAACTGTTAATTATGGCTCTAAATCAAATTAAAAATTTATATTTAATATATTGACTGAAATATATGCATGGTATGGAATTGGAATTATATGTAATTCTTAAATTTATAATTTCACTTTAGTATTTCCTCTAGTAAATATCCATTAAGGATTATTTTGTATGTGGTTTTTCATCACTTTCAATGCATTTACGTATATAAATGTAATTTCCTGGAATATCTGAATTTTATTTACAAATTCAGACTTATTTTCTAAATAAGAGGAGAATAATAATTTTAAATTCATTTTCCAATCCTTGATTGAAGGGCCTCTAATTAGCCATAATTGGACATAATTGGCTTCAGTATATTTTAAGTAATTGCACCACAAATATTACAATTTTCTAATTATACTCCACATAGTAAAATTGTTAAATCAGGTTGTAAAAAATAGCTCACGTAATAGAAGCAATAAGCCAAGAGAAATTACGGAGAAGTACCTGTGGGGTATAGAAAATGTGAACCATCATTTGTTATTAAAAATAGGTTGGACTAAAATATTTCAACCGGAGAGAGTCGCTTGAAGATGAACGCAGCACAGATCACACAAACATAGCAATAACCCGCGCAAACGTTGAAAAAGTGATACTAAAATAAATTGGTATTAAACGAACGTTGAATAAAGTGAATGTAAATAATTGACGAACTGCACTTTGGCAAAGAATAAGGTTTAGGTTTTAGCTTACTTCTGTAACCTAAATTTTGCATAGGGTCTGAAATACTCATTAAACTTTACAAGCATAATTGAGTCGAAATTTGGTAGGAATTTTCATGCCATGTTAAAATGAGGACTACAAATTGTTATTCTCAATTTTCTCTGTAGACGAGATGCTGATACTGTAGGAGTATTTCAAGTCAAAACCGGAGTCCATGCAGTGAATTTTAAAGAGGTAATCAAACTACCAGCTTTATAGCCACCGATTTGATTCTAAGAGGATAATTGTAATTAGTAATTTTTCGAAAAAAACAAATAATGAAAGATTATTAAGCGGACCCTTTACGGAAGGCCCGCTGAATCGTAGTAGGAAAATCGAGTCGATCTTGCCAGAGGAATTTCGTTTTTCCAAGGCATATAAAATAACCTAAATTGTTATAAATAGCTTAATAGACATGAATTATGGCATATAAATGCTTAAAATTCCAAATGTGTAAACAGCATGTATAAAGCGTTCACGGTGCGATTTCTACTCGTATGACTAGAAATCGCATCGTGAATCAAAAATTCGTTTCAAATCAACCTGTTTATTCTTCGTATTCAGTGAATAGTTGTATTTTTAAGAATGTAAGAAATTATATTAACAATATCAAATTTTGTATCGCAGTTAAACTTTTATCCAGGAAATGTAATGCAAAAATGTGTAGAGTTTAATTAAAATAATCGTTTTAATAAAATCCTGCAAGTTTATTATGGGTATTATAATTAGGTATTATAATTCACACAAAAACTTCATACGAGCAAAAATCCTTGATAATTTCATCACGTAACTTTGTTGTAGTAACTTTACTTCAAGTTTTGATTATTCTCTTGCTTTTGTGTTTTTGCAAGAAATAATCAACATTTTGCTTACGTACAAGTTTTTTATTGCTGTCTTTCAGCTTTGAAAAAATATTTCCTCTCTTTAGTGTAATAATAGTAGCCTATTTCTGAATAAAAATTAGGTAAACATATTTTAAATAGTAAAATTAATGTAATAGCAAGCTGCTGAATGTAAAAAGTATTTTTCATCCAAATTATTATCAAAATGTGGCGTAAATTGGTACGTATCAGAAGCCCCAATGCATCATGAATGAAAACAAGCGCATCATTATAATCATATATCCAAAGACAGATTCAGTAATACGGTCCATAAGACAATTTAATGCTTCCTTAAATGAAAAATTTCCTTTATATTAAGACCAATTGCATTTAAAATGAATAAATTCAAAATTTTAAAAATAATACAGAAAAAAAATTCTTACAATTAGGAAACACAAAGTCTGTACGGAATTTTTTCAAAAATTGTAATGAAATTTTTTTTTAAACTTTTTCAGAATTTTTTTAACTTTCTTTTTTCTCAAAATGAAATGTAAAATTATTGGTTGGAAATAAAATTGCATTTTTATTTTCTCTCTTTTATATAATTTCATACCTTTAGTGAACAGATAGTTTAATATAAACTTGTACATGGTTATAAATAAATAATTATAGGTTGATATTCAAATTCTTTATTTCAAGAATGATTTCACTAATGAAATATTTTGATAAAATGATTTCATTGTGAAATGCTTTTAATTTATGTCTGTAATTATAGCGAGTATTGGAATAATAAACATACCTCCCTTGTCCATAATCATCATATTTGGCACGACAGCCTAGGGTGGGCATAACTAACATAGTGACATAACTATCCGGGATCCTGCAATTTTTATTTTCGCAATACAAACGAAGCAGGATCTCCGTATATTTCAATGTAACACACACCAGATTTCGATTCACGTGCGTAGGTTTTGAATAAAAAAAGATAATAATATAATAATCGACCTATTTACCGAGTCGGGTATTTTTACAAACCATCCTTGTCACTTCGATCAGATGTTTTTGTAAATAATATTTAAGCATGAGACCTGCCGTAATCGGAAACATAGGTGAAGTATGTGTAGATTAATTTATAAGTACTGGATGCATGGCGATAATAGCCACAATAATGTAGAATTATCAAATTTCAAGAACAATAATATTATTCATACATATATATTAGCAATGATGTATATTGTCCATACATATATATTAGCAATGATATAATATGTAAAATAGAACTTCCTACTAAATTATTGCCAGTTAGCCGAGCTGACACAATATATGTACACTTTTGAACAAATTTCAGTCGATTTATATGTGTCAAAGTTTTCAGAAAGAAAAATAGACAAGTGACATTTTAAATATTGTGCTATCTAGCCATAGCTCCTCAAAAAACATATATTTCTTTAGATCAAGGAATAGGAATTGATGAGAATAAAATAATTTTTTTGAAGTATTAGAACGAACTGAATTTTTGGCAATATAACATTTTTTATATTTATAATTAATGTGAAAAAAGTAAATAACTCTCATGAAGAAACTTCATATTACAATCGAGTTCAATGAGGGCATTGAGATGCAAGCAGGCGCTATGAACATCATATTCAACTTTTACAGATTAAACAAATTCATTTAAAAACTCTTTGTATTTATACATATATTTCATGCATATTTCTCATTTTTTATTACTTTATATATTTTATTCTCCAATTTTCTAGAATTATTTTTCTTCATGCTGGAATTTCAAAAGAATTAGTTCATATAATTTTTATTACGGTACTGTTCCAATCCAAAATACTTTAATCCACTTCCTTTCAATCATAGCCTATAATGCAGACTACTGAAAATTAGCGTAATATTACAGAAATGGAGTATAGGTAACAAAGCTGATATTTTTTTTACCTAAAATATTATTCAGCGGTTTGTTTATTTTTTCTACATAAGAGTGCCATTTTCATTCTCTTAATACCGTGGTTTACCATCATATGGTTATATATTTTTATAATTATATTGAAAAAAAGTTACTACTTACTTAAAAAATTGACTATTCTTTGATATAAATTATATTTTTCTGACAAAACCTTGTTTCATAATTTAATAATTTTTCTATACCCACTATGATTGCCTCCAGGCAGTTTCAAATATATATTTTCATCAATATTCCCATATAAAAAGACCCCGGTAACGTCAGTTTGATAAATAGGTAAATATTTAACTTTGTATGTACTGGCACAAACATCATAACAGTGAACAATTTAGCTACTGGTGCATAAATTTCACATAAATCCATTATTATATCATCCTGTTAAAATCCACTAGCCACTAATCTAGCTTTGTACTGAATATTGTCTTTAGAACTTTTTATTTTAAACACCCACTTACTACTTAAAGATTTTTTAATCACAGGTTATTCACAAAATTCCCAGGTATTATTTTATTTTAGGGTTTTTAGCTCTCTATTAACAGATTCCTGCCATTTACGAGCATCTTTCATCTGCATTGCTTCTCGGTAAGTTTTATGTTCACTATCCTCCATATAGGCCTGATAAAGTCTATATGGAGGAGTAGACTGAAGTGTAGAACAATGTCTGTTTGTGACATGCGTGCTTCTTTGACGTGGTATTAAATCTTCATCATCTTTATTACTGGTATAAACCTTTTTCACTGATAGAAGATAAATTGGGACTTCCTTCTTATTATCTGGACAGCTGTTTACCTCCACTGTTTTCTCCGTCCATAGATTGATCTTTATCCTCTGTACTTGAAAGTTGTTCCTCACATGTATTCTCCGGTATTTTTATGTCATATTCAAGCGTAATCAACTGCTCCTTCTTTTCTTCACATTTATCCATAAAAACAACATCTCTTTTGATGTCGACACTATTTTTTTCTGGGAAACATACTCTGTAACTTTTAACTTCTTCTCCTTAGCCAACCATGATTCCTTTCTGACCTTTAAAGTTCCATTTTCTTCTTTCTTTCTTTGGGATATGGACAAATACAGGGGTGCCAAAAATCTTTAATGTATTTACTTCAAAATGTTTATTCCTCCATGTTTCGTATAATGTCTTTCCAACCTCATTACTTTTACCAGTTCTGCTTAACGCATATGCAGCGGTATGAACAGCTTCTGCCCATAATTATTTTGGTAGACTTTCGCACACAACATTGTTTGAACAACTGCCTCAATCAAAGTTCTGTTTTCTTGCTCTGCCTTGCCGTTTTGATCCGACGTGTATATCACACTGGTTTGGTGTGTAATACCATGTCTCGCAAAGAAGTTTTGCACTTCCTTATTAATAAACTCTAATCCATTATCACTCCTGAAGTAGAGATATTTATTGTTGGTAACATTTTCGGCTTTATTAATGAAGATTACAATTTATTTCTTCACCTCGTTCTTTCCTTTTACAAAGTACAATAACCTGTAGTTGCTTTAGTTTTCTTTCAGGACAACAAAATATTTGGAAACTCCAACAAATGACACCTCCATAGGATTGCATGTGTCAACACATAGAAGTTCACATAACCTAGTTGTCTTACTTTCACTGTTATTAAAGTGTAATCGATGAATTTTACCCTCTAAGCAGCCTTTGTACTTTACATCTGAGTCTCTTACTGAAATATTATTATTTTCAAGTATACTTTTTACGTGCTGCAAGTTTTATAGAGCAATTTTTTCATGCCACTCCTTTAATCTAAATTTCACTTGAGTTACGCTTGATATTTTGCACTTATAACGTACGTTCATATACCGTTACGGTTGGCTAGTGCACTCACTCTTATTAAGAGTTTACACAAATTATTATTCGCGATCATAACATAACTTCTATTTATAGCACTGTTCGTAGAGAATAGATTTGACGCTGTTTGACACCCTTTTCTTCTACTACTTCTAGTAAATCTTAACTTCATGATAAAATAACAGATTGAAATTTCAATGTACTCCAATTGAATGCTCCTTCCAGCTTGAAATGCAAGCCAGGTATTTTAAAGTTATCTTCCATCATCGTCCTTGCTCAACAAGACTAGTTCTCCTTCCCACCTGCTTAACTTCAAAACACAGCACACGTCGCGCCGATGCTAACAATATTTCTTAACGAAACAATAATCTTTCTTTTGCCTCACTCAATCACGACAATCACGATTTTAAATGAAAAGCCAAGGTATTCCGCAGTGAAAGAAAATATGATTAATTAACTCAACCTTTACATTGCACACTGACGTTAGAACGATTGACGGACAGAAAACAGTCAACAATTAAATTTTTTTTTCAAGTAGGCATACTATACTCAAGTCTTATTTTAATTATCATGAGAAGATTTTCAGTTTTCTTTTGAGAACTTTTCTAATCTATAGACCTTTCTTAATCTGTAGCCATTAACAAAGACAGTGCTAAAGATCTGAAAATAATTTTAAAATGGTAATTTAAGCAAGGAAATGAATAGATTCAGAAAATTTGTACAAACTTGTTGTATCATTGAAAACTCCATCCATTATTTGAAATATAAGAGACACAACTTGCTTCTGAACATATGATGGTATTTTTGAATAACGAATTTAATTTTTCAGCAAAGAAAATAAAACAGACAAAATATAATAATGTATTAATCAAAACATAAATGCCTTTAACTATCCATTAGTTTTATTTTGGTTACAAACGCAGATTCATGTAATCCTATACAGTTCAAAAGATAGTATCATCATTTGTTTTTATTTATGACATATTGACATCGTACTAGCCAGTATTGCAATTCGCTCTAATCTGTTATGTACGATCAAGAAGTCTCAACTAGATCTTAGATTATATGGTTATCGATATCCGTTATTCATTACAAGGCCGCAAATAGTTTTGTTTTGATTGATTGATTACGACAAGTTAGTAATTTGTTTGCTTATGTTTTATTGTTTTGTTATTTTCTATCATACATTTCTTTAGTTATTTTACAATTTTAATATTTACGAATTTTCCATTATTGAGAGAAATCCTATGATATTAATTTTTTTTCTTAAATAAGCATACTTAGATAATTATTTTTTAAATTATTTTTTAATTTGTTTTTAAATGATACACATTTAAAAACATTTATAATGGTAGCACAACATACTACCACAAAAAACAGCTATAAAGGGATAACTATTTTTTTTATGTACAACATTTATAAACCTTAATATAAAAATTGTGTTATTTTTTTCGATTAAAGAAAATATAATCTTTTGAAAAATTATTACCTTCAGTTTTGATACGAAAACAGTACACGCGTTACATATATAAATATATATATATATATATATATATATATATATATATATATATATATATATATAGATATATATAACAAATAAAATTATATCACAATTTACACTTCAGCAAATTTCTATCCCTAAAATCGTTCCATCGTGATAACGTGATAAAAGCTACCTTATATTTCTCATACCCGTGCTCTGTGCTATGGCGTCAGAACCAATTTACGTTTCGACAAAGTATATAGAATATAGAGAGAATTAATTTAATTTTTGGAATAAGAACAAAATACAACACGAGGTCTGCAAGGATCTCAATTATGAACGTACTACTAACATAGCGATAATTTTGGCGTTATGTAAATAATATAATGAGCGCCTATAAAATACAGCATTCAAGGATAAACGCTTATCACGAGCGGAAAGTCTTGTTCTTAAACTATTTGAGTTTCTATTTAAAGTAGATTGCATTTTATATAATATAAAATACGTGTTAGTGTAATTTTAAACAAGTTTTGTATGTTTTAGTAGAAGTCTCATGAATATTTTTTTTGTAAATTGTTAAAATTTTGTTTAATAAATTCTGTGATGTATACATATAACCAATAAATAGATGCCAAGAAAATTTTAATTGATTAAGTCATTATTTTCTGAGTTTAACATTTCAAAATTTTAAATTTATTTTTTAATTTTTTTTGTCAATGTTACATATTAATTCTGTTATATTGTATATTATTAAAATTAAAATATTTTTACGTTAGATAAGATGTAATTAGTTTCTTTTTCTAGTCAAATAAAAATACATACTATTGCAAAGTTAGCCTTTATTATGCTGAGCACAATGTACAAAAAAAAAGGTTAGGACACAAAGTGCCGTGATAAATACTGCATCGCTTAATTTGACATCGTTACTCTTTCTTTCTGTCGTATTTGTAACGCGGAAGGGATATAATTATACACACATACACATGTAAAATAGACAAAAAATACTAATGGCAAATCAATGTACTAAGCGAATTATTCCCTTTACGGCGATTATGTTGGTATTAAATTTATTGCAATATTGCTATTAAGCACTCGTAGATTTTTTCCGTAGTTTGTATTCTGTCCTATACAGTAAATATACTACCTATACAACATAATGTTTTCATTCACGTAGAGTATAAAGAAATTTTATGACTATTGTAATTTTTTGTTATTTTGCCGAATTTGCTAATGACAGCGACATATGTGCTTTCTTTTTCACATTTAGTTTTTCTGTATTTTTTTTTCATGAAACAATGAATCACAGATTAGGTTTAAAAACATCATATATTTATACATATACACGAATTTTTAGCTATTGATTTACAAATTTATATATTAGATAAGATTTATATTACAACATTTTGAACATAAATAAATATATATATATATATATATATATATATATATATATATATATATTTATTTATTTATTTATTTATATGTAGATAAGGAATTACAAATTAACACGAGAATAAAGGTAAAAGCTTTAACATTTTCCAAACTCGAAACCTTTTAAGTTTACTCCAAAGCAAAAGTAATGAAATGATCATATACAAGTCTCCATTTACTATTCTGTTATTATCCGAAGAAGAAATAAATAATGATCCGATCTCACAAATAATTATTACTATGCTGAATTTAATAAATTAGGTAATAATATTTTTCTTCCAATTAATTTGGAAATAATGAAGTGGTAAACTTATTTTAATGCTAATCAGATATTTTATTTTCAGATCACAAACGTATTATATCATCGCCACTAGCATTTAGACATCAACAACTTAAAACATGTGTTTTAAGTACACAGCATCGAGGATGGTGAATCAATGAAAAGTTAAAACGTTTGATAAATTCGTTGATTTATTTGAGATGCAATCTCGAGCCTTTTGAAAGCTGCATCTACGAGATAAACACTCATAGATTTTTTTCTGTATTTTGATTAATTAAATCACGCATGATTTCAAATGAAATGTACGTAAGCTACTATAAATTGAGGAAGATCTCATAAGCGGGAGAATCATTATTCACGATAGATGCCGACAGTGGACGCAGCGTTAAATTTGAAAGCTTGGAAAAACATTAATTTGACTTTGCAAGACTCAGTAAATTTATTTCGTATCGTCATGGTAACATGTAATAGTAATTCACCTGATGATAGATATTATTAGATATATTAAATATTAAGGACAAAATTTCAGTAAACTTGGGATCTCGGAGGTATGTGTTTTATGTTTGTGGAAAGTGAAAAAAAAAGTTGCTTTAAAAGAAAAAGTCTTTGTGAGTCATACTCACATGGCAAATTATATCAATTGCTACATACATGATATTCAGTTATGTTCAAAACATTAGTAATTATTACTAGTGCTTATTTAAATTTTAAAATTGTATTCTGTCCGGTTTGCTTTAAGCCAGTTTAATTCAGAATAAAACAAATATTTAAACCATTTTTTCGTTTGCCATAACACGGAAACAAAATGTGAAAAACATAGGATAGAACAAACAAAAACCTTAAAACACCAGTTGATTTCGAATTTGATTTCGGAAGACTCACAGAATTTTTGTAGATGATAATTTTAATATATCGCATACTGATTGCATTTATTGGTATTTATTCCACGAGTCATCCGTCTTTTATCAGTCAGATATTATTAAAATGTTTATTTATATCTTAATATTTGAAAATTTTTGTGACTGTAAAATCATTGTACATTAATTTCGACGTTGCAAAACAATACGTCAAATTGAAGGAAATTTAGTTGACAAATAATTTCTTGTTTCTTTAAAACTAGTGAAGCGATTGCAATTTATGGGATATGTATTTTCTATCGTTCATATCATAAATTTTCCGTATAGGCAGAGTTCAGTAACGATACTTTTTAAAATATTTGTTTGATTTTTCTTTAACTTTTTCATAATTAGACAAAATGTTGCATGAAAACGTTTTGTAAATATTTTATTCGATACATTTAAATCATTTATTTTATTACTATATTGATCACACACAGTATAGTCACAGTTGTTATGATTCTCTTAAACAGAGCGGAATACATATTTTTTCTTGTTACAATGCCAAAAAGACTAGCACGGGATATTCACACAGATAAGCTCAAAAATACGATAAATATTTGAATGGTTCATGTTAAAACCACTTAATCATACAGTTAAAAATTCGAATTTAAATGTACTAGGGAAAGAAAAGAAAAGCTGTGAAAATCCACATGGTTTTCAAACCTGCATAATTTATGATTTTTCGTCAGAATTGATTCCTATTATATTTACAAAATAATAAAAATATTGAAAATATGACTGCGTCACACAATTACCCCGAAAAGACAAGAACAAGGAGTTACAGTAAATAAACTCATGATTAAGAATTTTAATGGTAGGCATTTCAACCATAATATGTCGTACTCCACACAGCGACATTTATGTCCTTTTGTTTAAATTTTAATCATTCGTAGAAAATGTGTCTGATAGAAATGGCCAACATTTTTAAGTCTGTATCCTGTTATAACGAAATAATTTTTGTTAATTAAATTTTCATAGCATTCGTGACTTATACTAATCTTACATACATGATATTCTATTGCACAAGTTTGTAATATAAACATTGAGAAGTCATAACAGCAGACTATCATTTCGATTCATGTAATTTTGTAGGATATAAATGTTATAAAAAAATGTGGAAATTATTTTGAATAGTTTAAAAAAAATTTAAAATTACTTGTCAAAGTTGATTTTGTTTCTCTGAATCTTATATTTAGATAAACATTATGAATATTTAAAATAAAAGATTTTATCCGCTATGTGATTAAGTTTAGAACTTTTACTGGAGATAAGAGAATAATTTTTTTTTATAACTTTTTTTTTGGCTGGCAACCGAGCCGTAATAAGTTGTAATTGTGTTAGCTCGTAAGATTTTTATTAAAATTAATTGTATAATAGAGTGAAAATTGCAAACGGACCTGTCAAACTTTGAAATCTGTAAACCGACTTTTGAAATCAGTGTCACTGTATTCCCTAGTTATATTTTTCTTTCTTTTGAAAAGCAATATGATGACCCGCAGGGCTTATGTTAAGGACCTTGAAGTGAAATTGGAAGCAACTCATCAAGAACTTAAGGTATCCAAAGAGTTAACGGGACAACTGCTGAAAGAGCATTAAGATATTGAGGAGGATATCAGTTGTATTAACAATAAAAACTTTGAATTACAAAGTGAACTTGCCGAGTTAAGTACTTTATATGTAGATGTTATAGGTGAACGAGATAGGTTAGCAGAAGAGGTGTCAACTTTGAAACAGTGCCATGATACTTACGAGGAGGCTTTGAGTCACATTTCTGATTTAGAAGGTACCCTTTATGAGACCCGTAAATCTCTGTTATCTACGGAGCAAAGACTAGCTCTATCCGACAGAAGTGCCACACATAGTCTATTTAATGAACTAGTAGGTAGTAATTTAGATTCCTCCACTTTTAGTAACAGATTTAATAGTCATAGGCAATTAAAGAAATATTTAAAACTTAAAAGGCTAATAAATAAGAAACAAATTAAAAGACAACATCTATCTATTAGCTGCAATAAATTAAGAAGGGAACGCCTACAATTATTTAGTGTCATAAACAAATACGAAGAAGATTTAGGAGAGAGTAAAATCTTATATGATAAAGACACTTATCAATTGCAGTGCAATTTGATAAGCCTGCAAGATGAATTAAAAAGGGTCACTACTTTGTTCAATAAATTTAAATGTTCACCCAACAATGAGACAATAGGAATACAAATTGAAGCCTCTAATATTTCAAGGATAAATGAGAAGTCATTTTGTAACTACTTGAATTTGAATCCTCAGATCCATTCTAACACCGTGCCATCTCAGTTCACACCGTTACAGAATGACATACCTGTACCTGAGAACATAAAGCTAACTGTTAACAATACAACTGTAATGTCTGACCAATTTGGACAAGATTTTGGGCCATTATTGAATAAGTGCCTTGGTCCTAATTATAAAATTTATAATAATTGTAAACCGGGAGCCACCTATTTACAATTAATTAAAAGTATAGATTCTGCTAATTTATGCCCCAACTCAACCATAACAATTCTGTATGGTGATAGCTTATCGGTAAAAAAGAAGGACATTTTGGACACTATAGATAGACTGCTAGAATTGCATAGGAATACAGGTACTAAGTTCATTGTATCTGCTTTTCCTTATATATGTAATGTACAGGAAGATCAAAATAGGCAGATTTTCAATCTTAATATGTGCCTATACAATTTAACACATAGTCATAGTGAATTTATATCTTTCTTTGATATAAATAAGTTTATATCTTTTTTCAAATTAACTAAAGATACCATGTATCTGCCACTTAGGTTTAAGAGACAAATTGCTAACTTATTAGCATATAATTTACATAGATTAGACAAGGTTATAAATATAACTAATTCTTATAGTTTTAATAATAATAATATAAACTGTCCTATTGACACATCTGTTAGTTTAAACTAATAGATGAGACAAAGGGTAAGCAGACATCTCCTGTTACAATAGTACATCAGAATTTACAGGGCTTATCCGGCAAGGAATTAGAAGTTGATTTATTTTTAAAAAAACATAATGTTCAGGTTTTTTGTGCAACTGAACATTGGTTACAAAGTCACGAATTACTATTCAATAATGAATATTACTCCTTAGGTAGTGTATTTGTTAGGAGTGCTCAACGTGGTGGTTCTCTGGTATTTGTTTGTAATAGTATGAAGTATAGGGAACGTAATGATATTGTTAATCTTTCTGTTGAGCGTTCTGTGGAGCTATCCTGTGTTGAACTGGAGCAAGTAATTGTGGTTTCCATTTATAGGCCACCACAGAGTGAATATAATGTATTTGAAGTGACAATAGAAGAGGTGTTAAAACGTTTAAGCTGTAGTAATAAGCATGTAGTAGTTTGTGGTGATTTTAATATAGATATTCTTGACCAGTCACCAACTAGTCTTAGATTTACTAGTTTGTTTAAGTCTTTTAACTTACAATATTTATTTGAAGAACCGACTCGAATCACCTCGCATTCTGCTAATTGCATAGATAATATATTTAGTAATTGTATACCTCTAAGTAAGTCGATTTTGAGTGAGTTAACATCCGACCACTGTGGGCAGAAAGCCGTATTTCCTATAGGGTCCTCGGAGAAAATAAATAGAATAACCTGTAGGCCGGTGACCATTGCTCGTCTTAAACAATTTAAGGATAATGTTTCTATAAGAGTATCAAATATAGACTTAAGCCAGGATGATCCGGACAATCTATATAAATCTGTATCTGGTGTCATCAATTCCGAATATAATAACATATTCAAAAGTAAAACCTTCACTAAGAATACAAAGGTTCGGTTTTGTGATTGGGCAACAACCGGAATCTATAAAAGTAGAGCTAAGTTGTATGAATTGTATGGTATGAAGCAATACAATTTTGATCCTTCGTTTATTTTATACGTTCGAAATTATTCAAAAACGTTTAAAAAAGCTTGTAATTCTGCTAAGTCCCTATATTTAAGTCGTAAGATAAAGGGGTCCGATAATAAAATTAAAGCCACCTGGAATATGATCAGTGCTGAAAGTGGGCGCACTAAACAACAAGATCATGATTTCGAATTAAATTCAAACGGTAAAATTTATACAAGCAATTTGGATGTGGCCCAAACCTTTAATAACTTTTTTGTTAACATACCCGTAAATACAACAAGTTCCTTAGATTCTTGCCCGGTCAAAGCAGAATCGTTAATTAGAAGTAATGTTAAGGCGTGTGGAGTTTTATTTAACTTTGAATATATAAGCCCCAGTGATATTATGAAATGTTACAAGTCGCTGAATTCCAAAAAAACAGCAGATTTTTGGGGTATATCTGTTAAATTATTAGAAAACATTATTACTGATATAGCACCACATTTGGCTGTAACGTTAATAATAGTATTGATAAAGGTGTATTTCCAGAGTTAATGAAATATAGTAAGGTTATACCGTTTTATAAATCTGGAACAAAAAGCGATCCCGGTAACTATAGACCTATTTCTATATTACCAGCGATAAGCAAAATTTTTGAAAAAATAATATTACAACAATTAGAATCATCACATTTTTGTTTAAATAAGCTTCTACATAGTGAACAATTTGGTTTCACTAGGGGTCGCTCCACTATAGCTGCAGGTGTTACTCTTTTAAAACATATCTATAGTGCCTGGGAAAAATCGCAAGATGCCATTGGTGTATTCTGTGATCTTTCAAAAGCTTTCGATTGCGTTCAACACAATACACTATTGCGGAAACTTAGCCACTATGGAATCAGAGGTACAGCACTTGATTTGGTCACCTCCTACCTTAGTAATAGAGTACAATACGTTGATATAAATGGTGTTAGGTCTTCCGGGTCATCCGTCTCCATGGGAGTGCCACAGGGATCTATTCTCGGTCCCTTTCTTTTCTTGATCTATATTAACGATTTACCATTCTATGTACGGAATTTTTGCGATATTGTGCTATTTGCCGACGACACGTCACTAATTTTTAAAGTGGACCGTAAAATAATAAACTTTGACGAAGTAAATGCCTCTCTCGCGAAGGTGTTGGATTGGTTTTCAACTAATAACTTACTTCTAAATTCAAAAAAAACTAAATGTATTAAGTTTAGCATGCCTAATGTTAGAAGTTTGAGCACAAATCTAATGGTTAATAATGAAACCGTTAATTTTATAGAGTCAAGTGTATTTTTGGGAATAACTTTGGATAGCAGGTTGCAGTGGGGCGCCCAAATATCATCTCTAGCAGGAAAGCTCAGCTCCGCAGCTTACGCAATATATAAAGTCAGACAGCTTTCGGATGTAGACACTGCCAGGTTAGTCTACTTTAGTTACTTTCATAGTATAATGTCATACGGAATTCTATTATGGGGTAACGCTGCTGACATTCAAACTATTTTTGTGATCCAAAAGCGCGCAGTACGTGCTATTTATAAGTTAGGCACACAGGTTTCTCTTAGAGAACTATTTAAGGACATAAATATTTTAACAGTGGCATCGCAATACATATATGCTAATGTTTTGTTTGTTAAACAAAATCTACATCTTTATCATAAGAATAGCGATGTGCACTCAATAAACACAAGAAATAAGCACAAATTAGTAGGTACACACCACCGCCTACACAAAGTACACAACTCATTTGCAGGTCTCGGGGTTCAATTATTCAATAAAATACCCGCTACCGTTATGGACCTACCCCTTCACAAATTTAAGCTTACAGTTAAAAATTATTTAATAAAAAGAGGTTACTATTCGATAAATGATTTCTTAAATGATAAAGATAAATGGAATTAGTAGCTCCTCCTTGCAGGGGTTCATCTCAGGATGGCTTCACTGAGCTTGTCATTATTGTTTTAGTTAATTGTTATTTAATTGTTGTACAAGAGGTAATTCGTGATCACTGGTGGCAGGTTGACATATTCGTGTGTTGTTTGCATATTTGTTTAGGTCTACAATCTACAACTAACGTATTTTCAAAATTTACATTTGTATATAGACCACAAAGTGATCATTTTCTGCCTTTTCTTTTTATTGGTAGATGCTCCCAATACATCATACCATAGTAGTTTCATCATAGGTTATTACCATTTTAATGCTCGGTGTATTGGTTGCAGCTCCTTACTTTGTCTAATTTGTAAACCCTCACATTGTAATTTGGCGATTGGAAAAGAGTGGCGTGAGTTTTCTTGCCTGGCTCTTTTTCTCACAGCTCTACCTGTTGTGTTATGAACCAAGCATTAAATGTAAATGTAAACTGACCTTCATAAGTGTCACATTGTGACCCATATGAATTTTTAATAAATAAATAAATAAATGAATTGGATGAAAAGTGAATCTAAAACAAATATATTTTGAGAACTTTGAATTAGGAATAATTTAAGCTGACATAAAAATAAGTAATTATGTGTGTGAACGCCATAGTGATTTTTTTAGTGTAAATTTTTACTAACGTCATTTTACAAATTTTAACCATGTGGCTATATATGACCTTTTTATTCTCATAAACACTATCTCATCAAAGAAATTACTATGAAAATGCCATAAATCTAGTCGTTATATAATTTAGTTCTTACACAGTTTTTCTCCAAATGTGCAGATGACCAGCAAAGTTACTCGCAAACTTTGTTTTATTGAATATTGCATCAATCGCCATATAGACTTTGGTCGCAGTGGATAATTTTCACAGTTTGTTACTGTAGAGAGATAATAAATTATTGGTCATCTTTATTTCATTGCTATGCTAAACACTATATGTGTACCAAATATTAAGTATCTAGTTCTTCTGGAAAGTATCTAGTTTTTCAGAATATTTCATAGATACAAACATCAAATTTGTCGCACGTTGTTATTAACTATTTTTCAACTATGTGTTAGAAGCGATACTTCCATTATTCACTGGGGGTGTTAAAATAGCTTTAAAGTGCAGGGTACAAAGGCACAGTATCTGGTAGTGCGGCTTGGTTGATGGTGCAAAAGGATTTCTATATTGCATTCAAATCCAGGCTTACCAGTTATTCATTGGTCAGTATAATAAAAAAACTGTGAGTTTCTGCTAAAAACCCAAAAATAATAAAATTCGTGAGAAAATACATAGAACTTGACCAACATTTTTAGTGTGAGAATACAAGTTACTACATACAAAGATCCATCTGCTCTTTACAAAGTTCATTAAATATACTAGAAATTGAGGGAATATCACATGACGGATATTTATGTCCACTGATAAGTTTGTGTAATATGAGTTTATTCATGAAAAAAAATTTAAATTTAAAATATTAAGTCAGGTTTATTAAAAATTGTGTAAAGCTTTTAAGTCAAGTTCCACCTTCTCCAAGATCTTTAGGCTTTTATGATATACGTACATATATACGCATAATAAAACTCTACAGGTTTACGACCTGCAGAGTGATATATTTTTGTGGTTTTTCTACCATCTTATTCCTGTTTTTTTAACACTTTTTGAAAACTGCGTCAAAAAGATATTACATCAATATTTTTTAAAATTAATTGCTGATGGAAAAAGTATAAAAGAGCAACGAATTATGTAAATAAGCTTCGAAAGGACAAGCGAAAATGTGAATATCTTTTTAACTTTATAAATAAGGTCGATTAATACCTAAATGTGCAATGGAGAAAGATTGACCTTATGGATTATTCGTATTGCAAAGGAAGGAAATGCGTAACACTAAATAGGTACTTTTTATTACCACATTGGAATATTATCAACCAATTAATTTAATTTATTTTCATTATTATTGAAACGTAACTTTTTTAGGAAAGACAAACGTCACATAGGGAATAAAACAGCCATGCGACGCCCACACTCATTTTTCTTTTAAGGTGATTCTAATTCGATTTGTCAGTCCCTCTAACAAAAAACACAATAACAAAGTAATCAAAACAGAACATATAAAACCGTAAACCTATTGATAAATATGGACGTGGATGAAAACTGTATTCGGCAATTAAATGGTCTGTATCATCAGATAATTGACATATCAGGATGTACGTAATGGAAATATGCTTCTCTTTTTTTTAGTTTTCATATTGTCTTTAAGTTTATTTATATCCCGTTAATAAACTTCTTTAACGATATGGATATTAGGAATATGTTATAATTACTCCATATTATTGAAATTCAATCGTTAATAATTTTCCGTATTCAGCAACAAGTACCAAAAATGTTACGAATGGAAGAGAGATTTTAAATCAAGATACATGTTTAGTAAAATGTATGCAAAACTCATAAAAGATCTTGTTAAAGATGATTTTTATAAGATAAATATGATGGAGCTATATAATATGAATGAGAATGATTCACGGCCTTACAATCGATGAACCGAGATTACTGTGACAGGTCTGGCTGCAAGTGCAGCTTTTATAAATAACCATTTTTAAGGCCACTTCTTAAACAAGTTACAAGCAAATATGGATTGACAAATGTGGTATACAGTATTTTCTATGTCAGATTTAGTAGTTGTTTTTGTATTAAAAAAATTGAGTTTAATTTTAAAAAAGAACGATTTCGTTTTATGAAATGTACAAAGTTTAATTATATTTTGTTTCATACTATAAACGGTAAGGTGTATTTTCGTTTATGATGTATTTGCGTTTGTTTAGTAGAGAAAAACCCTAACAATAAGTAATATTAATATAGGATTTTGTATAATGGTAGAGTACCTTATATAGATAATAACTTTCAACATTTTTAATCCAGTGTATGTTTTATTTACGGAAGTTAGATAAAGCACTAAAAAAAACTTAAAGGCTCAAAAAATCAGAAAATTTATCCATCCAAAGTTTTTCAAATGGTTAGAAAAGCATCTAGAAAAATAATCTGTTTGACTATTATTTCTACAGGAAAATTTCTCAGTCAGATTTTTTTCTTTCAATTTGTCTGGTAAATGAGACCGGCTGCCGACTTCATTGATTTTCATTTTAATTTTATTTCAATTAATTTTATGTACTATAAAGCTTGTGAAATGAGTAAGGTATTTTTCTTAAATCTTCGATTATATTTAACCAAGGTAAGTTATTTTCTATCCTTATCCAAATATAACCTTTTGTCTTTTTATGATTACCCTTTCGCTTTGATTTACTTTCGCGGGGCTAAACTCCAACACTTTTAGTCCATTGGAAAAACGTGTGCTTTTTAAAAGCGAGTTTGTTTTCCGACAACTGAATGATTTAAGGCATGTAGCCATGCAAAATAAAAACCAGACAAATTAGGGATCAAAAAAACCTTTAAGGCGGAATAAAAATAGTGGTTACATCCGAATTCATCTTCATACGAAAGCAATGAATTTTCGTGTCGTGTACCTTTCGTGTGTTTTGTGGGCTTACATGCTACGACAATGCGAGTCGTTGCATAATAATGTCAAAAGCGTGATGTGTCACGAAATGAATCAGTAAAATGTTTCATTGTTTTGAATGAAATCGGGTATGCCCACGGATGATTGAATGGTCAAGCAATGGATATTAAAAAACTAATGGATAAAAAAATCAGAAATTTCTATAACATTGTTAAGATCGCTGCAAGTTACAGAGGCAGTCGAAATTGAGGATGGAATAAATGGTTTGAAAGCAATAACTGTAACTGGTTTAAACACGATGACGGCGTTTCAACTGCTTTTATTTTTTGTTTTTTTTGTAAGTCGTGAAAATTTTTAATTTTATTTGCAATGAACACAGTGTGATATCTTTTATAATTAGCGTGACACTAATGCACATATACGGTAGCAGATGTGGAGATTGGGCACTATTTAGATAACACTAGTTATAATATTTATATTAACAGCTAAACAGCGGTGTAGCGATGCGGATGCCGAATTTCCTGGCTACCTATTTTCACAGTCTACAATAAAAAAATGGAGTAGGCTAAAATAGGTTTTTTAATCTTCATAAATCTTATTCAACATTAACGCATCTACCATTCAGATTCACTTATATTACGTGGTCTTCCTAATTTCTATTTGGTAATTTTAGTCTTTGATTTAATTATTTCAAAGAAGCCAAAAAATTTAGATAAAAACTTTATATGACAAGAAAGATAAATCAAAAGTACAAGTAAACAAGATTAATTACACACAATTCACACAACACAGGTAGACAAAGTAATACTACATAATTAACAGTAAACAAGCAAATGAAATATTAAAATCTTTGGTTGGATGTAAAATTATAAATTTTACATTATCATGCCGAAAGTTTGAACGAGTCTACTATTTCGGAAGGTACTACTGTGGCATAAAAAAACTTCGCAGCATCCATTTTCTTGCATAATAAAGTTGTAGCAATATCGAAGACATAATAATAATATTAGGCATTTTTATCATTTAAATAGTCAATTATGAAACAGAAAGTTTTCTTTGTATGACTTTGAATCTCTTTTCCGTGAATCTTAGTAGCTAATTTATATCTAATTTTATTGTGAAAGCATACTCAGAGCCCCATGAATGATATACTGATATAATGAATTTTATATTATGATAACGCTAGCCAATTTATATTTCTTGTATATAAATTAATTCATTGGTAGAGAAATGAGTTATATTTTACGCAAATACACAGTATTGTCGATAAGGTACTGTCCGATTAAAAAACTCTCTAAAAGAATCATTATTAAGAAGATTGTATTTGACACGAACCGTTTGTTTTTGTAAAACTACTAAAATTTCGTTACCAAAAATGTAAAATGTTTCTTAAACTATAATTACACCTTACTAGTCTTCTTGAAAACAAGTCTTTAATTACGGTACAAACATCTATCGACTTAGTCGGATCAATCAAAAATATAACTAGATTAATAAACTTCCCATAAACTTGTTGTTGACCTCAAATAATAATAAATTTAAATTTCGACAGCTTCTTGAAACAGCATTCTCCATAGCAGTTCCAGAAATATTTTAAGCATTATTATTACCTTAGGCATCAATGCTTCGAGCTTGGAATGGAAAATCAACTTTAACCGTTCAAGTGAACATGCATACAAACTAGCTTATTTTGGTTTCGTACCGTAGCAATCGCAAAACTCTCTAGACGCTCTCGCTCAAGTTTGAATTCCTTCTTATTAATACCCCTAGTAGCATGGTCTATACTGTATTCTTGGTCGATGTCCTAGTAGTTTGGCTAGCGTAAGGAAGGTTAATTTTTCTGCTAAATCATGAAACTACTGGGGTATCTACCGAATGCAAAGAAATTGTTCTTTGTTAGTTATTCTCGTTGGCAAAATTAGAATCTTTACTTCCATAGTCAAAAATTTACATCTTTATAATAATTTGGGACTAAATTATATCCTAAATCTACGCAATAATTTAATTTTTGCTTCAAGTAGTACACTTTCACAAGTATTTCACTTTAAAACACTTTTGAAGAAATATAGTAATTTAGTCTATTATGCTTTTAGGTTCTACCGTGTTTTTTTTGTTTTTATAGGAGTGCTGAAAAATTTACATCCTTATATTAATTTGTGACTAAATTATATCCTAAATCTACGCAATAATTTAATTTTTGCTTCAAGTAGTACACTTTCACAAGTATTTCACTTCGAAACACTTATGAAGAAATATAGTAATTTAGTCAATTATGCTTTTAGCTTCTACCGTGTTTTTTTGTTTTTATAAGAGTGCTAACCTTTTGTGCCCGTCTTTGCTAATACTCACCTGAAGATGTTGTAATGCAACGAAACCTAGATGTAGTAAAGAACTTAAAGAAGCAGAAATAATACTACATTACGTAGTTTCATTTGATTGTGAATAATGAATTTCTACATAATTAACGCCAAATATATTCAATTAAATTAAATTATTTATTACAAAAATTAAAATACGCTTACTTTAAACTAGGCAAAATTAGTTTCAATTCGTAAAATAACAATTTTATAAATTAAATACAAATTTTCCCTTACCTTACCCTTCTGCACATCAAATATTTGTATTGCTGCATTTTATTAATATAATTTTTATTACACTAGTAAAAAAAATGGGGCGTGGCTGTGTCAAGGACACTGCCGTGTGTTATACGTGAATACGTCTATGTAACGGATTATATTGAAACGTGCACTAGCTGCGACCCAATGTGTCTTCATAATCGACAATCAAACACAATCTATGCCTATACAGTCCGTTGTCGATGTTGAAGTGATTTCATCATCCACTTGCATAATTTCAACCGCCCCAGCTGCAGATTTACTGGCACAGTCGTTGATTCTTTTGCGTTGCCGGTACTGCTTGACTCGGTCATATGGTATTTTATTATTACCATTCGATTGTTCTTAAGAAGCCCTTTTCAGTCGAATCCGATCTCTGTATTTGGTTTTGGCTTACATATTATATATTTTTGATAATATTTTTTTATTCTAACACCTTATTATATTGACTGTCACTACTTTAAACTAATGTTTTATATACAATCGATAGATTTTGATGACAGCTGACGATTAAAACTTAAACGAACATCGTAGGTTTTCCGATTCAAAAGTTATACTAATTGCAAATTTCGATACGCAGCAAAATAACCTCAAAATGGCGGCGCTTCCCCCTCTACAGCGCGCGATGCGTCAGTATTCTCGTTTATTGTAATGAATTCTTTGATCCTTTACCTATCCAGTGGTTTTTTTGGGTTGTTAATTTAATTTTTGATGTAGAGGATAAATTCGAAACTGCAACGCCAAACTCTATCCCCCGATTTTGTTAATATTGGGTTTCTTGGGTTGCCCCCGTATGGTAGTAAATTTAAAGACGTGAATACGTCTTTCGTCAAAAAATACATAATGTTTCCTATTTTGCTATTGCTACACTGAATGTAATGTTAATGCACTTAACTGCAGTGAATAACACTGAATCGCTTTATTTAACTCGGTTGCTATTTGTTTCTTTGTAATTTGTGAGGTGTAAGGATATAATTATACACACATACACATGTAAAATAGACAACAACACTAATGACAATTCAATTCACTAAGTGGCTTGTTAAGTTTATGAAAATTGTTGATTCGAAATTAATTTTGATAATATTTTTTTGTTCCTTCTATTTATTTACATTATATTTATTGTATTATTGACATTAAGGACGCATACGCCTTTCCTGTGAATTGTACTCCTCTATTCTATACAGTTAATATACTATGTTTGCAAATGTAATACTTTCATTCACATTTTTTTATTTATTTTCGAAATTTTACTCCCATAAAAAAAACCTCAATAAATTACCTAAAACACTTTACATAGATAAAGAGCGTCGTAGATGGTGCACGAATGATAAATTCATCAGATGGTGCTCGAATGTTTAAAGTAGGGACCATCGTGAGTCCTTTTGAAAAGTACATCTACAAGATAAGGACTTCATATTTTGCTTAATTAAATGACCGTATGGTTCCAAATGAAATGTATGTAAGCAACACTAACTCAAAGAATGTTTACGAAGTGAAATATCTAACAATTATCGTACTTTAGAAGGCTCAGTAAATTTATTTTGAATATTCATGGTAACACATGATAATAACTCACTTATGGCCCGTATTGTCAGGAAATTATTAGACATATTATATATTAAGTATAAAATTGGAGTTAAGTTGAGATCTCTGAGAGATGTGTTTAATATTTGTGAAAAGTGAATAGGAAAACAAAACGCGATCTACTCGATGTGAGTCAGACTCGTATGGTAGAATATATCTATTGGTGTATGTAAGTAATCACACCACTTAAAACTTTGTTATTTCTACGCATTCGTCTCTTGGTCCTAGCCTGATAATTTCTACAGTTTTCGAAATACATACATGGACTTTTGTAAGATGATGTGTCAAATCCTACTAAATATGAGGTAAACAATTAAAGAAAACTAATATACAGGTAAATTAACTTCCATTGTTTTTCTAGTGACATCCCATTCGAATCTGAATGCGATGTCATTTCAGAACTAAGTTTAATATTATTCATATATAAGAGTTTCAGAGTGATTTGCAATTTGTTCTCTCTACTCGAATTGAATTATTTAATTGTCGATTTGAAAAATTTTAACAAAAATTCTGGTTATCGTCATTTCATTCGATTTTCAATTAAAACTATTTTGAATAACCGAATTAATTATTTCAGGACATATAAACAACTACGAAACAATATTTTATGCGTGTTTTGGTAAGTATTTAAAGCCTCGGTTACTTCAGAAAAAAGTAAATATTTAAGAAGTTTTCTTACACATAGATAGGAAACATGGAATTTCTAAAAAGAGTGGTTTAAGATAACATTTTAAAAGTATCACGCAATATTTTGTAGTGTGATAATATTTCAGTTTCGTTTTTTTGGAAAACAATGTTAAGCAAATTTCGTCACTAACATTATATGAACTTTTTCAAGTATTCTTCCTCGAATTTTCTGTTTGGCCGAAAGAGAATTTTTTTTGATATGATTTACTCCAAATGCGTCGTTAAAAAGTTTTCAAATTACTTGTGGTTTTCACATTTTATTTTATCGCCTGTTGATTATCTTTATTCATGTGAAGCGCAAACACAACGGGAAATGTTTGATAGGTACCCAGATAAATATATATACTTCCACAAGTTTACTGTCTTTTAGTTAGGTAATAATAAAAAGCCTGGATAAATTTTTGATATTAAAAAATTCTTGTGTGGTAAACGTAGGCAAATTTCTATGTTGTAAATATGCAGGGGGATTGAAATTTAGTTGACAAACAAATTTTCGTAATAACCGTATTAGTGAAATTAACAGGATTTACAAATATCGTTTTCATCGATCAATAATTCATTTAGAAATTTTCATTGAAAAAAAGTCGTTATGGGGCAGCTTGGATAGAAAATATTTGTATACCAATTATCTATTTTGAAATTAATGGTATATATTTTCTTGTTGTGTATATTATGAGCTCCAAAACTTTGAACCAAACAAAGTGATTTGAATTTTCGAAAATAAATTTGAAAAGGAGCTTTAAACAACATATTACATTAAAGGAAATTGATTTTATGAACCTCTCTAGGTTTATAAAATCAATTTCCTCTCAATTATATTAAGATTAAAATGCCTCATTATAGTCTTAGGGAATATTTTCTTTAAAATGTTTCTTAATTTATGACTCGTAAAATCTTTGTTTTAACAAGACTTTAGATAGAAGTTCATATCTCTTTTCAATCACAAAAAAAAGCTTGCTATCTGCCTACTAAATTTCCTATATAAACAATAATACCTTTATAAATTTATATCGATAAATAAACCTATTTTTACAGAAAAAATGTTAAACATTTGTAGTGTTTTAATGGTTTTTCGTTTTTAAGCGATGCGGGAGCGAGGAAGTTTCGTAATACATCAAAAATTTTAAATGTTGAAAGATTATGCCTTAAGAATATTGCTCTTCTAATATGGTGTCTGATGATCTACCACCTCAGCAAAAATAAAATTAAAATGGTATTGTCCAAATATTACACATATTTGAAATTTGTTTTGGCACATATCCGATTTTTACTTTGATTCTTAAATAATTGAAGTTAAAAATTGCGATTTTATTGAAAACTGGTCCGAAGCTGTTGTTCAAATTTTGTTGTATTATTTGTTAATATTGTAATACTATAAGATTAATTTGATGACTATAGGATTAATTTGAAAAAATAAATAAAGAATTCACGAAAGACGTAACAGACGACTATATTTTTTTTAACAATTGTGACGATTGTATTCATTCTTCCTAGGTTAGTAGTTTATCGTTAAGCTGATATGGTATTATGTTAGTTTCCTAAAATTTTACATTTATTTTATAATAAGTATTCAAGAAAGAACAAAAAAATTTTCTTGGTTAAGATTTTAGTAATTAAAATAAGTTTTTTAATATTGTTAAAGTTAAGCGTCTCTAATGTAAATTTTTAAAATCCTAAAAATATTTACTTTGTAAATTCCTAAAAATATTTTAGGAAAAAAGTTTATGTGCTCGCGTTATATTTAACTAATACTATTGTCAATTTCACACTCAGCTCCTAATCTTTTATAACTCGTGGTAAAGTGTTGCAATTAATAATTCCAGGGTTAACTATTACGAAACATAAAGTTAAGCAAAACAGATAAAATGATAAATTGCTTCATTTGATGTGGTTAAATTCTATGCCTTTATTGTTCGTTAAACGAAAAGGGCAAGTCGAATAATGAACGTGAATTGTACGATTTCGAACTTCCCTTTGTCCATTTTACCTTGATTACATTAGCAAAATGGAAACAAGACTCAAAACCATCCGATTTACTGAAATGATATTTCCATTTTCCGACATGTTGATAAATCTAATATTGGTAATATCAAATATGAATTTTCACGTTGCTTTGCCATGGAATCCATTAATTTTCGATGTAATTTTTTTTAGATTATAAGAAAATTTGGTTTTGGTTTCAGTAATTTACTTATAAATAGACGCAGAGTGAAGTGAATCTTCATCTATTTGAAAGAATTTCTAGTAAATCTATCATATTCCTTTCACTTATAATAAAAATTCATACAGAAAAATTGGACAGGCTTCTTAATAAATTAAGAAAAAGCCTAGATGGATTAAAAATTAAAATTGCAATAAAATCTAGTAATCGTGTACTAGTTTTTACACAAATGTAGAAAAAGGAGTGTTTATTTAAGATTCATGTATGTAACGAAGTGAGTTTTTTATTCTCTCGTAGCGACGAAATGGTTCAATAGATTTTTAAATATGAGGTACCCTCAAAATCGATATATAATCCCAAGTTACACTGGCTATATGTTGTAAAAACAAAAATAATGTCACTCATAGTACTTAAATTTGTATCAGATGAACAAAAAATCAGAAAATAATTATACTTCAAAATGTATTGTAGTAATAACAACAAATAATAAGATTCCGCTAGCAAATATTCAAAGCTCAGTCTTGTGATCAGGCACAAGTTCAGTAGGTAAGTGGGATAGGGATGTGCTATTTGCGCGATAAGGTGGAAGGGAACATAAGCGAGTGAATAACTGAAACAGACAGACACGTATGGCATGTGTTGTTGTGAGAGGACATCTGTAAGCCCTATTTTTTTCAGGATTCTCCTTTAATTGTGGACACCAATCATAATTTTTGAAAAATTGTAATGACTTTACTTTACGTTAACGGGATTATTGTTTTGCTTTTATTATTGTGAATAATTGTTTGCTAAGATTATTACTAATTTTGAGAAAAGCCATAAATATTCTTTTAATCTTTTTTAAAATTTCTTGATGTTAAATATCAAGATATTGCGCTTGTAGCAAATATTTAAAATTTCCGTTTTTCTTGCATTTTTATTAACCAGTTTAATAAAATTTAATAAACATGTTGTAAAAATTTAATCCTGTCTGAAATATATTTTCTATACATAACTATACTTTAAAAATACACGTTCGGGGTATTTTGACTATATATATAATAATATAATATTAATAAATTTTTATTTCAGTTTTTTACATCCATATAATGTTAGTAGATACAATAGCAAACTTACAAACTAATGTTAGTGATAATAATAATAAGTAAATGGCAACCCGGTTGGAGTCCCCGATGATGGTGACCGGCTATACGACTGCATGCAGCCGTATCCACCGAGTCAGCATCGGAGAGTCCCACCCGTCTGCCAGCGAGCGCAGGATGTTATTGGGACTGCCGCGCGTACGGTGCATAATGGAAGCGCACCGTTTGCGCATGATGGTCGCAAACCCGTCTGCGTCAGCCAAAGCGAACATCGCGGAAGCCTAAATAGTAACCCTTAAGATTTTATGGAATTTTTATTTTCGTCTTCTATGGAGTGACTTTGCTACTAATACTTAAGTGTACTTTGCTAGAATTTTCGTTCTCCATTCTACTAATACAAAAATACTACTCTGCAAAAATTTCGTTTTGCCGAAAACATATTCCAACAATTTTTGATCAGTTTTCGCACTAATAGCAACATTATCAAGAGAGCAAACTGCTAAGTCAAACGTGTTTCCTATCCTGCTGTGATAATAACTAAGAGTATGAATATATGAAGGCATACAGATTACCTAAAAATTGCCTCTAAAAATTTTTTTCACGATATTTTATGTTCCTACTTTGGATTAGAAAAAAGTAAATATTTATAGGAAAAACATAATTGTGACTGATTAGAAATTAGAAATAGTTTGCACAAATGTGTAAAAACCTATATACGATCACCAAAATTAAATATATGTTATAAATACTTAGTAATTGTAATTAATTTAATTATTTAAATTAATGCTGCGATATTAGTATATTTGTCTTATATCGCGGCGCGTAAGGATAGAATTAATTATTAACAAAGAATTTATTATCGATACCTATTTCGAAATCTTTACGGTGAAGAATAGGGCTGAGAATTTTTTTTTATTTCGGTTATAACTTTCGGTTATAAATTTTTTTATTCGGCCTTAAAGCCTAAATATAAAGACCGAAATTCGATTAAATATGTGAAATTGAAATAGTATATATATATATATATATATATACAAAAAATATGGCACAGTTCAATATGAATTAAAAAATTTAAAAATTAATTAAAAATAGATTTATTTATATTTAAAACTATTAAATGACATTAACATTTCAAATATCATAAGTACATATGAGGTTTTACTATTTTAGTATGTGATCAAAATGCAATCATTTTCAAAATATATCTTTAGATATATTTTGCAATCATTTGCAAAATATCATTTACTCAAGACTCAAGATCATTTAAAATTTGCTATTCAATAGCTGAAATGATCGCATCAAATAATCTTTCTATATGCAAAAAACAGGAGTTAATAGAGTGATTAATTTATTGAGACCGAAATGTCAAGCGTGTGGAAGAAAATATCTGAGTGTAATGAGGAAAGTAGTAGTAGTGACAATGAGGAGGACAGTCTACCATTTCTAAAAGTTATGAATTTACATGGATTTTCAGCAACATATCGGAGATCCTGTGAAAAGATTACTTCCTTTAAACAGGCAACAGTGTCCAAAGAAATTGTTAAAAGCCCGATTCCAATGGAATTACAAAGTTATTTAAATAAAGAATTTTGATAAGCCAATCTCAGTTTATTCGCATGGTGTTCACATGGTCAATTTAGTTAAGGTTTTTCATTTTTTCCTGCTTCTTTTGTGTATGGCAAACGTCTGCTTTCCTAGGCAGTAAATATTTATGAGGAAAAACGTTACATACAATTTCCAGAGAAAGCTGAGTGCCTAGTTTCCCTTCGGCACAATTTACCTCACATCAATTTTATGTTATTATTTTATATCTGGTAGATTTTTTGTGGCTTAAGATGAAAATTATTCTTGATATGCTGTGTGCTATTAATTATTTTAACATAACATTGCTCTTATGCCCAAGGTGAGCCCTTTGTTAATATTAAGTTTTTTTTTCATTTGAGTTACTCTAACTTTTATATTATTAAGTGTCTCTGCCAATAATAACCTATTTTGGTGTTTTATTCTTTTTCGACTAATGTATTAATATTTGACTTTTACGTCCACATTTAGTTTATTAATTTAATTAAATGTTAGGATTTTATTGCAAAGTAATTTACAATTAAAAAGTATAGAAGGAAATTATTTTTTAAATTCGGTAATAATTCGGCAATTGAATCGAATATTCAGTCGAATATAAACCCAGAAAAATATGCCAAACATGTCGAATACCTAATATTTACCGTACATTCGGCCCGTGACAAACCAACACCTTGAAGTATTATTTGTATTTATTTTGACTTAAGTGGTTGTCTTTTAATGGACTATGAATATTTTGCTGCTTGCTATGAAGATCGTGTAAGTTCAATAAATATTAGGGATAAGCTTACAATCTATACTATTTCGAAAGAAATTTCAATACAAATATCTAACTTTTAATGCATATATCATAATAATTATATAAAATAAAACAAATGGTAAAATTCAAGCAATTTTCTTATTTCAAATATTTCAAAATTAATGCAATTTTGCACTTTTTCTTATGTCGCATAAAAACTTTTTATGAAAGTTTTACAATATAAAATAAAGGATTTGTTGGATAGTGACTCCAAGCAAATGAAAGCAAAATACACCGCCGAATCTTGGTCACAGGGTTTTAAATTCACTAATTGGAATGAGTTTTTTAATGAGTTGGAAATACATCAATTTGATACTAATCTATTGGCTAATAATGCAAATGAAAGTTATTATGGAAACATATTTCAATAAGCGTTTAACATATTTAACAAAAAATATGCAAGAAGAGACAACAAAATGGCAATTGCTCAACAAATTTATTATTTTCAAAGGGGCACTATAAGCTAATTACGTCCTTTATAAAACATATATAACTATAACACAAAAATACCTCTCGTTTTAATTATGAAATGAAACACAAATCGATCTTCGATACGTTCGGAGTGTTAATATTTCCAATCGATAAGCCAATATGTTTGTACCAACGTAATGTCTCCTGCTTTAACATTTTAAGTGTTTGCAAATTAATCTGTAAAATAATTAAGTTTTATTACCAGAAAATGTATTTTATAATCGTAATTGTCTATTTCCAATACTATGTTTGTGTTAAGGGTGATAAAATAATAAGTAAACGGCATAATGTCGATTTTACCAGCCTATATTAAATAAATTCTTATTTAATATCGTATTGCAATGTAGACTAAAAATTAAAAAAAAATAGGTCATATAATTGTTTTGCTATAAGCTATTTATTATATTAGAAAATAAAAACACAATATGAGCAAACCTAAAATGGTAATACATAAATAAACACTGATTGGAGATTCAAAATTATTTTGAGTTTTTGTAAAGCATATGTCACACGAGGCTCAACCTGCTCTGGTAGTAAGTATTGGCTGTCCTGTTTATAGCAAATACATGCAAATACTGAAAAATACTCTTAAACACGCAAATACTGTTAAATATCGTCAGTTAACATCAGCTTGACAAGAATGGGCGTGCGGGTTGGTTGGCGGTACATAACCAAACCGTGACTTTTATAAATGCCTTTAAAATTTTACTCCCATTCCAAACACTAATGTAGTTGTGAGTGAATTTAAATTTAGGATTTCTATAATTTTGAAGACAAACTACATATGTAAATTTTTTTTTCAAAAGCGCCAATATGGCAAAAAATAAATAAACTTTCATATGAAAAAAAAATGTGGGTTGTTCTCGACTTGCATTTTCATAATGGCTACCTTTAGAAATAGCTAGTGATAAAGAATTTACGACAACTGAGATCAAACACCCATGCTTTTTTTAATGAAAATTATTTCTTTTTGCCATATTTAAAAATATTTTTTTATTTTTCAATTCATATTGCTACAAAAGCATGTTTTTTTGAGTAGAATTTTAGTACTCATTCGATACATGTACAGTTAACACCTACCCACAAGCAAATTAATGTTTCGCGCAATAATTGACGACAAGAAATATTTCAGTAACTATAAAAAAATTTCATAAAACTACCTCTGTGAAACCTATAATTGTTTTAAAAAAAGAAAAAAATATTGATGTTGATAAATACGTGATCATAGAATAAGTCACAGCTTGATACAGGTCACTGTATATAATACAAGACCTACCTCCGTACGTGCCTCACCAACCCGCACACCACCGCAAAATGGCTCACTTGGATATATCGCACCGTAAGTGAGTAGTCTATTTGGTTATATAGTGTACCTGTGAACTTTACCTCTACTTTGGAAATGAGATTATGGAGATGATTTGCTTCACTACTTTTCTGTCAATTTGCATTTAGAGAAGTAAATATCGACATTACAAATTATTTTGGAAAAGGATAATTTTACATATTGGCTAAATTACACTTCTGTTGCTACAGTACTTTTCAAGATTTCTCGAGAACAGGCCAATTGACGAATACTAGCACTTCGGCAATGAGCCCATATGAAAATAATAAACACGAGTAAATTTTTGCTTAAATTATGAAAGGTGTATAAAAACCTTCACCCAGTCACCGAACTTCTTCTTTTGCTACTTCTGCGTGGGGACATCAAGATTCGTACTTGCTCTTTGTGCGGATTCCTGATCAAGGAATACCTCAACAGTCATCAGCGTCATTTCACCGACTAAACATTAATTCAAAAGATTATGGGCCTAGTAGCCCTAGCTTTAAAATATTTTCTAGTATTGTCAATAAGTAGTTTCTAATTGTTTTAGTAATGTAATGTAACTTAGCATTAATAAAAGATATAAAGCCATTTGTATCAAAACATCCTCTAAAGTCATTTACTACTTGCTTGCATATCTGCAAATATTCTAACAAGAAAATATATGTTTAAAATAAAAAATAATGTACTAAATAAATTTATTTCATTTCGACTTACTTAAGATTTCACTCAACTTTAATCAAAGCACGAGTAACCAAATTAGGAAAAAAAATATTCATAAACTAGGCCCCTTAGACCGTCCATTTCGTTCTTAATTGAATATTGAACATAAATAACGGACAAAGAATATTAACGATACCATTGCTTGCTTAATGAGGGTGTGAAAATATTGCCGGGGCGCGAGGAAAAATAGCGCGTAATTTATAAAAAAAATTTCATCTTCTCATGCAAAACTGGGCATATTTAGCAAAACTGAATTATGTGTCTGAACGGGAGGCGTCGATTCAAAGATGCCGCCCTTCTTCGAGCGCGTGGACAATGGTTAAGAATTTTCCTGGTCGAATTTGTTTAATTTCACTTGATGACAAAAAAACGTCTTAATTGCTAAGGATGGGACGAAATTTTTCACGATAATATAATTAAGATAAAGATAATGGCCTTACTGTATTATTTTTATTACTTACTTCTACTTACGGTACTACCGAGCTTGATAGTTATATGTTTACGTTTTCTATGATAAAAATAAATACGATTACCATTTATGCTTATTTTTTATTTTCATAATGGATTAGTTTTGATTTAGGATACAGAATTGTATTTCGTGACGCTTTGAGTAATTTTAAGTTAATTTGTCATTATGTAAAAAAGGTAGCGCGTGGCATCGTACCGATTTTTTTCCCCATTGCATCGTACCAATTCGTTTTCCTCACGCAATATGAGATACTGCATATATGAGATACTGTACTTAACTATTCAGTGATATGCGAGGGAATATAGTCGTTGAGTTGCTGGAGTAGGTGTTGTATACATCATTTATGCGCCCATTAAATTTTCGAGACTGTCTAAGCGAGCCACACATACAGACATAGACACATTTACACATATACACACAAGATTATAATACACATATATGAGTATACATATATATATATATATATGTGTGTGTGTGTGTGTGTGTATAATATATCATATATATAGAAAATAAGGATGAAGAAAAAATTATTAATAGAAATGAATGATTCGTAACAGTTTTTTAAGTATCATTATACTATTTGCGTTGTTGGTAATAATTCAGTAATAAGAACTATCTTTCTAACTGAATTCTGTCTTTCTACCTTGTTGCACACTGAACAGGGTTGATTAGTCCGGTAGAATTGTTCCAAAATGTAGGTGTATAATGCGTGGTTTCATTCAATTTCTTTGCAATATTGTTATGGGTAATATCCAGTGGAATTTGAGGAAGATGGTTTGGGCTAAGAGATTATACTAAATCCGACAATCCGCATTTTAAGGTAAATATTTGATGAACCGTTGATACTATGACAAAAATAATAAAAGTATTTTTTATAGAATATTTTTCTAGAATTTCCCTTTTGGAACCGTTATCGCACCAATTACTGTTTACGTACTGTTACGTACTGTGTGTCAAACATTAAAGTAACCAACGGCAATCTCATAGAACGCTACGATACCTGTAATTTTTGTGATAGTATCCATTTCAGAAAATTAATAATATGAAAATTACAAAAAACAGTATTATGTCATCTTATTGGTTATTAAATTGGCCACAATCTTTGTTTAATTTTTTTTAATAAAATTAATATATTATATAACAATGCAATTAATTTGAAGAGTATTCATTTCAAAAAAAATATGTTGCAGCCTGTGTGTTCTAGACTTATTTATCCTGAACAAAACAGTGTGAAACTAAAGTTTTAGAGTCTTAATGGCTATTCTAGATTTAGAAACACATATTTAATTTGAAAAATTATTTGGGAAAAATTGTAAATTTTAACGCACTAGATATCGTTAAGAGTAAGTAGTTGTATGATAGTGAATCTATGAAGACTTTTATTATATAAAAGGTTTTAATTCTGCTATAATTCATAAAGTTAGATAAGTCATAAACTACTTTTCACAATAATGCAAAAATGTTTTTGTCGATTCCGAATTCTCTGTAAGCGGGGTCGATTATACATTTGTTTAAACTTACAATTTAAAAATTAGCGATTTAGAAATTTTGATTTGAAATATCTTTAAAGCGACAGTATAAATGAAAATAGTTTTATGGTAATCAAATCACAATATTTTTCATCAAAGCGTAGCCCTGCAATTCGACACACACACACAAGGGTAAAGACTCACCGCCTAACGAATGGAAATAATACACCCACATTACCTTACTTATATTTGAAAAATGAGTGTTCCATTTTCTTTGAAATATTTTATTATCAAAAAATCGTTAAAATTTCACGGCTGTAGCCAACAACGGCCACCTGAATATCATTATGGACTGTGAATCGTAAATTATTATCACTCACAAGGCCTCATGGCATTTTGAAAGGAGGCCATTAGATGCTACTTACACTTATTGTGAAGTAATGTGTTTCATTTTGGCTCTATTGCGTTGTATTGTGATATTGAGGCATCGGGATGGTGTGTATGTACGTTTATCTATTAACACGGAGCGCACCACAGTCATTAAGGGCTTTGTATTGATTAATTTGATTGCGTTTGTAACGTTGTGAATCGCTTTTGTTTCTTGGAGGTTTGCAGGTAAAAGAGCAATATTTTTATCTCAGTAAATTTTTAATATATTGAAGCTGGTATAAATTTATGGGAAACAAATATTATGTTAAAATTTTTCTACATCTATTTTTTTGCCTTTGCAGAAATTACCTTAATTCCTTATAAGTTATATAAGCTATGCGTGGGTCTTTTATAAACATATTTGAGATATTCTTACCACCGACGTAAATATTTTAGAATACTCGACTTTAACATAATAGCATGATGCACTTACACAGGGAAGGAACTATTTATTTTCACAGTAGGAGACTGGATACTATTTATTGGTATAGAGTATCCACCGCCAACAAATTAACAACTTAAAAGTTTTCGATCCACAGAAGAAAATGTAAGGAAAATTAAAAATATCGGATTATTTATCACCCTTCCTTCACTAAAATAATAATCTTTAGAGGTACTTGCGTATTTTTAAGGATTTTTGCATATATTAAAAGCATACATCGAGGGAAAGATACTTGACGGCTCCGAAAAATGACCATTAGGAGGAAAATAAAATTACACGGAAGGAAAAAACGGACTGAAAGTATTTCGCGTCTCATTTTTCGGCATTTTAATAGGAATTTAATTGTCACACAACATGAAAGGTCATCGTGGCATATTTTTTTTCATTTCTATAATAAAATTAGTCTTATATCAGTTTAAGAGACATTCTATCAAATTATTTGAAATTTCCGGGGACAAAGCTTATTACATAAAAGTGCTTATTATTTAAATAGAATAATTAGGTTAAATTGATTATAATAATTAGATTAGCATTTAGTTATATTACGTTACTCAATATATATTTTTTGAAGTGAAAATTTCTGTAGGTGCGCCTGTGCACTTCACTTTTAAGTGATAACTAGTTTTGAGCAGTAAATGAAGCTGAGGCGTTCCTCGGGTTGGTGACTCTGCATCCGTCACACTCAGATCTTTAGGGCTGAATCGAATAAGCAAGCGAGTTCATTATATAACACGGAGTGCATCCTTTCAAGGAATACCGTCCTATTTTGTAATTATATTTTCCAACTAATTCCCCATTTGGCCAGATTCTTTATATTGTCGGCTTTTTTAGAATTAGTTCAGTCAGCTTTGCGTTTTGTCGGCTATTTCATACCTAATTCGATCAGCTCGTTTATATTGGTGTATTGCATTAAATTTTCCGAAAACGTTAAAAAGATGCATAAATATAGTCGCGATCCTCCGGGATTTGAACCCGGAACCTCTCGCACCCAAAGCAACAATTAAACCCTTAAACCAACTAGCTGTTACCTTAGACCAACTAGTTGTCATGGTTCTAGAAATTTGGATATACACGGATAAGTCTAGTTTTAGCAATAAAATTATTTATAAGTATGAAATATTTTTGCCAATGTCTTTCGATAGATGGCTCTATACTAAATTGATGGTTCAAATGTATAATTGCGCTATGGTTTTGATTAATATTTTAATTCAATAATTTATTACCGCGCATGAAAATAATGTTGTTTAATAGGTATTATTATTATTTCTGCTTTTTTATTATCCAAGATCTTTAAGAGAATATTAGTCTTCCTAATGAAAATATTTGTCATTCGTTAATATTGGCAAGTATTTCAGCATTTTAACAAAAAATAATTTATACTCGTACCATGTACAATGAGCGCGAGCACTGCTACTATCAACTGACGACTATCAACGACGAATAGATGTTTGTTGGGAGATGCTGCGATTTTTTAAAGATTGGGGATATTTAATAAACACAATTTATACCAATGGACTATCAAAAATCACCGTATAATAAGGCAAGATAGATTTCAATATCAATTTGGAGCCAATTTGTGGTCTAGAATCCTGGATGGCAAAATTATCGGTCCTTTTGAACTCCGACTGAGGCCAAATGGATTTCGTTATCTGCTGATTTTAAGAGACGAACTTAGAAATGTGTTGAATGAAATAACACAAGATGTACGTAAGAGGATGTGGCTAGTACACGTTGGTGCACCGGCCCACTTTTCGCGATAAGTAACTGAATACTTAAATGCAACTACCTCACATCGATGGACAGGGCGTGGCGGTACAACTGCATGGCCATCACGTTTGCCAGACCTCAATCTATGGGAATATTTCAAGGAGATGAGACGTTCTATGCGACTACTAATGATAATGCACAACGATTAAGACAAAAATTACATCATATGTCTGAAGTGATATAAAACAACGAAAGGGCCTTACGAAGTTTAAGAAAAAATTTTATAAAAATATGCTGGTTATGAACAAATGCTAGGGAAAGGCATTTTGAGCGTTTATTGTAATAAAAAAACATAATAAATGCTGTCATACATACTACATTTGTTTTATTTTACCATGACCGAAAAAATGATCAATGGTATAGGTTTAGGAATAAAAACATTTATGAAATGACTTGGTACCAGCTAATTATACTTTTTTGGAATCTGTGTGAATTGTAGATGTTTCTGAAATAAAATTCCACAAGGTTTCTATACATTTTTTACGCTAGCATTGCTCAAAAATCACTCTTTCCGTTTTGTAATTTAAAAAATGCACGTGTTTCAAGTTTAATTTCTATCTTGCTAATAATAACGAATGAATAACATTTTAATTAGGAAGATGAATATCCTCTCAAAGAACTTGGACAATAAAAAAGCAGAAATAGTAATAATATCTAATAACAATTTTTTTACGCGTCATATTTAAACACGGTGTCCGGTTCCTCGTATAAAATATACGATCGTTGATTTAGAAAATTGAAAATAATATTCTAATTATTTGTCATCTTTTTCGTACGCACATTGTTCAGCACAGGTCGGCGTAATAACCTGCGTATCTGCCGCGCAAGACAATGTGTATCATAATAAGTGATTTATATGTAGCGAGAATTTCGTTTAATTGATTGGTAAAATAACATGAAATACAACTATTAAAAACTTAATTAATAATATTACCATTGTATTTACATATTTTAATTCCGCTGAAACCACTGAATCCATGATTTTTTTCACGTTTGTAAAGTTTTACATAAAAAAGTTATTTGTCTTATTTGTTTAAGGAGTTTTAATATAGTCGCGCTCTGCTTATAATTGAATTAATAACATTATCCACCATTTAAGTATTTCTTTTAATTTTATTAAAACTGTTGGTAATCCTTTTGCATACAGTTTGTTCGTCCAGGTATTCAGTTGAGAATACATCGAATTTGACGCTACTCGAAAGAAAAAAATCGAGTGACACAAAAAAATCGAGTTCGCTTAATTATTATGAGTTTCTTTCTTCAAATAACTCAATTTTACTGATATTCTAGTACGATACTGGTTTGTCGATCCCGTGAAAAGTGCCAGACTTATATTTAAAGTGCTAAACTATCAAACATTTTTGCATTATTGGCAGGTATGCATGTAATATTTAATCCAAATGAAAAAAAACCAGTGATTTTTAGTATAATTATTATCGTCATTAATTCTACAAGTTACAATTGAGATCTATGTGTTTATAAAACAGTTGAGATCAATGTGTTTACCTAATAACTTTATAGTTTCGGTCAGTGCACATCAAAATGTAAAAAGGAGCACGAACTTGGGAAAAGTATTGGAATGTACAATCGCAAAGGACATCCTGATGGCAACACTGATAGCTATTATAATCATTGATAAATTATGTATTTAGTATTTTACTTTTCATTCCGAAAACTAAAATACTAAAAACAATTTGGGCATCGACAAACAATATAATCGATGTATTTATTAAATATTTTTTTCAAACTCACCATTGAAAATCTGAATTTAATTTTCGTGATAAAAATAAAATAATAAAAACCGTTTGGGCTATGTGAATTGGATATTATTCATAAAAAGTGAAGCAATTAAAACTCGGTTCATCTTGCGATAACGTACTCGATGCATCTAGTGCATTGTTTTATAATCATTGGGTATACATAAATAATGTAATTAAGGCACATAGCAAATAATTTCATAACAAATGCGCCACTGAAAACATGAATTAGATTTTCGTGGCAAAAAAAATAATTGAAGCAATTATTGCAATTATGGTCATTGATAAATTAATACGTTATAAATACATATAAACTTTTCGGGACATAATAAAAAGGACGGATAATTTATTGGTGAGCAGATGTGATAATTTGTGTATCAGTAGAGGAAACAATTAAGACGGTTCTTAGTTTCACTCCATAACTTTATCTTTTGAAGGGAAAATTAGGACGAATACTGTTTTCTGACCATCGGCAACTGTCAAGAGTAGAACCTATATTAAATGGAAGACGAATTAATTTATATTGAAATTATGTTCGTTCATAAAATAATGTTTAAAAGCATTTCCCTGACATTGTTTTTTAATTACGATTTTAGGATCATATTTGCTTGCATCTAACAAGTTTATTTTAAGTTCACATCTTTATATCTATTGACAATGAAAATCCTAAATTGTTTATTTGAGAAAGCGGTAAATATTTTAGGATAAATAATTCCTCATCCATTGTAGTTGGTATCAGTACAGTAGTAATTGAGATCAATATTGAGCTTAAGTTGGCCATCATCAAAAATTGTGATCATGTAAAAATGTATATATGTGTATGTATATATATATATATATATATATATATATATATATGTGTGTGTGTGTATATATATATATATATATATGTGTGTGTGTGTGTGTATATATATATATATATATATATATATATATATATATATGTATATATATATATATATATCTTCGAATATTAACTGTAGGGTAATCAAACAACCCTTTCTCACCGCCGAATATTTATTGCTTAACGAAGAAATTGGTTTATGTTTTCCTAGAGAAGAAACAATTTGAAAATCTAAAGAAACTAAAACCATTTCTCCGATATATCTTGCATATTGTTCTATTATATGAAGTGAAAATAATTTCTTGAAGATTAACGCTATGTCTTTCTAACTTGATAAACTGTATCAAAGGAGATACAGTTGAAAGGAGCGGTACACTTTCTATTGTATCTACCCTAACTTATTTTTCACACAAATTGGTAATGCCTTTTACAGATTTAATGAGTACATGATTACGTGTATATTAATATAACGTATAATTTTTTTTATTCATAATAGATAAATATAGAAAAGAAACTTAGAAAAAACAGAGATTGTTGAAAAGAAAGAGATTTAAATAGCGCACTCAATCAGTTATAAATTAGGCAAATTTGAAGTCCGTGACAGCACTGTCGACCACCTTAAACCGGTTTATAATTTAATTTAATTTATAATGTAAATTTAAACTTTAAATTCTAAAGTATTTACGATAATCAATAGATTCATAAAGAGCGTATTTATAGTATAAACATTTTACATTTGTTTAAGTGGATCGGCGGTTCTGGCACCGACTTCCAAAATAAGTAACTTAGTTATCTATTGCGAATAAGTAGGTACCCATTTTGAGTTAATAATTTTTATACTTTTATTACTTTTTCGAAATCAGTTTCTTAAAAGATATTTTATTTTAGAATTTTTAGTGACTAATATAGTAATGTTAATCTCACGATTATTTTTTTTCTTAGGATATTGGATAATTAGTAAAAATCACGGGTAGAGGCTAGTATAATATGTAGATAATTTCCTCTTTGCCTAAAGATGATTATCAACAAAACATAGAAATGAAGAGATATTTGTAACCGCCAATGGTTAGCTTTTAATAATTATGGAGTTCGCTTATCCATATCCGAAGTTCAATGTCAGATTTTTCAAATTAGAAATTACCAATTGAGGAGTTCTGTTCTCCATATCGGAAATCGAATATCAGATTCTGTAAAGTAAGAACTAAGTAACAACTGGCCAGTAGCATATATATTCAATCACGATCGATTTATTACGATTTAAGGAGTTACTATATTCATCTTCAGAATTCATCATCACGCACTGATCTGTTCGATGGTGCAGTTATTTACAAAGTAAAAACTGCCAGTATCAATTATCTTGAATTACTTTTATGTTATTAAGGAGTTCCATTATTCGTCTCCAAAACGCATCATCAGACTCTGACATAATCGATAGTGTATTTATTTTCCAAAGTAACAACTACTAGTAGCAATATTTTTAATCACGGTTGATTTACTAATACCGGTCAAGGAGTTCCATTGTTCATATCCAGAACTTATAATCAGACCTTGACCTGGTAAGTGGTGTTGTCATTTTGCAAAATAACAACTACCCATAGCCAATATCTTAAATCATAGTTGATATACTGCCATTCTATAAAGAGTTCCATCGTTTATTTCTAGACCTCACCATTAGATCACCATCATATTTATATAGGATCACACCTATAATACTTTCTTTCAAATAAAAAAAGAAGCATCACAATTGGTCTACTCGATAAAGAATTTATCGCTGAACATATATAAAAAATTTATTCCGATGAATTGAAAACCTCCTCTTTCTTTGAAGTCGGTTAAAATAAATATGTAAATATTGGAATATAAACAAGGGAAACTTACGGTGCTCTAAGATGAGCGTAAAAATGGTGAAATCTCGTATGTTTAGATTAGAAACATTTAGTATTTGAAATTACTAAAAAATAGTCCTTAACATTACTTTGAAAGGAATAATGTAAAAATGGAATAATGGAAAAACCCCTAGTTTTATAATATTATGCGTTCCCAACTGGAACAAAATGTTACATAACTAGAACCTATAAAAAGAACACAGGATTTCAAAAACCTTAATGAAATATTACATTTTTAGACATATTGAGGTCAATTGTCGATAAAAAATCAATAAGATTACTCCATTTAATATTGGTCGGGCTATTACTTTGAGGATTAAAAAAGTCGTTAGTAAATGTTGAGCCAAGAGGGCAAGAAACGATTGATGATTATCTGATCGTTTTGTTGTATGGTATTTGATTCAATACTTTACTTAAACAAATGAATTTTATTAAATATATATTTTAATTCTCGTCATTCGCTCGTGATATTAATATTACCCGATTTTTTTGATGAGGCAATGGGAAAAAAATGGGCTTTTTGCGTGAATAGAGTATAAAACCCTATAAAACTTATATTAGCATATTTTTGGATATAAAAAAGCACTACGTTATATTACACGTATTGAACTACTAAAAGTAACTAAAGTGCAAACTTTATTTTTACAGTAAAGGGACCGTATTACGTATGTGGATTATATTAAATTATGCTAATAGGCAAACGGCTTTTCTTCCGGATAAATTTTGCGTTGATGACGGCGAAAGACAAGGTTAGGCGATTTTGTATTTTACACAAAATATAATCGAATAATCGAAATTCTCCATATTTACGTCTTTTTTATTTAAATCACATATATCAAACTTATCTTTTAGCAATTCTCACTTTAAATAAGAACATTCCATTAAAAATACGTTTCAATGTCACTATCGTCCTCAACCACGATGTGCGATCGCTGCAACTGGCACAAATAGACTGACGTGTCATGACTATTCGAAACGAACTGAGGCTTTTACTCCTGCCTGCGCTAGTTTTAGCCCAACTTTCTGCTCCCGGCCGTAGAGTTTAAGCCACATATGCAATAACAAAAATTGTAAGGAAACGAAACAATTGTAAAGAACGAAATTATAAAAATAGAAAAGAAGGCAGTACTATGTCAGAAAATAGGGAGAGAAGGTACTATATTGAGAATACGGTTTTATTTCTAGATATTTTAAATTGACAATTATATACTTTAACACAAACTATAAAATAAGTCTGCTGCTTGTACATATACAGAGATTTTGAAAATCAAAGATAATAATTAGCCAATATTGATGTTGATACGTTGACAATAATAATTTCAATGAACAACAATTGTTTCTGTCATTTTCTACCACAAATAAGTGACTTCAAGTCAACGTTTCCAGATATTTTTAATAAAAGATTTATGAAGAAAAAAGGATTTATTTCAGCCTAAAAACGTACTTGTTTCTTTCCCGACTATAGAATTTTTTAGAGGAATTTACTCTTTAAAAATAAATTGCATACCTGAATCGACCTCCCCTATTGTTTACCCTGGATATCTGCTCGTTATTGTAATTAATTGTTAATTTTGATAGCAAGAAAATTTCAGTAACTCTTCCAACAAGGAATAATAAATGCGTAGAAAGAGCGAGTTAAAAAGGTACGTGCAAGAGGACGTTTAGTCATATTTGACAGTTTTATCCATTTACTATGTTGTTATAAATAATTGGAATCCATCCAGTTTTGGTGAAAGTAAAAGAATCATGGTCTGAAGATATCAGAAGAACTAAAGCTGTTAATTGTACTTTTCAGTCAATGTACTTAAAGATTATCCAATTTTGAATACTATAAGATGGTTTTCGCCCCTTAAAAATTATCCGCATCAATAAAAGATTCTTTATTCTTTACTTTAAAATATTTCAAATATGACACAATAGGTTTTATGAATTTACATTGAATGAATAAAAATAGAGAGGTTTCGTTTACAGGATAATGGTGTATATAAATACGATGTTTATTCGTGTTATTATCAGGCTTATAATATTTATTGTATATAAACGCTATAAAAACCATGAATATAACGTTGTATTTATTCATATAGCATTTAAATGGACAAATAATAATCTGGACTATTTTGACTGGTAGTATTATATTAAAACCCGTGATTATTATCGAAGTTGTAGTAAGCACCACAAAAACCCACATGCTAAACCTAAATAATAGTTCACTCATTTTGCTCCACTCAATTACAGTTTTAATATATAAATATATATATATATATATATATATATATATATATATATATATATATATATATTTAGCAGCAGGAAGTCGAATCTTGATTCTCGGCAAGATTTAATCTTGAGGTTATCAGTGAAGATGAAAGAGCGAATTTTATTAATCATAATTAAAACTACGATGAAAATCAATCAACTCTACTTGTTACTTATTTTTTGTTATCTACTTGTTCATGTGTCTATAAAGTAGAGTCTGGCGAATAATCACTTTTTGTTCTAAATTATTGTGACAATTGTAAGAAATAATACATTGTTCGAAATTTTTATCTCATTTTAATATGCAAACCAAACTTTAAATATTTTATGGAAATGTTTAATGTTTTTGTCATACAACATTTCTTTATAACATAAACCCACTTTCTTAATAAAAAACGCGAATTTTTCTATATTCATGGCAACTAAAGAGAAAAAAACTTTCTTAAAGAGAAAAAAGCTTTTTTTCTTTATTAAAAAAATAATAATTATTTATTCCTGTATTTGAGCAAAGTAAGCCATAATAATTGTGAGTTTTTTTTGTTATTAATCTGTAAAAAAAATAGTACCCATATAATATGTGTTAAAATTATTATCACCCAATGTTTTCGAAACACATTACATAGATTAAAGTACTTCCAACGATTGTACATTATTCATATCTATCAACTAGATATTATCCATAACCTGCAAACGTATTCACAATATCACAGTATCGGTGCATTCAACATTTTATTTCATCGTCAATTTAATGATTTTAGTGTTGCTAGTATTATTAGTTAATATTTTTGGAACACATCACATAGATTAAAATATTTTCAACGATTGTGCGTTATTACAAATATATCTATTCGATTTTATAAATAATCTATGAACATCTTCATCATTTTAAAATGATAACACTTTATATTTTTTTATATAGTTATTTTCAATTTGGATTCATCCCATTTCTCGTCCTATTTAAGATTTTCTTTTCTATAGTTTTATCTATTTCTGTAAATGTTCTTCTCTACAATTCAAAATTATCTCATTTTATCGGTATTTTATGAAATTGCTTTTGAGTTATAATATATTTGAAAATAGCACGAGAAACTCTTCAGTTAATATAATTTCTTATGCATTTCTAATATTGTGATTAACAGAACGAATACAGCGCCAACCACTGAACAATTTTAAGTTGTTAGAAATAACAGTAAAATGAATAAAAATTAACTTCCAAAATTTATTTATTAAATCCTGTCACTTGTTTTAATTTTATCATCTATTTCAAACAATACTACCTGCAATTTTAGTTTGAAACATATCTGTAGTTAGTAATCAATAGTATGTGTAAATTGTTTCTAGACAAAATAACTTTTCATTTGTGTTCTGTTTTATATTGTGATTCTACTATCTTTCTTCAACTACCGATATAAAGCTTTTTTCTACTAATAAATTTCCACATCGTGGTCGTCCGTCCCTCTGTCTGTCCGTCTGTGAACGCTAATTTCAAAAGTTATTAAACGAATTTTATTCTGCTTTTCATTAATGGATGGACTGATTATCGAAAGAAATTTTGATGTAGTATTAAGGGAGGTGTTTTATGAAAAGGTCGATATTTCAGAAAGTCGTTTTTTGACGATTTCTTGGCGTTCGCTGGGCAAACCATTAGAAAGTTTTGGTATTTGAAGGCGATAAATATTTTTCTTTATATCGATTCACTTGAATCTAATTGTTATTTTTTTGGAAACTAGCCCGTTGATTTTTTTGCGACTTCATCATTTAGATGAAGTCGCAAAAAAATCAATCATCCGAGAAGTTCCTTGACTGCACAAATATTGGTGCACGGATAACCGAAAATAATGTAAGGCAAAATCGTTCATCTCAAATAGCTGCATAGAATAATACTGAAAACTTGTAAATAAAATAACATATAATTCTCTACTAAAGTTAACCCATATTATGGAACAATAAACGGTGACGAGATGTTTCAAATAAAAATGGGATCGTTTTAGCAGGAAAAATTAAATCATTTTCAAGTTCAGTCCATATATCGGTTTATGTATTCAGCGTAGATAAAAATAATATCGTACAAGGAAACATTTTCATGAATGCACAGCGCGGTGCATCAAACCGAAGCTGTCGGTTTCGTTTTTCAAACTCGTCAATATCATAATTATATTAAAATTTCAGTTCTTTTAATTATTTTACTCTAAAAAATAAACAAAGAAAAGCTGGAAATAGGATATTTATCTTTCTTGTAAAATGATATAGAAATATTTAATATTCTAAACTTTCAGGGCTTTTTTCATTCTACACATAAGAAGTATTAACTCGGTTAAAAAATACCTTTATTATGGCCGTCCAATAATAAATAATTAAAAATATTTATATAGCAGTTAACAATGACCTTAAAGAATTGTGTTAAAATTAATGTATATAACAAAAAACGTTCATTGCCGTTATGTGTTGGTTTGGTCACAAGGCATACGGCCTTTCATTACATTCATTCAAGTAGATGAATAATAAATAAAATAAGAAACCTTTGGAAAACAAACATATATTGGGAAAATAAGGGAAATCACATAGGTAATTGGCTATCAAATCTAATTAATTTTATGCGTTACCTCGTTATTAAAATTTAATTTTAGAAACAAAATCCGAGAAATTTCGGCCATAGCTTTTAGATATTATAAGTATATTGATTGTTAGTCTCTATTATAATCTTATAACACAAATTAGCACAATGTACATAACATGGAAATTACGTCAAGCATTATCCATCTCATTTTAATAATATACCATGAAAATAACACTTCACCGCATTTATATGAAGTGTCAAGTCGTAAAATACGTAGGAGATACAATTTAACTACGAGTCAGTATGAATATTGAGTAAAGCTAAATGGCGCCCAACAAATGTAGTCGTACTTCATTGTCTGTGAGAGAATTATACTGTTTATATTTACTAAATTTTTTATCAAAGGCCCATAAATCGTAACCCGTGGGAGCCCATAAATTCCATAAATCGTAACATGACGGTTGAAATAAATTTAACTTTCTTTTATATTTAATGTTTTAAACGGAATATTCAAAATATTTATTGCGATTTGCTTGTTTTTAACAATTAAAAGTCGCACTACGGCCAAATGATGTGAAGCATAATCCCGTTACTTTATGAATGTTTAATACAAAACGAAAGTGACTGTCACAAGTTTTACTTCTAGGTAATGGGTTATGCTAAAGAGGAATTATGTTAAAGTGCTATTGAGCTAAATTATGCTAAAGAGGAATTCAAGCTAAGTTATTTTAACGCAAGGGGTTTAAAAAATGGATATAACTTCGAGTGGCAACAAGAAGGGGTGTAATCATGTACGTCCAGATTGAAATTTAACTGAGATAATTCTTTCTGGTCTTAACTGACGATTGCTTACCAAAAAAAGCGTCGTTTAATCTTATCGTAAGAACAGAGTAAATTACGTTTGATAATATTGTCCTAAAGAGAAGTGTGGGCTGCGTAATATTAGCTGTTAAGGTTATATGTTAGGCGACTAAATCTGGGAGGATAGCAGTGCAGATGGATGAATGCCGTGTAGTTATCAGCAGCCTGAGCTTTTCGCTACATTTCCAAAAATCTCGTAACTTTGGTGTAATTAAATCATCATATTTTATGGTCCCATTACTTTTATTATTATTAATATGCAACATTCATTGATACTATCTCTCAAACATTAATAACTTTTATTATTATTAATATGCAACATTTATTGATACTATCTCTCACACATTAATAACTTTTATTTTTATTATTATGCAACATTCATTGATACTATCTCTCACACATTAATAACTTTTATTTTTATTAATATGCAACATTCATTGATACTATCTCTCACACATTAATAACTTTTATTTTTATTAATATGCAACATTCATTGATACTATCTCTCACACATTAATAACTTTTATTTTTATTAATATGCAACATTCATTGATACTATCTCTCACACATTAATAACTTTTATTTTTATTAATATGCAACATTCATTGATACTATCTCTCACACATTAATAACTTTTATTTTTATTAATATGCAACATTCATTGATACTATCTCTCACACATTAATAACTTTTATTTTTATTAATATGCAACATTCATTGATACTATCTCTCACACATTAATAACTTTTATTTTTATTAATATGCAACATTCATTGATACTATCTCTCAGACATTAATAACTTTTATTTTTATTAATACGCAACATTCATTGACACTATCTCTCACACATTAATAACTTTTATTTTTATTAATACGCAACATTCATTGATACTATCTCTCACACATTATTAACTTTTATTTTTATTAATATGCAACATTTATTAATACTATCTCTCACACATTAATAACTTTTATTTTTATTAATATGCAACATTCATTGATACTATCTCTCACACATTAATAACTTTTATTTTTATTAATTTGCAACATTCATTGATACTATCTCTCACACATTAATAACTTTTATTTTTATTAATATGCAACATTCATTGATACTATCTCTCACACATTAATAACTTTTATTTTTATTAATATGCAACATTCATTGATACTATCTCTCACACATTAATAACTTTTATTTTTATTAATATGCAACATTCATTGATACTATCTCTCACACATTAATAACTTTTATTTTTATTAATATGCAACATTCATTGATACTATCTCTCACACATTAATAACTTTTATTTTTATTAATATGCAACATTCATTGATACTATCTCTCACACATTAATAACTTTTATTTTTATTAATATGCAACATTCATTGATACTATCTCTCACACATTAATAACTTTTATATTTATTAATATGCAACATTCATTGATACTATCTCTCACACATTAATAACTTTTATTTTTATTAATATGCAACATTCATTGATACTATCTCTCACACATTAATAACTTTTATTTTTATTAATATGCAACATTCATTGATACTATCTCTCACACATTAATAACTTTTATTTTTATTAATATGCAACATTCATTGATACTATCTCTCACACATTAATAACTTTTATTTTTATTAATACGCAACATTCATTGATACTATCTCTCACACATTAATAACTTTTATTTTTATTAATATGCAACATTCATTGATACTATCTCTCACACATTAATAACTTTTATTTTTATTAATATGCAACATTTATTGATACTATCTCTCACACATTAATAACTTTTATTTTTATTAATATGCAACATTCATTGATACTATCTCTCACACATTAATAACTTTTATTTTTATTAATATGCAACATTCATTGATACTATCTCTCACACATTAATAACTTTTATTTTTATTAATATGCAACATTCATTGATACTATCTCTCACACATTAATAACTTTTATTTTTATTAATATGCAACATTCATTGATACTATCTCTCACACATTAATAACTTTTATTTTTATTAATATGCAACATTCATTGATACTATCTCTCACACATTAATAACTTTTATTTTTATTAATATGCAACATTCATTGATACTATCTCTCACACATTAATAACTTTTATTTTTATTAATATGCAACATTCATTGATACTATCTCTCACACATTAATAACTTTTATTTTTATTAATATGCAACATTCATTGATACTATCTCTCACACATTAATAACTTTTATCTTTATTAATATGCAACATTCATTGATACTATCTCTCACACATTAATAACTTTTATTTTTATTAATATGCAACATTCATTGATACTATCTCTCACACATTAATAACTTTTATTTTTATTAATATGCAACATTCATTGATACTATCTCTCACACATTAATAACTTTTATTTTTATTAATACGCAACATTCATTGATACTATCTCTCACACATTAATAACTTTTATTTTTATTAATATGCAACATTCATTGATACTATCTCTCACACATTAATAACTTTTATTTTTATTAATATGCAACATTTATTGATACTATCTCTCACACATTAATAACTTTTATTTTTATTAATATGCAACATTCATTGATACTATCTCTCACACATTAATAACTTTTATTTTTATTAATATGCAACATTCATTGATACTATCTCTCACACATTAATAACTTTTATTTTTATTAATATGCAACATTCATTGATACTATCTCTCACACATTAATAACTTTTATTTTTATTAATATGCAACATTCATTGATACTATCTCTCACACATTAATAACTTTTATTTTTATTAATATGCAACATTCATTGATACTATCTCTCACACATTAATAACTTTTATTTTTATTAATATGCAACATTCATTGATACTATCTCTCACACATTAATAACTTTTATCTTTATTAATATGCAACATTCATTGATACTATCTCTCACACATTAATAACTTTTATTTTTATTAATATGCAACATTCATTGATACTATCTCTCACACATTAATAACTTTTATTTTTATTAATATGCAACATTCATTGATACTATCTCTCACACATTAATAACTTTTATTTTTATTAATATGCAACATTCATTGATACTATCTCTCACACATTAATAACTTTTATTTTTATTAATATGCAACATTCATTGATACTATCTCTCACACATTAATAACTTTTATATTTATTAATATGCAACATTCATTGATACTATCTCTCACACATTAATAACTTTTATTTTTATTAATATGCAACATTCATTGATACTATCTCTCACACATTAATAACTTTTATTTTTATTAATATGCAACATTCATTGATACTATCTCTCACACATTAATAACTTTTATTTTTATTAATATGCAACATTCATTGATACTATCTCTCACACATTAATAACTTTTATTTTTATTAATACGCAACATTCATTGATACTATCTCTCACACATTAATAACTTTTATTTTTATTAATATGCAACATTCATTGATACTATCTCTCACACATTAATAACTTTTATTTTTATTAATATGCAACATTTATTGATACTATCTCTCACACATTAATAACTTTTATTTTTATTAATATGCAACATTCATTGATACTATCTCTCACACATTAATAACTTTTATTTTTATTAATATGCAACATTCATTGATACTATCTCTCACACATTAATAACTTTTATTTTTATTAATATGCAACATTCATTGATACTATCTCTCACACATTAATAACTTTTATTTTTATTAATATGCAACATTCATTGATACTATCTCTCACACATTAATAACTTTTATTTTTATTAATATGCAACATTCATTGATACTATCTCTCACACATTAATAACTTTTATTTTTATTAATATGCAACATTCATTGATACTATCTCTCACACATTAATAACTTTTATTTTTATTAATATGCAACATTCATTGATACTATCTCTCACACATTAATAACTTTTATTTTTATTAATATGCAACATTCATTGATACTATCTCTCACACATTAATAACTTTTATCTTTATTAATATGCAACATTCATTGATACTATCTCTCACACATTAATAACTTTTATTTTTATTAATATGCAACATTCATTGATACTATCTCTCACACATTAATAACTTTTATTTTTATTAATATGCAACATTCATTGATACTATCTCTCACACATTAATAACTTTTATTTTTATTAATACGCAACATTCATTGATACTATCTCTCACACATTAATAACTTTTATTTTTATTAATATGCAACATTCATTGATACTATCTCTCACACATTAATAACTTTTATTTTTATTAATATGCAACATTTATTGATACTATCTCTCACACATTAATAACTTTTATTTTTATTAATATGCAACATTCATTGATACTATCTCTCACACATTAATAACTTTTATTTTTATTAATATGCAACATTCATTGATACTATCTCTCACACATTAATAACTTTTATTTTTATTAATATGCAACATTCATTGATACTATCTCTCACACATTAATAACTTTTATTTTTATTAATATGCAACATTCATTGATACTATCTCTCACACATTAATAACTTTTATTTTTATTAATATGCAACATTCATTGATACTATCTCTCACACATTAATAACTTTTATTTTTATTAATATGCAACATTCATTGATACTATCTCTCACACATTAATAACTTTTATCTTTATTAATATGCAACATTCATTGATACTATCTCTCACACATTAATAACTTTTATTTTTATTAATATGCAACATTCATTGATACTATCTCTCACACATTAATAACTTTTATTTTTATTAATATGCAACATTCATTGATACTATCTCTCACACATTAATAACTTTTATTTTTATTAATACGCAACATTCATTGATACTATCTCTCACACATTAATAACTTTTATTTTTATTAATATGCAACATTCATTGATACTATCTCTCACACATTAATAACTTTTATTTTTATTAATATGCAACATTTATTGATACTATCTCTCACACATTAATAACTTTTATTTTTATTAATATGCAACATTCATTGATACTATCTCTCACACATTAATAACTTTTATTTTTATTAATATGCAACATTCATTGATACTATCTCTCACACATTAATAACTTTTATTTTTATTAATATGCAACATTCATTGATACTATCTCTCACACATTAATAACTTTTATTTTTATTAATATGCAACATTCATTGATACTATCTCTCACACATTAATAACTTTTATTTTTATTAATATGCAACATTCATTGATACTATCTCTCACACATTAATAACTTTTATTTTTATTAATATGCAACATTCATTGATACTATCTCTCACACATTAATAACTTTTATTTTTATCAATATGCAACATTCATTGATACTATCTCTCACACATTAATAACTTTTATTTTTATTAATATGCAACATTCATTGATACTATCTCTCACACATTAATAACTTTTATTTTTATTAATATGCAACATTCTTTGATACCATCTCTCACACATTAATAACTATTATTTTTATTAATATGCAACATTCCTTGATACTATCTCTCACACATTAATAACTTTTATTTTTATTAATATGCAACATTCATTGATACTATCTCTCACACATTAATAACTTTTATCTTTATTAATATGCAACATTCATTGATACTATCTCTCACACATTAATAACTTTTATTTTTATTAATATGCAACATTCATTGATACTATCTCTCACACATTAATAACTTTTATTTTTATTAATATGCAACATTCATTGATACTATCTCTCACACATTAATAACTTTTATTTTTATTAATATGCAACTTTCATTGATACTATCTCTCACACATTAATAACTTTTATTTTTATTAATATGCAACATTCATTGATACTATCTCTCACACATTAATAACTTTTATTTTTATTAATATGCAACATTCATTGATACTATCTCTCACACATTAATAACTTTTATTTTTATTAATATGCAACATTCATTGATACTATCTCTCACACATTAATAACCTCTTGGTTTTCTCCAGCAGTATTAGCAGTAGGCTGGATTAACAAACACATAACTATGAAATTAAAAAATCTATAAACTGGAGGGAGAACTCCTACCTCTCAAAGTATCGGGACTAACTTTCTATGAATAAACGTGAACAATTTGGCACACTGGCTATATTTACAATTTTAGAGTTGAGTTTATTACACCCACTAAACACAAAAATATTTGCTGATAATGACGTGTAATTAAAAAAAACTGTTCTATAATTTTAGCAGCATAGGACAACGCTGAGTGATATCCAACCAAACTTAGATTGATGATTCGACAACCGTGGAAATATTACTGGCAATAAAAGTAGAAATCATTACGCAAGAATATCTGATTGTACCATTGGAACATTTAATTCTATTACGGTGTAATTCCAACGAGGGTATATAACATAGCCCAATGTCTCCACAAACGATTTTCGAATACAATTTGCCTATTACCAAATAGAAATACGTCTCAGCAAACAAATGAAGCCACGTTACGGACGACTTTCCCGGCTGAAATGAAATATAGATGTAAATTAAAATTGTATTAATAGGAAACTTGCGTGACCCGTGCGAAGTCTTCGCATTATTTATTCCATTATGAAGCTCAGATGACAGATCAAACAAATATTTTACTAAAATTGACATATAGAGGCGCAAGTATCAAAAGCATTGAGCTAAAGCGCCACTTTATTTATACGTGAGTGGATTTGAAATTAAACAAAAATTTTACCGACCGTCAATCATATTGACGTTGAGCCGTTAGATGGCAGCATTGCTGTTTTGTGTATATAATTTTAATAATTAATTAATTTGCAAAAACAATAGCAATCATATTTTTTTTAGTTGTGGATGCCGGTAGAGCAAGCAATTATCTATAAAATGATATATAATTTATGTGGATTAGTTGTGAGGTTTTTTCTAAAAAGGGAGTGTAACATCTTAACCTTAGCGTATTAATATATACTAGCGTAACCCGTGCGAAGTCTTCACATTATTATTTATTCCATTATGAAGCTCAGATGACAGATCAAACAAATATTTTACTAAAATTGACATATAGAGGCGCAAGTATCAAAAGCATTGAGCTAAAGCGCCACTTTATTTATACGTGAGTGGATTTAAAATTAAAAAAAATTTTGCCGACCGTCAATCATATTGACGTTGAGCCGTTAGATGGCAGCATTGCTGTTTTGTGTATATAATTTTAATATTTAATTAATTTGCAAAAACAATAGCAATAATAAATTTTTTAGTTGTGGATGCCGGTAGAGCAAGCAATTATCTATAAAATGATATATAATTTATGTGGATTAGTTGTGAGGTTTTTTCTAAAAAGGGAGAGTAACATCTTAAAACCTTAGCGTATTAATATATATGATGATGATGATGCTGAAAAACTGGAATGGGATCCAAAAAATCACAAGAAGGCAAGCAGAGTCATAATTATTTTCAATAAGATCAAGGTATTGACACGATTAATATATGCTATAAAGACTCACAACAAACAAATTCTTAGTGTTTGCTGATACCGAATCATCGAAATTCTTGTGTAAGCAGGCTTATGTAATAAATTTGATGAGAGAAAAAAAATAGACAAAGTTCATTTAATTAATGCTGACTTTAGTACCATCAAAACTTAACAATCTACTATTATTTTTTTGCCTATATACAGACCGGATTTGTCCGTAATTGCTTACGGTAAACCAGAAAGGAAAATAGAAAACTATAAAAAGAAGCCTATGAAGGAAGAAACTGAGCTTTAGGAAAAAGAAGACAAGGCGAAATGAAATGTCACTAAAAGAATTTTTATAAAAATAGGACCTAATATAGTGAAAGCGTAATAGTTAATCGTTTTGAGAGCTAATAGCGTCAAGTCAAATTAATTATAGGCGTTTCTGAAAAATAGGGATTTACAAATGAAATATCAACGATGTAGACATCAGAAAACCTGAAGTTGGGTCGTAATCTAGTTGATGTCTAAGCCCAGCAGTGGACTAAGTAATGCTGATATTAACGATAAAATGCCGATATTAGAGAGATGTTGTGATTTGGATTTACATTGTCTATTATTGACATTTCGTAAACAGATGTATTCTGTCAACGAAAATAAAGACCATAATTAAAAAAAAAATTAAAAATATAAAGATATTTCATTTATATGTTTAAAACGAGAACCAAAAATATTTCTTACAGCTTCATGTATATTATTCACATATTTTGTTATAATTGAATCGTTTATGAGTATGAAAATATCTCACGGATCAAGCTTGTGTATTCGTTTCATATATGTGTACTCCATTTGTCTTCAAATTTTGACGGTTTTACTTGGTATTGAGATCATATAAAGCACCAGTATTTTCTTCCAGCAGTATTTTTAAATGCTTGAAGTTCCAACCATATTATAATTGTATATTCTTTTCCAGATTTTTGGAGGCTGCTAATTGTGTAATTGTATCCATATCGAGTTCGGTAAAGACTAAGGAAACATTCACGTAACATATAAATTTGTTCATAGGGTCTATGAGGTACCTGAAAATATGTAAAAGAGAATGATCAAAATGACACGAAAAAAGAAAAGGAAAATTCTTTTTTAAGAGAGTTCGTTTAAGCAAAATATTATTTCAATTAGTTTTTTGCATGTCGACTCATCTTGAATAGTTGACTTCTAAACAGGGTGTTTCATGCAGTAACATGTCAGTAACAAGGTTAACATATAATGGACACTGCCGCAACCTTCATTAAGTAGCTTGAACATCCAAAGTTATTCATAATTCATATTAATGAATATTTTATAAAATAACAGACAAACAGCAAGAAATTATATACTTTTAATGTAAATTTTAAGTGGAAGTGGGATGAAAGTAAAAGAATAATATTCTTTGAAGTAAATATTTTTAGTGCCTATACATCCAGTAATACACTTTAGTTACGTAATATATGAGACTAAAAATCATAAGTAAAGTAAAAAATTATGAAGTCGGGGAATACCTGAAAATTCGCGTGTAAATAATAAAATTAAATATTAACATTTTATATACATTTTAGGAGTATGTAATTAAATACCCTTTACGAATAAATCTATGCTATACGTCCCACTAATTTATCAAATAGAAAAACTTAAAATTATACAAACGTAGAACTGGAAATGTATTTGAAGTGAATTATTGAACGAAATTCAGGGAATAATTTGATGACACGAAGACTTCTTCTCATATTAGATTTTCACGTAACCAATTGACCGTAGTATGCTTAGATCTGCGTCATGAATTCTGTCATGAATTTCTTACTAAAATTATAATTTTTTGAAATTCAAATTTAATTTTCAATCAATCCAAAATCCTCAATTAGTTTTTCAACGATCAAATGTTGCTACCCGCTTGGAATATTTGTATTCAAAAGCGTTTTTCTGCTCCGTTTCAACGGAGTCGTCAAATGTGAGTTCTTAAGCATATGAATCTAAGAGTTCTTTGACATCATTAATGTCAGTCAACAAATTGATTTTAAAATAACGTTTCAGCGAAATAATATACATACGATGTTAATAATATGTGTAACGATTACCTGTTTTTGCGCGAAACATAATCAAATTCAGATGCGTAATATGTCGTATATTACAGGACCGAGGCAAGATGTGAAAAAATAATTTTTACTAATCGGTATACTACTGTACTTTAGACCATTGTACAATGTACTACAGTGAGACAGGTCAATATTTCTTTTATTAACTCATTAATACTAACTAATATGATCAATTTTTGCTTATTGTATGGTGATATAATTTCAAATGTTGCTTAAAATATTATTAAGCTGGTGAATAATCATTAACATATCGGTTATATAACTAAAGATAGTTTCGTTAATATTATTCGAGGAACGGTGATGAAGCGTAATTTAAAATTTAAGAAAGGTGAAGTTATATAAATTAAATTCTCTAGTGAACGATCTATTATACATTACAGATATTTTATTTTAGTTATTTATGAAATAAAAAAAATTTCTTCAAAATATATCTAGTAACAGGTTATACTGTTCTATCATATGGGTAAACTATTAGTGTTATAATGTAATAGATTCAAGAAAAACAATCTAATTTATATTCTCAAAAATACTATCCCGATCCATTTTTGGGTTAATTTTTTGCTTGATTACAGATGACGGTGTTAGTGATTATGATATGGGTATGGCAATAGGTTTCACAAATTTTAAAGCGTTTAGTTTATCTTTATTTTATCAGTTTCTATTTGGGGTTTCGTTATTACTAACTTAACAAGTTTACTTTTATTATAACTTATAAGCAGGATCTTAAAACCTTGTTATTATTAGATCTAAATATTAATGACACTGATTCGTGATTAAATTTTTTAAACGGATTTATATCATATTTGATATTTATTGAACTCGAAGTTCTCATATTGAGTGTTGGTAATGGAATATATTTTTATAAATGATTTTAGCTTATAGGTAAACCTTGCTTTCTTGGATTATAAATCCATAATCCGCGTTAAAATTTTGTTAGAGTATCGTGGTGGGGTGGTCATCGGCTACCACATGAAGCATGTTATGTTACAGAATACTGTTAATTGCTCAATTGCACCTAATAAAACAGCGCAGATCCTTTTGTCGGCTTGACCCTTTTATTCACCTTAATATTTAAACCTTGTATTTGTGAAACATAATTTTAATGACAGTATACTTTTACGGATTAAATTATTTGTTTTGGAGATTGCGAGCTGTAAAAATTCAGTCTCCAATCTAGCAAATTTGGAAAATACTTGTTATAGATGGTATTCTACAGACGTTTAATCTCTTTGGGAAATACGTGTCACAAAATAATAGTTTTAAATTTGTTTAACTAATACGAAATGAATACTATAAATGACCCTGCAAAATACAACTTATTTGAATATAACATGAAGTTGAAGGTTTAGATAACAATTTCTACATATACGTGTTTATTTAGTAAAACTTTGTTTAAACGTTTATCTCAGTGTAAAAGCGAAATTAAATTATTAATTTACTAATTACATTTAGTTATAAAATATTGGATTAAAATTGGCCTCGCAGATATATTTAGTATATTTTATTAAAATCATTCGGCTCATTTGTAAACTGGTCAATTAAAAAATAAAATAGAATTAACTCTCTTTATTTTGACTTTTTTTTATTTATTTGTCTACTTGGTTTATCAGAAAGATAAAATCATTAAATTTCAAAAAATTAAATAAGTTTCTTGACGTAAAGGAATAAAATATGTCACCTTGAAGGTTAATTATAAATTACACAATAAGGAGGTTAGTATAGTATAACAATTTTTTTTATATGATTATCAATAAAAGTATAAGTACGCAATATAACTAAATCATCGTAACATTTATTGAAACAACCTAATAAGCATAGAAAAGAAATCCAAAGGTCGACAGTTTTGATTCGAACGGAACTCGATTGTTTATTACTTGTTGTTGGGTACTGGAATTGTTAACTTACTTAATTTACTTTTTAACTTACGGGTATTGAAGAATATTATGGCAATCGATAAGATAAATGAACATTTTAAACATAAAACCGTCCATGTACTTGTCGGATCACATATAATTTAGATCCCTAACTATTAATTTTCCTTCAAAAATTAATCGAAATAGGTTTAATCAAAGTGTTAGTCAAAGAGACTTTGAGTTTTTTTGAGTTATATTTTAAATCCATAGCTGAAAATAATACAGGTGAGTGTCGAAAATATTGCGTATCATTTTGTAGCCCAATATTTTACAAATGGGCTTTAGAAATGAAAAAAGGGTAAAAGAAACCTCAATTTTTTTAGAGATCTATTTAGTGAAAGACCACAGTGGCGTACCCAATATACTTGGTATACGAAAATATTTTTTCAATATTTTACTTTGTGAAATTTAATATGCCTAAGTCTAAAATGGTGAGGCTGTGAAACTGTGATAGACGGGCGTAGGGTCTAACAAAACGACTTTATTAGAGTTCTCTGTATGATCAGAGAACTCTGTAAATGTTAAACTGTTAGAGTTATATTAAAGCGGAAGCTGATGCATATACTTAATGATATATGTCTTATAAAAGTATTTTATGCAAACCTGTACATCTTCATGTAATTTAGTAGTGAGTAAAATTTCTCCTTTCTTACTGTTAATTACTTCGCTTAATTTATTTCAAGTGACTTTATTCCAAAGCAAATAATGAAATGACATGATGTTTAATTAGCGGATGTGGCACAAGATTGTGCAATTAACAATACTGAGTACTCTTTTCTTATTTTTACGACGATATATAGGTTTTTTTCGCAGCTTTATAATGAAGTAACAAGTGTAGTGTCATATTTGCTAGAGGCTAAAATATATCAACCTTTCAATGTTTATTAAAGTGATTTCAACCATACCAAAAGACTTGCACCTGCTATCACATATTTCCAAACTATCGATGTACTCTGAAGGCAAATATTTCGTGGACGTTATAACTACAATATTTTCAACTCTTACTAAAGAAAATTACGAATATTGTTTTAATTTTTATATCGATAGTTTCAGATCATATGATATATAGTACTTGAAAGTAGATTTTTAAAGAAAGTTTGATAGACATTTTATGGTAGTTTCTTCCTGTTAAGTAGGTAAATTTACGATTGACATCAATTATTTAACACCAGATATAATACGTGAAGGTCATTCATTTTTAGTATATATAAATATGTTGTTATTGTTTTAGGCTTATTTTAAATTCTAGCGTTCTTTCTAGTTGCTGTTGTTTACTTTATAGTGTTTACTTCATACATAAAGCTAGTCGATTGTAATTGTCAAAAATGAAATCACTAAAGTTTTATTTATCGCTTAGGGGTAGAATAATAAATTTTTGAACAAGAGAAGTAAATCGTTACTACAGTCTTGACTCTTTAATTTTAGCCACTTACTTGGATGACATTTTTAAATTTTGGTTTCTTTTAAAAGTTAGGAAAGAACCGAAGCATCCAACATTATTTCATAAAATTTTCTGGTTACCTCCTGAACTTCCACTAAATTCTGAACTTCCACGTTACAACACTAAAAGCGTTGTTCGAATTTATTTAAAATTGTTCAAAGATTGGAGGCAGTACTAAAAAGGAGTTCATTGTCAAAATGTAATTTCTCAATGTAATGTTATTTGAATTTAGTTACTATTCGAAACCATTACGTATGATCAATTAAAATACTTTATGACTTTTATATCAGAATTCTTTATTACGGAAAACTTTGAATACTTCAGAACGAGAATAAATGATAAGTTTAAGATTGTTTTATGAGTGATAAAGCATTCGCGATAATTAATTTATTTTAAACTACGGTTTACGTATTTGGAAGAAGAAAATTGAATGTGGGTTTCGGTGACTAAACAAATAAGCCTGTAACAGCAAGATTCAGTGCATAGTAGTACATATTACATATTCAATCACATGTTCAATCATCTTCATCAAATATTTAGTAAATTTAATTTCTTTCAGTAATATCTTACGGGAATCAGTGAAAATACTTTTCGTGAGCATGTTGTGACAATTTTTGTCACAACAAATTGATAGAGAAAAGATATTTTAAATTTTCTGATGAATCTGTCTAATTTCTACGAACAGTAAATTTATTTTTGTATAAGAAGTAATCTACAGTCTATTACAGGACAGTCTAATAAAATTGTTTAATTTTTTGAAATCCATTTTAATTGTTTCACCCTTTTAATTGTTGGCAAATTTCTTCATTTTAATAGAAGATAGTTCAGAGTAGTACTAACAATAACAATTATAGAATAAAATCAAAAAAGAAAAACAATAACGGAATTCTTACGGAATGCAATAAAATACATTCTTGACAACTTCAATTTTTGTAAAACTTAAAGTTATCAAAAATGAAAAACTTACTGTATTTTTCCACTGTAACTAAAAGTTTTAAAATTTCATTTTATGACAAATTCATAATAATATTCGTATTAAATATAATAGGGTAACTAAAGCGAATTTATGAAAAAAAACTCACACCAAATCTCGGTGTTGACAATTCAGCACTATTTCTATCAACAAACTGAAATTATTGACACCTTCTTTTGACAATTACGTGACGTGAATTGGTAAATGGGCTTCACCGAACCGTTGTTCAACTGACCGTCGCACGAAGTTACCATAGCAAAGGAAAGTCAGTTGAGCGAAAAAATAATTTTGTAAAAAAATCAGCCAACCGAAAGGAGCTTTTAGGATTGAATGTTGCCATGGGTGCCTGAAAACGGATTCAGACAAGTGTCGATTCGGAAAAACGAATGTTAAATCGGGTTTGTAATGTTAAAAAACCTGTTAGTAGAAAATAATATATCCTATGAAGGCGAGATTATTATGTTAATATAATAGTTATATTAATGGATCTTTATTGTATATTTGCTTTAAGGAAGTATAAATACAACTGTGCGAATATTTTCTACAAATTCATGGATTTACGGTGAACATCGAAATAAATAAGGATAATAATTTGGAAAATGAAAAATTGGAAACTGGAAAGGAATTAAACAATATTTCAGAAGTCATAAGTACAGTATACGAATTCGATCACGTAAACGTTATTTTTTGTTTATACACGTTGATATTTTATACAATTCTGGCGTAAACCTTATATTTGTAGTGTCTTCTTTCTTCTAACCTAAATATTTTGATTTTTTTAAATTTTAGTTTTTCCCCGGTGTTTTTGAAGTTAAAAATACAAAAAAATCTTGGCAGTATTGCTTATTCAGTACATTTATTTAAATTACTTTGGCTATCTTTTGCTATTAAGTTTATTGTACGGTTTGATTACAAAACACCCTCACCTTTTTAATTTTCCGTAAAGAATCTGACTGGTTTCTTTCTATAAAATATATCATTTTTCTTATCTACACATAGCTTTACACCATCTTCCATCTGAGTAGAATAAAAAACAGTGATATTTGAGTGACATACTCCAGTATTTCCCTCGCTTGATCGATTCTCATACATATTTTAGCACACGCCCTTCTGTTTTGAAGTTCCCTTTAATTTTAATATTTTAAACTTTATTTAGTGTTATTTACTCATGACTTTTAATCTACTTTACTTCTAAGCCTTTCATTCTGTCGTAAAAAAAAATTAGAATTCAACTAGCATTTGACGATCAATTGACTCGTTAAGCTGAATCCGCACGATAAATATTCCTTATGATAAATGTATCACTTATTTTCTGCTAAATTATTGTTTAACTAAAGTTTGTCAAATATACATATAATAATAAATATGCTCTATCTTTGTTTTATTGTTAGCTTTTTAGTTTTAGAAATGAAATCTTGAGATATTGTGTCCGTGAAAATATGATTTGCTTATTTGGGATTGACATTAAGTATGTCGTCACAGTGGTGTATTGGATTGACCACAAGGCTTACGGCCTTTGATGACTCGACGCATCGCGGGGACGCGGGTTCGGTTCCCGGCCGCTCATCGAGCGGGGCTGGACTGGTGATCTGGTTGGCTGCAAGAGATTGCTCTCGTAACAATAAGTCCGCCATATGTATAAATTAGATACATCAAAGTACATAAATAAACAGATAAATATATTTTCGACTAGTCATTTCAATATTAAAATACACATAGATTGCGATAGAAATTTTTGGTAGATGAAATGAAAAGCAAAAATTATTAATGTAATTTACAATTTAAGCAGTACAGCTTAGTGATATATGTAACCGAAAAATGAGGGGGTTCAAGTCATCTACAGAACAGAAAACAATTTTTTTAACTTAACCCTAGATTCATACACATTCATCTTACAGAACGCACAAAACACGTAAACACTTATAACTTTTATAGAGAAAGAGATAGGAAGATGAATTTCTAAGTACCTTCCTAGATCGTTCAATAATTAGTACTGCATCTATTGCAAGTAAGTATGTACTAAGCCAAAGGAGTCACAGTGATTAAGTCGTCCCACAGTTGAATATTTATGAATATTTTTGCAATTCTAGAAAGGGTGTGATTATTTGAAATTGTAATTTCTTCTTGAAGTTGAGTACTATTGAAGGTAAATATGAATTATAATATAATATCTTTTATAGAACGAAACCGGTCAGATTCTTGCCGAAAGATTAAGAAAACGGGCGGATTTAGTAATCATTCCGCAAAATAAATTTAAAAGTGAAAGATAGTCAAAATAATTTTGAATGAGCGTACTGAATAAACAGTACTGCCAATTGTTAAAAAATTTTTTTGCAGATTGCTTCTAAAATACCGGAGGAGAAATTTCAAAATAAAAAAAACAAAATTTGTAAGTTTGAAGAAAGAGGAAAAAGTCTAATGATATAGATAAAGCATACACACTTACAAAAATATAGTTTACCCTAAGATTGTGTCATAAATCAACTGCTAGAACGAAAAAATAACATTTACTTAATCGATTTCGTGTACTTTAATTATGACCTCTGAAATATTTCCAAATTCCACAATTCATTCTCCAAATTATTGTTCAAATAGATTAGCGGACAATATATATTTCGGTATTCACTGTAAATCCATAATTTAAAGAAAATATTCGTGTAATTGTATTTATACTTTCCCAAAGAAAGTATTACAACACAATTTGAGTAACTATTCAATCAGGAACAAATAATGTTCAAAATTCTACATTGGTTCCCAATTCTACATTAACATTTAATTTATTTTTTTAACGTTATAAACCCGATTTACCATCTGTTTTCCCCGACCAACATTTGACTTTACCCGTTTTTAGGCATCTGTGGTTAAATTCCAACCTAAAAGCACTTCCCGGTCAGCTGAGCTATTTAATAATAATATAATAATAATAAAGCTTTATTAAATTCCATACAAAAAGTTACATACATGCAACATGCAATAAAAAAATAAATAATAAATAACAACATTAATTAAAAAGGATGACATTTGTATACATTGATAAGAGATAGGTGAGTGCATCTGTTATACCCGTTTTTTTGCGGATGGTTTTATTTCTAATTTTATCTTTTAATTTGATACCTAAGTAGCTTATCTCCATTCTTCTCTGAGTGGTATGGATTTTGCTACTAGTCTTAAGGTCAAACGTCCAGGTTTGGCAGCCGTAGGTGAGACACGGTAGAATCTCCGAGTCCATAACTGTCTTCTTGGTAGGCAGTGGTAGGTGCGACTTGAATATGCCTTTATGAGCCCAGTATTTTTTCCAGGTGATTGCTACTCTCCGGTTAACTTCTTCAGTGTTCCTTTCTTTGCTGAAGGAAAACTGTTTCCCTAGGTAGATGTATTTTTCTACATATTCAATTGGCATATCAATTACAGTTATGGGTGTCTTGAGGTAGTTAGTCATGACTTTAGTTTTGTCTAGATTCATTTCTAAACCAACTTTAATGCTCGCCTGCTGGACATCCAACATCATACTGTTTAATTGGTGTTTAGATTCTGAAAAAAGAATAATGTCGTCGGTAAATCTGAGGTGGGTTAGAAACTGACCTTCTATCCTGATGCCTTTCGTAGACCATGGTAAGTCCTTCATTATGTACTGTAGGACAGCTATAAATAGTTTTGGAGAGATTGGGTTGCCTTGTCTCACGCCTCTATTTATATAAATTTTTCTTCCTACTCTATCTAGTTTGACTCTACTTTTACTGTTCGCATAAATATTTTTCAGTATTTTTATATATTTTTCGTTTATGTTCTGTGCCCTCAGCGCTTCCCAGATGCTGTTATGTGATATAGAGTCAAATGCTTTTTTATAGTCTATAAAAGCTACGTATAAGGGTCTACGGAATTCTTGATATTTCTCTATCACCTGATCAACAACTTGAATGTGGTCAACTGTACTGAAACCGCTTTTAAAACCGGCTTGTTCTATTGGCTGGTGTTCGGTTTCGGTCGAAGATAATCTCAGATTCCGTCCATATCTGTGGCACAGTTTCCTCTTTTAATATTTTATTCCATAGTAGAGTGATTGGAGTCAATAGTAGAGTCCTTGCAAACTTGATGCATTCATTTGTGATCCCGTCTGGTCCTGGACTTTTTTCTGCCTTAAGTTTCTGTATTTGTATCAGAATTTCAGGCTCTGTGAACTCTGGCACTGGGAGAACTTCATTGTGTTGGTCAACAGAAATTATTTGGTTTTGTGAATCTGATTGACTATATAGTTTTGCATAAAACTCCGTGGCTGTATTTATGATTTCCTCTCGAGACATAATTTTTGTAGAGTCGGGCTGCAGTGATGGAATCCATGTTTTAGATGTATTTAATTCTTTGTAGGCTTTTTTAGCTGTTCTAGAGTTTTCAAGGTGTCTTTGTATAGTATTTATTCTATGGTTATCGTAGCATCTTTTTATTTCTTTATTGGTAGTTTTATAGAGATCTTTCAGTTTTCCTTTCTCGGTTTTGGTTAGTTTAGATTTGTTTTGTAGTATACTTCTCTTTTTCATGAGTTTTAACGCCTCTGCGGATAGAATAGTACTCTGTTTTGGTATTTTATTATATTTCAAACTTTGTAATATAGAGTCTCCGATCTTGTGGCAATAGCCTTCAGCATTATAGTTTTTATGTGTTGTTATAAGTTCAGGTATGTAGCTACTTAGATTTTCAAGGTAGATCTCTTGCTCTTTTACTGTTTTCAGTTTATTTCTTGCGTTCGAAAAACCACGTCTGCATTTTCTTTCAGGTTTCAAGTGAATTGAGGCTCTTAATAACCTATGGTCAGAACCAAAGTGGAATGACGTTAGTACTTTGTAGTTTGTAAATAAGTTGGGTTTTGTGGTCATAATATAATCGATTTCGTTTTTTGTATTTTTATTCTCTTAAAAATACTTTAATAATATAATAATAATATAATATTCATTTGTTTAATTTAATAATATAATATTTTTTAATAATATAATACTTTAATAATGTTATTTATATTATTATTATAATACTTTAATTATATTATTATTATATTATTAAAGTATTATATTATTTAATAATATAATACTTTAATAATATAATAATAATATAATATTCATTTGTTTAATTTATCTTAAACTGGTGCCTTCTAAACGCCGTGTGTGACAATAACAAGTGAAACCTATATTATGCATTGCTGCGTCCTTCATTAGGCAGCTTGAATATCCAATTAGCGGGCTCGGTTCAATGACCATGGGTATGTTTTAAGCCCAGATCCGGCTGAGCTAATATGATTCCTATATTCACCATGTATTCAGTATTTAGTATTTGAAATATTCAAATGCATCATTATATGCCAAAATTAGGTTACTATGGGATTAATGGGTCACTTCTTTAAATGAAATGGCATACTATGAGAACTTTATCGTAAGGGTGGAATAATGACGATTAGTCGCTTTACAATCTACGTTGGAAAATTAATTTCAGTCCCTAATATTTGAAGTTTTGTTACGTAGTTGTTTATTCATTGTAATTCATGTTAATAACTTTCTATCAAATAAAAAAGTGAAAGAAAATGTGTAATGTGAGCTGCATTTACTTATATATAACATGGATATACCGCATGTGTGTAATTAGGTTACTAATTGTCCCTGATGCGAAAATCAAATAATAAAATATAAAAAAATATGTCAAATAATAAAAGGTTGCCTGATTATAACAGCAGAAACTTATATACTTCTAAGATAAATTTTTAGTTCACTTGTGACGAAAATAAAAAAGTAACCTTTAAATTAAAGATTATGTATTTGCTGTGCACTGCACCGAAGTTATTTAACGGATTTACCCAAAAACTGAGTTAACTGCGAAACTCGAATGTCACATTAAGTCGGGGGTACCTGCAAAATCACGTGCAAAATATATTACATGAATATATACATATTAGATTTTTAATAGCTTGTTCCTTAACAATAAAACTCTAAATGTTCGGAATATGTAATTTTTGTAACTAAAGACGCTTCATGATAAAAATTACAAACGAACGATTATCCTACAATTTATAATTTTCCAAAAATACGCCACGCGTTTTTACGCCTATAAAAGTTATAGCATATACTTAATATGTTGCAATATATTAACATTTTTAAAAATATATTTTTGTAAATATATTAATAAAAATACTTTGTACGCTCAAGTTTGTAAGCGCCGAAATCTGTATGGAAACCTCGTAGTGCGAATTTTACTCGTGCCTTACAGGTTTTATTTTTTTTTACAGTATACATAGAAAAAAACTTAAAATTAAAATTATACTTTGTTACAAGTTCAAAAGCAAATATCCGCATTTAAGTTAATTAAAGCTTCTTTTATGAAAAATTTACAATACATTTCTATTTTAACCATTCAATAATTTTCGTATTGACGAACTAAAGTTGTTTTGACAATAACATGACGTGAATTTGCAAATAGACTGTGGTTCAGCGAACCGTTATTTAACTGACCCGCAGGACGAAGTTGTCCTAGCGAAGGAAAGTCAATTGAGCGGAAGGAGCGGAAAAAATGTTTTTCCAAAAAGCTCAACCGACCGGAAAGAGCTTTCAAGGTGGAGTTTTGCCACAGGTGTCCGAAACGGGTTCAGTCAAGTGTTGATTCGGAAAAACGGGTGTTAAATCGGATTTTGTAATGTTACAAAATTTATTTGTAGATAGTAAGGTATGGCATGAAGGCGAGTTTACAAATAGCTTAGTAATTTAAGATTTCTAGGTTCCTTGTATTAAGAGCTTCATTCACTTTAGTGATTCCTAAGATTGTTATGTTAATTTTGTTTATCCACATAACAATCTTAGCACTTAAAGTGATTTTATTGCTTATGTGAATTGCGGGAAATTTCAATGAAATTAGGAATAGTTTAATATAGACGTCGGAACAAAATAGCTCGACTGGAAAAAATTGTGTTATTTTTATGGAATAACTGGTTTTTCATATTTTTGTACGTAAACATTTTCTTTAAAGTTAATTTGAATTTACAAGAGAATAATCTACGAGAATAGTAAATTGCAAAATTAACTCTGAAATTTAGTAATATTTTAGAGATCACAGTTAAAGTATACGAAAACGATTACCTAAATATTTTGTTATGTAATACTGGCGTAAGTCTCATTTTTCTAGTTTGTGATATGTATATATACACACAGGTGCACGCCCTCATTTTTCTAGTATGTGATTTGTATATATACAGATAAACGAGCGCGCGCGCTTGTGTGTGTGTGTTTGGGTTGAAGATTCGAGTGCGTAATTTTTAAAAAACCTTGCTTATATCATTTATTTCAGGTTTTAGCACATGCCCTTCTCTTTTGAAGTTCTTCTTCATTATTATTGTCTCTGAATTTTATTTACTCATTTTAATCAAACTTTTTGTAACATTAGAATATAAAATGAAGTCGGGTACTAGTCCAATCACCATAATAAGTGTTCCTTATGATAAATAGATCTCATGAATGTATTAAAACGCAGATATTATTTTTCATTTTTTACAGTTACATTATTTATTTCCTTCAGACATATTTACAAGTGACATAAAAAATGCAGTGACATAAAATTATATTTCAATTTAAATAGTAACATCATAATTAATATTGTAATTAATATTGTTGCTATGCACACCCTGAGAGCATAACTACTCTTACAATTGTTTACTTATATAATGATAAGTAAACAGTACTTAAAAACACCACATTATCTAACTAGTTATTTATTTCGATAACGATAAAGTGGAAGAAACGTAATATCTTAAGTAGTAACTAATCGCTTTTCATGACGTCATATTCAATAAGTACGTTCGATCCATATAAAACGAACAATAATTTTAGCTCCAAATAGCACAATGTATGAACTGCGTTGAAAGAGAAAGAGAATTCCCAAAATGACGTATTTTAAAAATTTTACTTGAAACAAATTATTTCAAATGTTAAATACGAAATTTTGTACATGCTACAAAGGACCAATTTTAGAATGCTAATATCATAGCTCTATAACAAAATGTCATTGAGGCATCGGCGCCAATATATTCATAATACAGAAATTAAAATACAGTAAGTAGAGCATGCATAGAATTTCATATCAGTACTTTACTATCTCTTTTATTTTGGACAAATTAATACTATATGGCAAACAGTATTTTGTTAAGATACTGTACTCCTATTTTAAATCTTCAATTTATTTCAACATAATATGGATGTAAGTAAAGCACAATAAAGTATATTTGAAAATGTGCCAATAAATACTACCATTACAGATACTATTTAAATTGATTTATTAGTTTATCAGCTTTTTAATTAGTTACTGCATGTAATTTTACAGAATTTTCGAGTATATTTTGATTTTTTCAAGCCTCCTGCCTCATAACAAAAGTTGAACGATGTCAAGGAAAACAGAGTATCTAAGAAAATATGACGAGAGTGACGTTAAAAGCAGGTAAATATTTTCCAAAATTTGCATTTCCACAGATTTTGATGCAGAAAATTACGAAGAACTGCTTTGATTAAAATGAAAAGTCTTATATTTTAATTGAGACTTGTTCCCAGAGGGGACAGTTCTATTAGAAAGCAAGAGCTCTTCGAAGGACTTATATTGTTAATGTCTGAAAACGGACTTAAGATTTGCAATAATATCTCTATTTATTTTATCTTTTCGTTGTTGGAATAAAAAACTAGTCACCCAGACTTGTAGCTATTGCTGCTTTTATTACGAATCTGTATATAACTAAAATGATATAAAATAGTATTTTGTGGTCTGTACGATTAGTTTTTTTGTCATTACAATGTGAGTTGAATTTATATGTGAATATTTTCCTAATTGATTCGGCATAATTGTGCATTGCGCATAAATGTTAATTGTAATAAAAGACAAAATATCAGAGAATTATATATTGTATTAGTTATTTATTTTCATTGTATTAAATTTGGTTTCAAAGTACTTTAATATTTATTTTAAATTTATTAGCACACAGTTTACACAAATAGTATACCAAAGATCACATCCTGATTTGATATGGGTTTTAACAAGTAAGTTATTAAAAAGTCTTGAAAAGTTACACACGTACGTGTTCTAATTAGGCTTCGTTTTTGACTTCAGTATTTAAATTAATGGGTAAATTCTGTAGAATAACTATATTTTATTCTGCAACGTTATTTTGCAAGCGTTTAAATTTTATCTTGAAACAGGTGATTAAAACCCAAAAACCAATTTATAAAGTTAGTTGAAAAGGATTTTAATATTTGTTTAGAGTTATTCGACTCGGTAAGAATATTTTTTCTTTTATTTTTATAGATTTGTTCATGATTTTGAAAATCGCGAACAAACCTATAAAAAGTGTAGTAGTAGAATAACAAGGACACATTGGTCTCTATTCAATTTAATCTTTGAAAATTTACGTATATAACACGATCAATCCATGACCTAAAGGCTACAATAGACATGCAATTTATCATATATTAGCTATAATTATACGATAGTTTATCAATGTCAATTTAAAAATGACATGAAAGTTGTAAAGTTACAACATTGCTACACGACTTAACATATATTTTTTTCAGTTATACATGCATATTAGGGTATTTGTGTTTTTGTCATCAAATTTAGAATCCTTTGGTACGCATATAAAAATAATTTGTAAATAAATACAATTATTTCCAAAACTATTTAACAGATCCATTCAGCATTTTTGTACTTTCCCCATAAAGGACGATAAATACAAAGTCGATTCCAGTCAAAGTGACCTATTCCTATTTATCGAGCTTATGTCAGCGAAATGTAAAACTTTACTTATATACAAGTAAGATATCATTTTATGATGTGTTATTAAAAAAAACGCTTTAATATCAAATCAAATATGCTTATGAACTTCCACAGTAGCTTTGACCGGGCGCAGTTCTCCGCAGAGTTTGAAAGCTCGGGTTCCGGATGTGGAATGTTCAGTTTAATAAAAATGTCTGTTTAAAAAAAATCACATGGAATTTATAATTTTACTGATCGACCGCTTGAAATTATTTCTGCGCCAACACGTAGTATGTATATTTTATTTACAGTTTTATTTCATAATTTTGCCTAAATATCTCAGTGCTTATATTGCTGTTGCAGGGTTTCGTTATCAATTGGTGGTTTTGTTTCCTCTCTACATGACTGTGCCAAATTTAGTATTATACACTTAATATTCATGTATGTAACTATCTCAGTTTATTTATTTCTGCAATGATCAATTCGTTTATTGGATTCCAAAATATATTATAATGTTGGTATTTATCATAGGAATTAAAAGTAAAAATTATAAATAATGAACAAATTAATAACAAATAATCTACGCTGAGAATCCCTCGCTTTGGCATTATGATTACAGACAATAAACTAGACTTTACAAATGAGTGTAATAATAACAATACATATAAGCGTTCGCTAGAAAATACATACAGCGCAGTCAACCAGTTTCGTATAAGTCCGCAGGTGGTGGAGCAACTACGTGCCGCGTCCACAGTGGATAAGAGAACACGTCAGGGAGTAACTAACATAAACGTTTGGGCATATGTCGCGAGTGGATGTCTCTTAGCTCTTTTTATTTCAGAATTGTGGATGCAAATCGTATTGCTATGAAATATTAACTTACATTTAAATCGATGACTTTCTATGGCAGATTGCATGTGTGCGATGAAAATTGAATTAAAAAATATATGTTCTGAGGAAAAGTCTGTCGAAGCTAGAATCAAGGAGGAGAAAGATAAAAAGACGGAGAGCGAACCATGTACTCTTCATATGGAAGTTGTCTGTAAAAACCTGGAGGACTTCCATGAGCAATTGGGAGTCACGAACTGCATTTCTCCAAGAGACAAAGAAAAATTTACGAGATAGTTATGGATATAATGGCTCGTGACGGTTTTAGAGCCGAGGAAATTCTAAGATTAAATAGTGAACTGAAATACGCTCTTGCTGATAAAGAGGTAGCAAAGACCACAATGGCAGCGTCTACTGCTGCTCCCGTAATCACATGTTAGGTGGCAGATAAAAGCAAAGTGCTCACAACCACATGTGCATGGTCTAAAGTGCCAGTGATTAACACAGACCGGGACACCTACCTACCTTACCTAGTTCACAGACCGGGACAAAATGAGAATAAATATAAGGAGGTCCAAGTGTGAAAATAAAAATTACTTTTTTGATTGTACTTTGTGCAGGTAACGTGACGCTTTAAATGTTACCTTTACGGACATATTGCTAGTCATTGTACGGACGAACAATGTTGTAGAAGATATGCCCAGAAGGGGCACGAAGGCAAGGATAGCCGTAAAATACTACAATGAGGTATCTGCGTCACCTGCATGAAGTTTCCCCAAAATACATAATATCGGGTCGGTGCTGATATCTGTCTTGCATGTAGGGTAGCATTGGAGCGTACGGTAAAGAAGATTGAATATAACTAACTTCGGAAGACCTACAGCATGACGAAGATCAACGGTCATGTCTGATCTCTCAAAGACGAAAATTTAAAAAAAATGTTTTGGTGTTCTATTACTTTTAATTAGTTTCTTTAAATAATTTTCTTTGTAAACGTCTTCAGTGTACAGCCATGTGCCATGCTAATTCCATAGTTTTATTACTTGTATAGGATTACAAAATTAATGGTATGGACAATTATATGTTCTTACCATTAATTCCTTGGTGTGCTTGGTGCACACTTAAAGTTAGAAGTTCCAATTAATTTTTGTTGATATTTTTCTATTATCCGTATATGATAATACGAATTAAGTTTTTTTTTATATTTCTCATATATTCGTTTTAAAGAAAGTAGATTATTAACAGTTTTTCTTAAATATTGAGATTTGGGCATTTGTAACAAATTTAATTAATTTCAAGAAATATTTTGAAAAACTCCTTCTATTTTATATCATTTGCAGATACTGTCTTTCAGATAATTTTTACTTAGATTTAATAGTAGTATAAATTATTAATAATGAAATAAAAAAAATATGAAAAAGTTTGTTATTTGAGAAAAAAAATTGCACAATTTTATAAAATTAAAAGGTAAAGTAAAAGTTCGTCTTTCATTCATAAGAACAAGGCTCGAATTGATTATGGAATTGAATTAAGCTTTGATTTTGCCCAACTGTAAGTATAATCTCAAATATGGAATATTTCATTGCAAATCAAAATTCGATTGAAGCAAAAGAAATAGTAATAAAGCAAAGATAATTACAACACACTGAAACTAATAATTAAAAGGAATTTAAAATTTTAAGCATCTTCATAGGCTTCTAAAATAAATATATTTCCTTTTCCGGTGTAATTTTACTCAAACTGTTTTATTAAAAATAGATAAGTACCTTTACAATTGCAACATAAAGTTAGAAATATTAATAACTTATTATTCATCCTACTTAATTGCAGTTTTATTTCAAAGAACAAATAAAATTGCTATTGAGTGGAAATATAAAGTAGTTAAGTTACTCGTTAAGTTACTCGTATAAAGAATGTGGATTTTAAGTTTTTGAATTACACCGCATTCTTTGCAGAATGTTTTAAAAAACAATTTCTAAGGTATAAACGTAAAAGAATAAGAATAGAAGAAGAATATAATAATATGTAAACTTTGATTAAAACAATTTAGCTTGAATACTTAACGCAAACTAGATAAAATCTGTAGGAATTTTCAATGACAAGTAAGTTCTACATACATTGAAAATTGTTCAGCAAAATCATTATATTGCGTCTTCTATTCAAGGTTTATCACGTCCAAAGCACGTGCATAAATTATATGCGGGAGAGCACCATTAGACTATTGCGGAGCATTATGCCAAAATGGTGTTTATTTATTCACAACCTAAGTTATGACATTAATTTTCTTCCAACGATAATCGTATATAATTAAGAATATTATGCACATAGATTTTCACTTAACATATGAAAATGATATATTCCAAAAAATTGTCCATCAGTTCGAAAAATATTTATGTTCGTACTTTTATCTCAATAATCATAAGTTTCGTATATTTTTTTATCAAATAAATACGATTAGAAGTCAGAGAACAGAAATTTGTGTTGTATTTAACCACTTTTTAATTCGTTTACTGTCCTTATTTGTACTTATAGAATTTTTTAGATATATTTTAATGAGGAATTTAATATTAAATATTCGTTATATTTTTTGTAAACAATTATTCTTAAATTCGCCAGAAAATGTTATGCATTTCTTTTACAGTAAAACCGAAGAAAATGTTAAATAGCAAAAAATTGGCACATAGTAGTAAAAATAGAGATAAAATAAATGAGAAATATCAATCGATAACAATATGAGAGACGAAAAGGTAAATTATTAAGTCAGAAAAGTAATTTTCTCATGGAAAAATAAATTTTATTTTCTTAATGCAAAAATAAATTTTATTTTCTTAATGCAAAAATAAATTTTATTTTCTCTATTTTCTTTTTAAAGGAACGGCGATGAGGTTTTTTCAGCTGTATTACTATGTTAAATGATTCCTATTTATTCGAATTAGGACTTTGTAATATGCTTAAATTAAGCTTAGTAAGGAAGCCTTTCTTTACCCCTTGAATTACTCACCGCAAATATTTTCCCTTATGTCGATCCCAAAATAGTTACATAACACTAGCTTGTTTTAAGAAATTATGACCTCTTGCAAGGCGCTATCTCTCTCATTATGGGAATTTGTAACTTACACGTGAAAGTTATGTAAGTTTGCTTAAGTTTTGTTATAAATTAAACTATCCTTTGAAACTAAATTCTTCCTATACTTTAAACTCTAAATATTTGCATCACGTGTTTGTCACAATTCAATATTTATTTTAATAAAACTGGCCGGAAAACGTATTCTAAGTCGCGCACGTTCTGCATTAATGAATACGACGAACTAGATGTTGCTAAAGGAGCGACCTGAAAGCTGCTGGGGCAGACTTCAGGAAATTTCCATCGTAATCATAATATCTCTTGAGCAACTCAATTATCTTTAGTACCAGAGTTATGTTGAATTAAAAATGATTCTGTAATTTATTTAACTATTTTTAGCGATTGAAACTTTACTTTTTTTTATGGTGCCGATATTTTCTTATTAGTCAATCATTATATTCCTTCCATATTGAACGTTACATTGAAATTTTACATCTCTAAACTTACACATCCAGTTTTTTTAATATATTTCTATTGCTCATTTTGCATTTAACGATTTACATAATTATCTGAAATAAAATGTGTGCATACGTTTTATTCCATTAAATGTACACAAATTTCTCTTATCTGGAGAAAAAGTGAACAAAAAATATAATCTGAATGCAAGAATTCCAGAATTCGAGAAAACGTGTAAAACTCTTATATTAATCTTATAAATATTTAATTTTTTAAATTTATTTACATGTTAGTGTAATATTTTCTAAAAGCAAGTTTCAGGTCACGCTGGTGAAGACATCTAAACCTACGTTTTTTTCATAATATAATGATATAATGCATATTGCTCATAATACTTATTTTTAATAGCAGCAGTTTTTGTCAAGTAACACATTGTTCATGTGACACATAAGTTCATTGAGAACATATATATTGTGAAAGTGAACCAAGAGCAGTATTTTCGCTATCCAAATTTCTTTCAATCGCTATGACGTTGAGCCATTTTCATCATGAGGTCAGAAGATAAATGATATCATAATATCGTATTTTAAAATATCGCATCAAATATATTGAGCTCAGCATTAATGAACATATTTGAATATTCATGGAAAAAACAACCCTCCATCCGAGACGGGTTTGTGATGAAGTGAATACGTAACAGCAGCGGTCATCATTCTAGCGGGTCACTGACATTGTTTTTGAATCCGTCGCGTTGCGTTGTCAAGGATCCCGACTGAGATCTCGCGTGACTCGTTCGGAATGCTTTGCTTATTTAACTTTCGACGTTTTTGTGTTCGAACGACGAAGTTACCTTTGATCTTCACCCAAGTTTCCGTTCGCTTAGTTTAAAGTGGGATGAAGATAATTTTTGCATAAATGAGTGATAATTATATTTTTGCGCAAATATGTGTTTATTAAATGTGTAGTGAGAATTTAGATTTAATAACAATGACATTTATGGATTTAATGAATAGTGAACTTACTTTTTATGATTGTGTAACTGAAAATAAAAAGTACTGATTTCTTTTAAGAATCCTGAGTGATCTTCTATCTGTTCCGTTCGTCTATCACCGTTTATGTAGAGATTTAAAAATATTTATATAAAAACACTAGAAGGGGAAAATAAGCGGCCTTTTTGAAATTCGCTACATAAATAAAAAAGAGAAAGTTACAAGAATTCTAAGTCAAATGTTTCCCTTAAATTTTATGTAAGAAAATTTCAGAGATATTGTTGAAAATTTTTGCTAATGTTTTTGTCAGGGACCTTCTATGACAATCTTAATCACTCAAGATTCTTAAAAGAAATCAGATTTTTTTTTGATATGTGAACAAAAACACTGAAGGTATATTTTTGATTAAGCTTACGCATACTCCAAATAATTATAAACGTTATTTGTCACAAATATATGGTATACACAAACTCATAAATTACCATCAGAGTTGATAATAAAAATGTTCACATAAACAATGCCAGATTGAGTGACGTGATTGGGTGACGGAATATATAAATATATACGCAATGCGACTGATAAAACTGTATTTGAACACACTCAACGGTTTTATTTAAAAACAGGTCTTATATTAACCGATATTGTTACTTTCATAACTATGAAATATAAATTCTTTCTCTGTATATAATTACTATTAAATATTTAAGATCTTTGGCGACAACTTCATACTTGGAGACAATTGAGGATATAGATTGACAAAACGAGAAAAGTTACCTAGCAGGGAAAATGTGTGATTATGAATTCTTATCATTTATTTCCCATATATTGACCCACCAGAACCAAAAAAATTCCAGACTAATGTATTTTTTATCAATAAAACTAAATTAAAAAACCCTATATAAATTATATGTAAAAATGTTTTATTTTCGGATCATACATCTGTTATTATCTATCTCTGAATAAATAATACCAACAAAAAACAAACCACAATTTACAATAAGAAAAACTGAGTAAAACTCTTGAACAATTAATCAATTTAGAACTCTCAATTGAAAGAGTAGACCAGATAGATGAAGAGATTAGCCAACTTGAATGGATATTTAATTAGCAGTGAAGTATGATACACCCTTATTTCAACAAGTTCATTTCCGCCATTAAATACCCAGCTGAAATTATAAAAAGACTGACCTGCAAGAAGAGGCAAATGATTAAATACCAGGGCAAACAAATATTATTCAACAGGCAAAGTAACCTCTTTAAAAAATTGCATAGAAGCTAAACAACATTTTTTCATAAACTTTTTGCAATCTAACGACACAGTGAAGCACCAGTAATTTTTTTGAGGAAATTTACTCAGCGATAATAGCGATCTCGTGTACAAGATGATGGGTAGGTGATTCTAAGTTGAAGGCTCTTCTCTCCAAATAATACCTAGTCGAAGTGTTTAAACCTTTCCAGGATACAACGGATAAGAATGTAAGGACGCAATCTTCGCAGCAAAAAATAGCCAAATTTTGACCTTTTTATTAGATAAATTATAAAACAACTGTCGTACTTAGTCCTCCAAAAGTTAGAGTATATTATAGATGCTTGTTTTAAATTAAGGTATGTCCCAAAATTTGTGCAAATCTATAGAAGTAATTGTTAAACCGAACTTAGATAAATCTCTTACAGAATTAACATCGTACCGACCAATATCTTCACTTACTATTATGTTAAAAATCTTGGAGAAAGATTATAATCGAAAACAAATATTCAGAAAATAAAAAGCTTCCGAAACAAAGTGTTGTAGAGAATTGTCAATACCCCTTGGTACATTGGAGAGAGTGACCGAGACTGTCACTTACATATTCAACCAGCTGCAGAAGTGATCAATAAGTATGCAGCCAAATACAAGCCGTTGCTGAATCATAAAGACCCTGGGATGGAAGCGGTCATCAATGCAGCCTATCTTATGGTAAATACTCCATTCATATGAGAATAACATAAATGAAATAAAAGTCACTAGTCGGACTATTTTAGGTTTATCTTGATTAAGGTGGTGTTTTTGTGGGTGAAAATCCCATACTACCCCTGGATACAACTTGAGTATCCTTTGTATTTTTGAAGGTTTACAAATATATAAATGTGTAAGGAACCCTCGTAGTTCGAGTTCTATTCGTACTAAACCACTTTCATTTTAATTAAATTGACTGCTATACATCACCATTTCTAAATTCGATGAGCATGTATAGAAGACTGACAAAAATCCATATTGTGTTATCACACGAAAATGACACTCTAATAGATAATAAAAAAAAATAATGTCCTTAAAAGTGTACTTAAAATTATCATTAAGAATATTAGAATTTTTGAATTTTTCATTCAGATTATTATTATATTATCAATCAGATTATTTTTCATTATAATTCGTAAATACTGCTTCTATAACACTCTTTGATCGATTGTGTATTCTTAATGGAGGGTTCCATTGCAAGTCAGACCGGGACGTTAAAAAAAACCACATAAGACTAGAATAACAGAATTGTTATGAAAGTTAGTCAACAGATTATGTTTAATTAAATTAAGCAAAGGCTTATACATTAAGAGAGGCAACTTATAATGATTACTTGCTTGTAATCGTGTAAAAAGTTTTAATATTGTAATTAATTAAAAATCTTGTTACATTCAAAATAGAATGCAAGCGCGTTTACGGTGGTAATTTTTTCTTTTCCCCTGTGACCAAAAATTTAATTTAATTTTTTGCTTTTTCTTACTTGCCAATTACTCAACTGTTTCCTTTTTTATATTAAAATAAATACCAATTTCCAACACCAGGCTATGGATATTTTATCGCATAGTCTCACCCAGACATCGTAGCAATAATGACAGGTTTACTTAATATGAGATCATTGGTTTGAGTATTTTAAGATCATTTCACTGTGGTAAGCGGACATAATGGAAATTAGGAAAAGAGAAAAGGGTCCGGTATTATCTCTATCGCAAGGCTCGCTTCGCCGCTACTCATCGGTACTCAATTCGCCGGTACTCATTTCTCCGCACCGACACCGCGTAATCAAGGTTATAAAAAATTATCTAAGGTACGGATATAAAAATAAATACGATAGAACAGACTGCTTTTCTCTTTTAACTCTATTACGAAAATTAAAGAAAAATATTATCTAATATTATTTAAAAATCATTTAAGCATAGTGAAGCTCACATGACGAAGGTTCGTAATAACAACTATTTTATAATCAGTTTTGGAATAACATTTAAAATGTTGGCACATGTGTTTTGTTTTAAGAAGTTATTTTCTGGACTTTAATTGAAAAAAAAATCATCCGTGTTCCGCACCAACTTGGTACATTTAAATATGTAGACTACTTACTTCTCCATTTACATTTAACGCAAGATCAAATTATGTACATGTATATAATAAGTAAAATGCATCAAATATATTTGTCGTGCACTATCCTGTACTTAAAATATTTTTCCATGAAACTTGTTTTTCATTTCCTCCTTGTTTTTTTTGTTTTCCATGTCTTAAAAAATAATAGTTTTATAATTGGTTTCTTTTTGTCTATAGCAGAAAAAAATATTCACAACTTACAAGAAAATTCGTTTATTTGGAAGATTACTGAACAAATAGTGGACCACCTAGTAAATTTTATATATAACTAGAACAACAGCAACTTCAAGAATAGTAACCTAGCAAGCACGAGCATCACTGGCACTACGAGAGTTCTGCACACGTTTCAACTCTTGTAATTTTTTAAGCGTGAATAGTATTTTAATCAAACTTGTTGAAAGTATTAGCTTTTCAAAACATAAATGTATTACAACATATTATTTACTATATCTTTCATAGGCGATACCACCGTATGCACCACGCATACGTAAAAAATCATGAGAACTAGAAAATTCGTCATAGTTTTCTTGTTTGTTTTATAATCAGGTTTTATCAACTTTGTTATTTTCGTAATTTTTGGCTCAGTAGATTCGGAAATAAGGGGGCTGCATGCTACGTTTTTGCCTATTTTTTAGAATGTCTTCTTAAATATATTTTTTTAACATTGTGGAAAAAATATTTCTTTAAGACCTTTATTGATATGATCTTTAATTGTTAAATGAATATTTAAAAAAAAATTGATAACGCAACTGGTGATGAACTATGTGCAAAATATGCGAGCTAAAGAAATATATTACTATACCAACTTAAAAGCACTTACAATACATGGTTTCTCAGTAAAGCGACTTTGACAAGAGAAAAATGTAAATATATTACCTACTTTATTTTTCATAGGCATAAAAGCATGTGGAAATTTTTAAAAAGTTAGTACATTTGAAAACATCGCTATAATTTTCCTATAATCTTTGTGTGGGCTTCTAAAAACTTATAATTTTTCATATTTTTAGATTGAGTAATTTTGAAAATAAGGTGGGAACAACTTTTTCATATTTTTTAATAAATTTAATGATATAATACCTAAAATTATTAAAAAAAAACTATAAATGAGATAAATTATGACTCTTCCTTAAAGTCCTTTCAAACAATACCCCTCTCTATAGCTCTTGTAAAAAAAATGTTTTTCGAGTTCTTATTTTACTCTCCTAAAATTTCGAAATAATGTATTTGAGTTTTAACTATTTCAATATACGCAGCTATGTTTTATAACTGTGCCTAATTTCTATATCAAGGGGTTTTTGAAAAAAATGGCTGTGGTAGACATGCGGACCATAATGAACTGAAGTAAATAACGGAACAATGTAACAAACTTATTAATTTACATGTCACTCATAGAAAAATGGGATGACATTTATAATTACTGACAACACATGTAGCTCCAAAAATACATAAGTATGTTCTCATATAGATTTAATAGAATAAGAACCCACGTATTATTACAAAAAATTTAATTTTCCCAAGAATATCATTTTAAATATATAATGCGCAGTGGCTACTTTTCAGGTATTATTATTTTGATTAGATTTATACTGTTTCTGTTTATTTTATTTCTTCTTGTAATATGCACTAGCGCGTTTGCATTTACAAAGAAATGAGCAAGATGAAAAATAAAGACGCAAAAATTTTATTATTCGACGAAAAACAGATTTTCATTAAGGCTTTGCACTTGAATAGAAATGAATAAAGAAGAAATGAAGAAAATTCAACGAGTCTACGTGGGAATTTCGGATTGTGACAAAAATTTATATATATTTTTTGTTTCAATATGCATTTATGCTGCAAGTTTCTCTGCCATTTGATGATAATTTCGTTTTGTCTCGTTCTTATTATTTTACATTTATTGTCCAATCATTCTTGTTTATTCATCTGTTCGTTGTCGTTTAATATTTAAACTTTAATATTTTCAAGCCTTTTATTATCTTTTAACACACAAAAATACGGAAAAAAAAAATTGTAAATTCAGAGAGTGCAGAAAAGATATTACTTACAAATATTATAATCTGTGTTAAAAGATTTTTTTAATTGTAGTGTTTAGAATTTTATAAAAATAACAGGTTTTAATGTTGTAGTAAAAGAACTTAATTCTGAAAATATTTCCACCTTTTTTTTGACGAACCCAGCTCGCAGCGTTATTAATTAATATCTTTTTGCATGAGTATGTGTCACGCAAAAGTGTATTACTCACAAGTATGTTATTATTATACGGAAAAACAAATAAAAATATCACATTTTAAGTTTCTCTTCTTTTTCTCTTTTACACTTGCGATGAATGTATATTTACTATTACTTTCATTTTAAAAAACTTCACCTTTGTTGTTGTTTGTGGAGTTTGTGAGTATCATAATATTTTTGCATTGTTAATTCTTATTGTCAAAAATGAGTTAACAAAGCGATATTGTGCTCCTGTAAGGAATTAAAATAGGTAAATCGATTACATTTCAGTTATAAAAAAATATTGGATTTTTACACACGGTATAAAAATTTGAGTAGTATTTATAGTATAATATAAAGTACATAAAGTAAAGATAATAAACATAGATGCGCATTTTACAGGAATACCATATATTATATTTGTTCAACTTTATCATGTATTTTTTATCACATATCTGTTTTTTGGATAAATCATCGAAGCATATTCTGGATGACAAGTTAACTTTTGTACGAAGAACTCTAGGAGAATAAAATAATGAGAACTACACAATGACGAAACTGACGCGCTCATTAAATATAAAGGTATGGTTGACTTCATTAGTACGTAAAGAATAAGGGGCCTTTACATTGTTAAAAAAACTATTGAGCAAAATAAATACATTAAGGTTCTGGAGACTAAAACGTTTCCACAGGTGAATGGGTAGTCCCTAAATGGAGATTTTTTATTTATACGTGACTCAGCTCTATGCCATAAAGCAAAAAGTGTTACAAGATACCTGAATGAAAATCAGGTGAGGTCTGGTATTATATTCAAGCATACATACACAATTATAGCACAGTGCGTAGCTCGAAGCGTGTTTTGTGGAGATGTATGCTCCACTCTCCCTTCTTGCGGGGCCAACTACTCGAAGCATGTTTTGTGGAGAATGAATGCCCCACTCCCGCCTCCTGCGGGACTCATTACTTATTACAGTCAATGTGAAACAATGAAGCGTAAAACAAGTCGGTTTCTAAAGTGTGCGTAATATCTGTTCATAACGTAATTTTCCTAGCGTTGATATTATTATAATAAATCAGTAAATAAACTAGTGCTTACTGATATTTCACAAAATTGAAAGATTCTTAATAAGCAAGCAAATCGACAGTACAAGTTTGAGTGGCCAAGCATCGACAAGGGGCGTGGGAGGAAAGGAGCATAAATATAATAAATATGATAACGACTATTTAGATTTTGGCTTCACTTCAGTAGTAGTGAATAACAATAGAGGCCGCAGTGTGTGCCATCCTCATAAATCCTGGCATCCGAGAGTATGCTTCCAAGTAAGCTAAAAAGACATCTTGAGACCAATCATCCTGACATGGTCAATAGATCTCGTGAATTTTTTAATACGAAGTTACAAAGTTTACAAAAAAAGTGTCTTCATTTAACAAAAGTCTATGCGGAAAAACGCATTATTAGCATCTTTCAAGGTAGCATACAAAGGGGCCAAATGCAAAATGCCGCATATTATCACAGAAGACTTATACTACCCTCTACATTTGACATAGTTAATATTATGTTCGGGGAATCTGCAGATAAACTCATTTCTAATGTACTTTTATCCAACAATACGACTAGTCGAAAAATACAGCACGTAGCTAAGGATCTCATTGATCAATTACTAAAAAAATTAAGGGAAAGGAATTTGGTCTGCAACTTAATAAGTCTACTGATAGCGAAAGGGTCTTATATATTATGTACGCTTCCTGGATGGTACGGTCATTATTGAAGGTCTTTTGTTTTCGAAAATGGCGACTGGAAGCAGAAAGGCTCACGACTTATTCAATACACTTGACGAGTCTGTTATGGAGAATGTACATCGGCAAATGTACTGATGGTGTTCGATCGATGGCGGGTCACTATGGAAGACTAGAGTTGCATGGTTTGTAGACCCATTGCATCATCAATAGGAAAGTACTTGTATGGAAATGACTGAGCCTTCAATTGCACTTGGTATTAGAATATGTCGTAACTGTAGGAAACTACATATCAGACCGCTAAAAGAAAGATTTTTCAAAAAACTATATACTAAAACAAGGACACGGGAAGAGAACATGTGGCCGTTCTATATTACTGCGGATCACTATGGTTCTCACGTGGCAACGTAATATCATGAATTTGACTTGCGTGAACAAATCCACGCTTTTCTTGTGCGACGTGTTTGACAAACAGAATGCTTTGAATCTATATCTGCAAGGCAATAATATGCACATCTTGAAATTTGTAGAAAAAATTTCAGCGTTGATGGTCAAGATTGTGTTCTTACATTGCACCAATATATGCCCTCAAATGAAATCTTTGTTTCACAAGACTTGCTATCCATTTTCATAGAACACTTTTCACAGCCCACTCCTGGTTCGCGAAATACTTCGCGGACGACGATGTCAGGAATTTGCATGGATCCAAGACCCTTTTTGCATTGAAACTCCAGCAGAATTAACATCACAAAAAGAAAACAATCTAATTAAGCTATCTTGTGATAGTAACGTCAAATTAAAATTTGTTTGTTGCTATTTGTTACGGATTTAACCAAACATTAATATCCAACTCTAATTACAAAAACTTTACTGATCCGATTCTCTTTACGACATAATTTCTATGCAAAGCTGGATATTCTGACCTTGATATAATAAAAACAAAATATCGTTTAAAAACCAAGGTGGATCAAGAAATGTGAATAGCTGTGTCAAGCTTTGTTCCTAGATTTCAAAAACTGTGTCATAATCAGCAATCTCAAGCGTCACACTAATTTGTATTGAAAATGTTGTCACTAAGTTTCTTTTCCATGTTTATTTATCAATTGAAATTACGTACGAGAGACTAAATATTTAATTTATTATATTTTTTTTACTTACTTAGCTACCTGATTAACGTCAATGTTAAAACCAGGGTGTTGCAAAAGAATTACAAACCTTTAAGGGGGCAGCGAAATAATAAAATTTTGGGAACCCCTGGTGTACTTAGTAAAAAAATATTAAAATCATTTTTATGAAAACAAACAAATTAGGCAACTAACAAGAGACCAAACGAAAATAATAGTTTTTAGTTGGTGGTTCTAATGATTTGGGAACATAAAAAACACAAAAATACTTTCACATTTATAATATTAGCCCGTGCTTTAGTTAGTAATGTTGTCCGTGTTTTTCTTTAACCTTTAATTAATCGCGCCAAAATACTTACCCAATTAGTTATGTGGGATTCGTGTGGACACCAAGATTTACTTTTCAAAAGAAACAAATTAAAAAAACTGCAAATGTTTATTTTATATAGGAACTTCAAGAATAACTTAACTTGACAAAAATGTAAAGGTTCTAGAAAACAACAAAACTATGAACTTCTAACACTGGATTTAAAAATTATATCAACAAAAACATAAATCACAAAATTTAGAATATTAAATAATTCTGTAGCATTTATGACACTTAGTTTTCATTTTTCTGTCACTAAACCTAGCACGTGGGTCTTTGGATCTACTTAAACTGGTTTCAAAAATTGAAGGTTTGAGGTCATTTAGGACTCGTCTTTTCGAGGGCCGTGGCAGAGTGGGAATTACAGCTTTCTTGGTTGTAAAACTTTTTAAAAATTCCGTTGAAGTTTTTTTTAAGAAATTCTCTTCTGGTTATTTTACTATTATTATTCATATTATTGACATCATACGCGTTTGTTGCCGCTGCATTGACAATATGAAAAAATATTACCAAGAGCCATTTTTGGTTAGTAGGCCAACATTGTAATTTGCGCACAATGTGTCATTTGAGTCAACACCACTCTTGATTTTATTGTAAAAATCTATTATTTCTCTCTTTTTCTGATCATTCTCAAATATAGCTTTATAATGGTGAATGGTAAACAGCAAAATTGCAGCCTTAGATTTTTTCAGTAGATAGGAAACAAGAGTCAGTTCCTTACAAAATAAAAATTTAGGTAAATGCCTCTAAACACAGTTGTGTTTAGAGGTAAAAACTGTGATGAAATTTACTTCTTGTTTTTTTTTGGTGCCAACCAAAGTAAGTTTTTATAGCAATGAGAATTTTACCAGAGGAATACTAGTGTAGTGGACAACGGAGTGTGAAATCAAACGAAATTTCTTTAAATTTTACGTCTAATAAAATCGAAAATTCATATCAAATGCTTGAAAAAGCCCTTAAAAAAATCGGCGACAAGTTCTCGAGTATAATATTATGCTCCGTGACTTTATTTGGTTTGGTAAGTCAAGTTACGATGCTAACTTTGTCATTTGGTTGGTCATGTGAAGCCTCCGAGTGAGAATTTTACGTATACTTTAAACGTTTTATTGCCAATCTCAGCGTGGTGGTTTATTCCATATTTATTTTATTTACTCTGCATTTATATTATACTAGAAAATCTCTCTTTAAATGCTGGTAACTGTTCAACTATTGTCACATTTTCGGAAAACCTGTAGTGCTTTTTTAAAGTTATAATTCATCAGCTCACAAAATTTTTTGATCGGCGCTAATTTATCTAGTTATAATCAAAATTCTCTGGGTGATGCATCATCAAATCGCAGACAACAAAGCATGAATCGAGAAGACATAACATCAGAAAAAACTTTATTCCAATTCCGTCCCTTGTCCAAAGATCAAGAAAATTCAAATGTGAAAATTTGAGAATACCAGACATTATCAACAAAGCAAAAAATGTTTGTAATTCTTCACCCGTCAAATCTTTTGAGTCACGTTCTCTTTGAAAACGGGCACGTATTTTCTGAATATGTTCATTTACATGCTCTAGAATTAAATCTACAATAGTTTTATAAAATAATATTCCGAAACAATCAGTCTTACTTTAGATAAACATAAAACAATGTTGTGAGTTCTTTGCCTTATTCCTTGGCATAAAAATATTTGGACTAATGGGTTAGCTTGTTCTTGCCTAAATAATATTGAAATGAAAATAATCTTCTGATTCGTTTTCACTCTGCTCAGAATTAAAATCGCGATTTTGTTTTTCAACAGAATATTCTTCAATGCCCGACGAGTTGGCCAACCGTCTTCGACTTCCTCTCCCTCTTCATTTACCTTCGCGAATGTTTCTTCTATATTGAAGTGGATGTATTTCACGTCGTATTTTCTACCCATATATATATATATATATATATATATATATATACTACATTATTAGTCGTGGGGAATTCTTTGGAAACCAAGTACCTCCGTGCAGCACGTATGATTAACAACGCGGCTAACGGAACATTGAGAAGTGAGGGTCGCATGAACTATAAAGCTATCGGAACGAACAATCGCGTACGTGTAATTAGTGCCGAAATATGATATAAACAATGTCCTCCACGCTACCCATTAAAGGTTATCATATTATGAATGACACCACTTCATGGGGTAGAAGAAATGTCGGCTGAATGACGTACATACCGTCGACTATAATAAGCGATGAAGGAAGAAGTAACGAAAAATCCGCTATAATATCTATATAATTTTTATTTTCCTTTATTGTATCGCGTGCTGCCTAAAATACTGCCAGATGTAATGAAAGTATATTTCAAAATTAACAAATTTATAAATCGGTAGCTAGAATTTTAGTTCCAAATTTGTCTTCTAAAAAAGCAAAAGCTACAATTGTTATTTTTTATAGTTACGATTGTGATATTTTTCTGTCACCTCTAATTAGTACAGTGTATAAATCCTACTGGGAGTGATATACGACGACGTTATAAGAAAAAAGAAAAATGACGAAAAGCTTTGCTGTTTCTTGAGCTACTATAAACATGTAAGGTGTTTCGATTATTTGGACCAAAAAAAATCTCAATTGCAGACGTAAGCTTAAAAACATTTTTCAAAGAACGCAATTTTGAATAACTTTATTTATTTTTAAATGGTATTCTATAAAATCCACCCCCCAAAATTAAAGCATATTCATTAGGCCATGCGTGTAAAGTTAATTTCAGTTTACGGAGTTTTTCATTTTCTCAACAAGTGATAATAAAAGGTCTTAGATTAAAATTGTAGTTGTTAAATTTTGTATTAATTATATTGTATTCATTTATGTAACTTATTATAAGATGAATTAGTGACAATTTTTCCTTTTCGTTTATCAAAATTTCATAACTATTGATCAAATTTAGTTAACGTAAATTTTAATATAAGTCATTTTTGTATCAATGTCAAAGGTTTCTATCCATAAAAAATGTAGCCTTAGGTGTGCCCATAATTTTTTTTTATATTCCATATGTGTATAGTGTAGTGTGGGAATATTTTGTGGGAATTTATTTTTCTCTGTAAAATGTTCCACTCGCCTTTCACGAGAATAATTATTCAGAACTCTATTATATTACATGATCAAAATCATCTAGTTCCCATGACTGTCGTTAAAATTAGCATGGGGTAGTAAAAATGGATTCTTTCTAGCGTAAAGTAAGAGAGCATAATTTATTATTTTGCGAAAATAAGGAAAAAATAGGCAGCAATGACGGTAATCAAATGTGGTGAAGAAAAATGTTGTAAAGATATTTTGGTATATTCTACACATTAATAGAAAAAGAGATACTTTAGTTGGTTACTTTTTATATATTTAGCAATAATTTCATAACTGTTATTAAAATAACCTTTGGGTAGTAAAAACGGATTATTTCTAGCGTAAGGTAAGAGAGTCTTATTTATTATTTTGTGAAAATAAGGAAAAAATAGGCAGCAATGACGGTAATCAAATGTGGTGAAGAAAAATGTGGTAAAAATATTTGGTATGTTCTACACATTAATAGAAGAAGAGATACTTTAGTTGGTTACTTTTCATATATTTAGCAATAATTTCATAAGTGTTATTAAAATAACCTTTGGGTAGTAAAAACGGATTGTTTCTAGCGTAAGGTAAGAGAGTCTTATTTATTATTTTGTGAAAATAACGAAAAAATAGGCAGCAGTAAATGTAATCAAACGTGGTGAAGCAAAATCTGTTAAAAATATTTTGGTACATTTTACACATTAACAATAAAAGAGATACTTTAGTTGGTTTCTTTTTACATATTTAACAATAATCTCATGGCTGTCTTTAAAATGACGAAAAAATAGGCAGCAATGAAGGTAATCAAATGTGGCGAAGAAAAATGTGGTAAAAATATTTTGGTATATTCTACACATTAATAGAAGAAGAGATACTTTAGTTGGTTACTTTTTATATATTTAGCAATAATCTCATAACTGTTATTAAAATAACCTTTGGGTAGTAAAAACGGATTCTTTCTAGAATAGGCTAAGAGAACCTTATTTACTATTTTGTGAAAATAACGAAAAAATAGGCAGCAGTAAATGTAATCAAACGTGGTGAAGAAAAATCTGTTAAAAATATTTTGGTACATTTTACACATTAACAATAAAAGAGATACTTTAGTTTGTTTCTTGTTACATATTTAACAATAATCTCATGGTTGTCTTGAACGGACAATTTATCTGTTTATATTTATATTTTCACCATTTTTCTACTGAAATTTTAAATAATAAAATTAGCAGCAAAAACGAGTGAAAGGAAAGGAAAATCGTTATTTAGGCGAATCTATGACGAACGAATACATATTAAAATTTTATGAAATGTAACAAAAGCAATAATCGTGGTATATTATGCTTGTAACTTCTATAAAATTATAGATACACTTAATAAAAATAAGATTCAAACAAATAAACCAAATAAAAAATTACTTTCATATTCGTCATATTTGCTAATATAAACATCATTTATTACATCGAGTGCCAAAGTCAGTAACCAGTTAGACCTCCCCGTGATAAATTTGGTTTAGGTAGATTTGATTCGCGCTTCAAGTATTTTATTTTTTACTTTTCGTTGTATTTACACTGTGCACATTTCAAGTGAAAACGACTTTACAATGTTTTTACAGTCATTAAATATTTATGATTTTGTTTTAATTTATTGTCACCTATGTTTATTGGTTTGTTATGATTATGCTTGATCTATGGCCCAGGTTCACACCTACTGTATGCAAACTAAATTTTGTACAGTGTTAATGAAATATGGTAAACCATTGTGGACATGTAATTTTACTACAATCATCATTAGTTAGTGATGGCAAAAAATAAATTATATAAATTTATGTTTTGTTTTCGTCAGTATGAATAACGTGCGTTCATTTTAGAATTCTGTATCTCAAAAAAAAATCGTGTCTGTATTTTTTTAGAAACCACGCGAAGCAGGAATTTGAAATTTAGGATAGAGGAACATATTACTAACATATATATTTTGCATATTTTACCAACTATTTTAAAATGTTCATATAAGAATTAAAAACGATTTTCTCCGAAACCACACTAAGTAGGAACTTGAAGTTTAGGACAGTGGTACGTAATATTAATCCACATATTTTGCAGTAAGAGAATTAAAGAGGTTATAAATAAAGTACTCAATTTTATTTTTTTTAAATTTTGTATATCGTGAAGGGTATCATTTGGAGAGTCTTGTTATGGAACAATACAGGAATATTAGCGATTATTTCAGATTTTATAATTTTCGAAATAAACCGTGTTTTTAAGCCTATGAAAGATATATTAGGCAATAAATTCACATTGTGAAAAAATAATATTGTTAAATAGGGGGAAGTCCCGAAATGCTGGACGGCAAGTTTATGGCAAGTTCTATTCAAAAACCGGCCGAAAGGGGTGCGGGGGAACGCAAAGGAATAGAGACACGGGAAGCGATTTGCCAATAACGCGAAAGGCCCCGGTGGGGGTAGTCAATTGCTGTCTTTGGCAGGAAAGTCACATAAATTCGAAGTGAGTATTTCTGCTGTGGTTTTGGGTTTAAGTGTTTAGGTTAATCGTCAATAAAGATAAAGTTCCATTATAATTCGTATACTGTGAAAATTTTCATCAGTTTCCTAAACAGTTTTGGTATAAAACACGTAATTTTGGAGACTCCCTGTCTCTTAGCACCGGACACAAATATGTCCTTTAACACCGGACAGTTTACAATTTGTTTTTTCCAGGGTAACTCAGGCAATAAGTGAACAGTTTTCTCTTTATTAGTATAAATTATGAATGTAAATATACGTTTATTGAATATTCATTTCCCTTCTATAGTTTGAGGTAGTTCATCTATTGGATAGAGGTCAGAAAAAAATGCCTAAAGATAAACAGTGATTGATATAGAAATTACTTATTCTTTTCTATATTTAGCTCTGTCTCGTCAAATAAAATGTTATTATATTAATATAAATGTAATTATGTGCCAAATAACGTTTTTTTCATACAAAATATATTCGACCATGTAACTGCCTGCTAATTGTTACCAATGCCTGGCGGCGCGCGCCACATTTGCAATTTTCTTTAAATAATTAAGTAAACGTTTATTATTGAAGCATTGTATTGTTATTAAAGCACGGTAACTCTGTAAACTTTTATTATAAACAGAAAAGCCAAAAAAAAGTGGGAATAAATCCAAGGAAAAGGAACCATTAACTCAAATATCTAATATAGGAAAAACTATTTGGGTAGTGTGCTTAGAGGACCAGACATGTGCAGACATTCCTGAATGTGGAGATGTTTATATATGCGATCGATGCATGATGTTTTAATAATGTCCGGCGCTTGGGGTTCGTAGTTAGTTCGTCCTAAGTGCCAATGGCAAAGATTGTATTTTTTCGTACCAAAACTGATTTAAGTTTCCTAAATTTGTTTATGCGGAAGTTTTACTTTTGTTGTTTGATTCTGATTTTATAATTGATTTACTTAACTAATTCAGGAATAGAATTATATTTCTCGAAGTAGTTATTATTTTATTTTGTGAAAACCTTAGGTGTCCGCCACTAGGGTACTTCCCCCTAATTTAAAAGAAATACTGCGCATCTTTAAAACTTGATAAGGGCCTAAATATGTATGGAATAATTGTAGTATAAGTTCCACTAGTACTCGAGTAGTAAGTTCTACTCTCATGTAACAGATCTACTCAACCTTTTTTTATAAACGCAGGAGACATTTGGGTTAATAAAGAAATGACAATATGTTATATCTTATACTTCTGTTTATGCTACTAAGCTATTATAATCAATTATTTTAGATACCTCAAAGTGAAGCAATAAAACTTTAAACGTACGTGTACTATACGCAGTAATTCAAGTTTCCTTGCCAATAGATTATTTTAGTAAAATCATAAAAGTATTTTAAAACGAGTATCGTAAACGTATACTAGAAAATAACATACCTCTAATTATAGCAATACGACTGATACACGTCGAAAGATATGCTTTCAGTATAAGTACACACTGTTTCTAAAGTAATTATTTTGTCAATATCATTATTATGTGAGAACTAAGTTCATGTCATCGACATTTTCCTCCATTATAAATTCAATTTTGGCACTTAAAATGACTTTTCCAAGATTTACACACTTGTATCGATTCCTAAAATATTTCTGCACTTTGTTTATAGGAATAAATTCTTGTATAATCACCCACCTCCCCCTCACTCCACGTAATAATCAACCATTTCTTAGCGCAAGGTTAACAGTTTTTCTAGTAATTTTGTGCTTATTTTGTGCAATTTAGTCAACACACCATTCCCACATTCCGCCCGAGTTGCCTCAGGACCTCTGCAGGGACCAATAACATTCCCAATTATGAAATTAAACCGACTTCCGGAGGTCCCCTAATAGGATCCCGTATCCACAATTAAATTATTCCACCCAACAGTTTATGGCACACTGTACTGTTGGTCAGCACACCGCAAAAATATACACTATTATTATATAACAAGTAAGAAAAATTGTCCTTTATGACACATTTTGTTAGAAAAATATTTTTAATGCCAGTCATCCTCATGAGCGTGGTATAGATTTTCATTTATGCACATTATTCGTTCTTACTATCTGAATCATTTTAGCCGTAAGATAATTGTAATAGAAAGATGGACCATATAGAGGTTTATAGCTTTATAAAGGCCTACACGCGTAATATACTTAATAAAATCACACATTTTTCTCACGCTGAAATAAACGGAAACTGAAATTTAATATCGGCAAGTTTTATAAGTGGATTTTTTGATAACGAAATATGCCACCTTTTATGCTATATAAAGTATTAATCTTTCCTTTAAGCGGTTAAGGGATGAAATTAATTTCCAAACTTTGCAGTTGGCATCAGTATCCTATTCGGATCCAAATCTTCTTGGAATGGTGAGATAAGATGCATAACAACGAGTTCTATTATTTTGAACACGTTTAACCCAGTCTCAAATGTTAGCACAATATTTGATCCACTGGATCTTCTCTAATCGGTGTTCTGTAATATATTGTACAGAAGTATGTATTTTACATAAAATCAGATTGTAAGAGACGGTTTAAATATCAGATATACTGGCTTAGCGGCAGAAAATTTATATACTTACTTTATTTTAATCGTTTCCTTTTGTATTTCGAGACAGCTGAATAGCTCAGTCTGAACGTAGTTTAACGGAAGTACGACAGCTTTTGGCTGACTCTTTTTTTGGCAAATTATGTCGACAGTTGTCTAGGACCAGATGTGTACCTCTCGTTATAAGCACGTTGTATTCATTAGAGGAATGTATAAATGTAAAAAACACCACCTGTAAAATAATTATATCAATAATCGGGAGTCCATGTAGAACGATGTGAGTTATTTCATTTTAGAAATTTATTGTTTCTTATTTTATTGATTATTGTTTCTTGGGCGTAAAAATGACGGTAGATTTTGGAAGAAAAACGTGGAAAGCAAATGGGGTTAATTTTCATAAAGATTATTTCTTCCAGATTTAATTAATCTAAGGCACCCAAGGAAAGGGAAATAAGGGAAGCACGGTTTATTCTGGATTAAGTGAAAAGTGAGAATGAAATTACGTAAATAAAAGTAAGATGATTTTTTTATATATTTAATTTACACCCAGAAAATTTGAATACTTTTTACGGAGCCCTTAAAAATTAATGAAATTTATTAAGGATTAGATATGACTAATGCAAAGATCTACTTTCTAAGTATCCAAAACTCCGATCTAGTCTAGAGTAGTTTGAAAGCATTATGTTAAATAAATTGAAATTAACTGTAATAAAAAGCGGCTTGGGACTATGCATGAAGATAATTGTATTTATAACCCAACTAACCGCCTGAAGAACAATCATAAAACTACGAGTACGTTGAATGTTTTTAATTTTTTAATAAGAAAAAATAAGCAATTTTCTTAAATTGTCTGTCCCAAACAGTTAATCTGATATCAATCAATAATCTGATATAATCTGATATCATTCAGTGTGTAATAAATCCCAGAAAACATAAATGACGGATAAAATAATTTGGTTCGTTTAATGGATAATATTCATAGAAAATGGGACAATCTAATGATAGAAAAAACGGTCGCCTGTATGCCGCTTGTACATCTTGTCGGTGTCTCTACATTCATCGTCGGTACCTGTGGTTAAGTGTATTTCATAATTTAATTATAAAAAACAATTGTAACTTATTCTCAATGTTTTATCTTTTTTGCTAATTATACCTTTTTAATATTATTTGAACCTTTTTTAAGGTTTGATGACTCAAAACGAATGAAAATAAAACTTTTATAAAATCATTCTTCTCCATCAACGAGTCACGGCTATTTACTACTATCAAAAATTACTTAGAGTTGAAAGGTAACATGAAAATTTGGCATAATTATAAACGTTCTAACCGGCATGTACCATAATAGCTATAGCTCCAAAATATTCACATGGAAGTTTAGAAAGGGCAAATTAACTACTCAATTTTTTTATTTTAATTTTCCATTTGGTATGGAATATCAATTAAAAGAGTGATTTAAAAAAGTTAATAAATTATTTATTTTAGAAATACATAAATCCTTTAGAATCATTTTTTAGAATAAAGTTAAAGCAATAAATCAAGTAAGGAAATAAAATTTTTCTGCGATTGATTTTTTTTTAAATTTATAATATTTATATTTTAAATCATATTAAAGTGGCAAGAACAATACGAATATCGAATATTGGATTAACAAAATATCTTGTATTTAGAATTGTCGGTTAAATCTAAATCAAGCATCACCAATTTACTTCGTCGACAAAAAACATCGTAGGAGTTAAAGCTTGGAAAGCTTGGTTATGCGTGAATTTTCTACATTAAAACTATATTTTATATATACGAATAAAAAAAAATACTGTACACATAACTTAACAATCATCATGTTTGCCTTTATTATCGTTAACCTCCTGCTATTGTGAAAATTGCATAATTAAACCGATAGTTAAAAGGCACAAAGGGGCTTATAATCCGCCGTGAAACGGGATTCAACTAAGGTTTTAAGGTAGGCACTTCGATGAGAACGAACAAATGATGTTGGCGTCCATTCTTATCGCACTCCTCCTGTAAAGAGGCTTTAAAGTTCATTTGATGCAAGTCGACATGTTATATTTGTTATACTTGAAAATCCTTTATTTATTTTATAAAATTTCTCCCAGGGTAATTTTTTGGGCATCGAATAGCCGATTTCTACTTACTCGCTATATATGCTTGTCGATACAAAGAAAGTAAAGATAATAAAGTCGACATAATAACGATAGTCGATTTAATAACGATAGTAAAGTCTGTTTGAGCATAATTTTATAATATTTTAACAGGTCTCGCTTGTAATTTTTTGTTCTTATTTTTTTCCACTTTTAAAATGTTAGGTTATTGTACATAGCTGTATTTCATTTGCTTCGTAATTTTCTGTATGGTAGATAAATGATCGATAGTAATTTGAAAATAATGTAAAACAAGAACCGGTTTTTCAGTTATGTCATGAAAATAAATACATAATATAACTCATGATATTAAAAATAATTTCATTATGTCTTCGAATTAACTACCATTCTTTTATTTATATATTTAGTAAGAAATTTAAATATGTTCTAAGATAATTTAAAAAATATTTCATGTAGGTGACCAACATGCGTTAGTCATATTACTGGCCAATATATGGTTTGCTTGTAAGCACTTTAAATGTACTATTAAATGAAGGCTAATAAAATTTCAGATCAATTTTATTTTAAATTTTCAAAAATATCACAAAGATTCTATACCACTTTTTTATCTCATAAATTAGTAGTAAATAATCCGAAAAAATATCCGTAAATTAATAGATCACGTTAAGAAAATAGATTTAATTTACAGTACACTTAGTCGGCTCGCTCAAATGAGAGTGAAATAATTGATTGAGTCGATTGATTGTAATACAAAATATTCCTATATACTTTTGAAAATAAATAAATAAATTTATTAATTTTTACGTAATAAATATATTCATGCCCACATTTATAGTTATATTAGCAGCGATAAATAACTCCAATATGGAATATTATCATATAGTGGAAATACGATTATGTAATGAAATACACTATTGTAAAATACATTATTTTCAGTAATTATAAGTGATTTCAATCATCCGTTATGCCATACTTCATAACCAACGAGATGAGAGGAAGACCAGAATAGCTTTAATGATTGACAACCTCCAATGAGAAGAAGACCCTTGACGAAGGAGAAGAAATAACTATTACATTTGAAACAAATGACTATAACGCGCAAATAACAATAAACGTATTTTAGCTGATCATGCATAACATTACATTCTGATGCGATCCAAAATGTCTTAGTTATATTAAGCAATTTACAGCTTTAAACAAGACATTGATCATGGGTTATGACGTATTGACGTTTGACTAATGATCGCGGTACCGGCAAGAGATTACTGCGGACATGTACGTGACTTTATTGAAATTCCCGGCTCGTAATTAATGTAGGAAATCCTTTAATAAACAGATAAATATGTACTTTATATGATGACTTGCATATAGGTAATTTACATTCAATTGCACATAACGTCGACAAGTTGTAAGCTTGTGCTATTTGGGACATTCTGTTTCGTTAAAAATAACTGATTGTTTTAGGTAATCGGAAAGAACATTTTGTAATTTATTTCACTGATCTACAAAAATAATAAATGCAAAATGGATTACCAATTTATTTAGTAATTATTAATATTGAAAAACCGTTAAATTATATTATTTATCTATACTACTAAAATATTTGTTATTTTTAATTTACTTCGAGTGTGAGTTACCTTGAAATCCAAATTAAATGTTAAGTATTTTCAATCAAATAATATTACCTTGAGAAGCAATTTTTTTTTTGCGGGAAATCACCCCACGCTTGTACATCCAAATATTAAACGCAATAACGAATATAGATTAGACTAAAATCCTTACAGAGTAGGTAAAAAAATCAAGTTCGATATTTATTTTTTGCTTTTTAGGGCAGTAGTTAAATGGCAGGTTAAACTTTTTTTAATCCTGCCTTTAAAGAAATAATACTATGTTGCTTTATTTTATATTTTGAACTAGTTTTAAACATATTAAGATTTTATTTAAAAAAAAAACTCCTACAGAAGTCAAATTAAAAAAGCAGCATATTTAATTAGATTGAGTAGGTTCTTTCCGATTCTGTGCCTATGTGCGACTAAGTGCGCATTCTATCTATTTTTGCCAATACATCATTAACACAAAGCATCTTTCTGGTACACTTGGAACTATCCAATTTTTCGATTTGTTCACTAAGTGATCTCATTCTACTTACAGCTACGTATGCTTGCCTAGACGCAAAGGTTCCCGATAGTAAATATACCACTGCATATACAACAATTAGAAGCATAAAAACGGTTAGAATACGTTATTTCGTTGCCGATTTCACTGTGAGTATTCCGGTTTTCTTTCATTGAATCAAACCGATGATATCATTTTATTGTGTTGTCGTCAGTACTACACACACCAGCCGAATGTCGTGTTCACATAACTCCTAAGTTTCATGATGATATAACAATTAGAAACCGAATTACAGTTAGGATACATTGTTCCGTTTTAGAGTTAAGTGCCGAACTTCCGGTTCTATTCTATCGGTCCGATAGTACCATTTTATTATAATATCGTCAGAACTATTCACAATTGCAAAGTTTCTTGGTGATATAAGAATCATAAGTGCCTGAAATTTAGTTTCGTAAATCCCATTACAAGTTTAATTATTTATAGTTCGACCTAATAAAAGCGTGTCAAAAAAACCATCTTTCTTTTCTATTACTAAACTATGAATGAGACCTGGGCATTATTTAAATTAACAATGACTGATTTAAAAGTTGATAACTTATATGAAGCCTTGGGCACAAATGCTTCATCCACTTCAACGATCTTCATCTACCTGAGATTTAAAGCGGGATAATTCTGTTACTTGACTTTCTTACACAAAAAATATCGAACATACAAAAAAATAGTTCGTTTAACTCAGAATGATAACAATAAATAGGACTATTATCCACTAAAAAAATGTAAAGACAAACATACAACCTGCCAATATGAAATTGCCTCTCCGTTGAAAAACTTTAAAAATTATTATCACTCAGTCAAAGCACAATACTATAAGTAATAATAATATAAGATATTAGTTCTTATCTATACTCTGAAACTCATTGTATCCCTTAACAAATATATGGGCATAATTTTGAGTTATGAATCAACAAATGAAATAATATTAGACATTCACGAAGACCTGAAAATGGTCATGAGTATTTCTCATGACCATTTTACCTCACTTTCTGGATTAGGCTGCGGTGAAATCTTTGCAGCTAGGTAGATGTTTTTATTCGGTAAAGGCAACATAATAAAGGATCTGTAATCCTTTAAGTTTCAAATTACAGAGACTTGTAGCTACCTCAGAGAGAGACCACCGTGGCCGTTCAACATACTATATGTCACTACAGCACCCGCACGTCGCGCGCATCAGAACAGGTAAGCCATTAATTGATTAAAAGTGCACTTTTTGTTATAGTTTAGCGACAGTTCTTTATTATTCACGAAAACTTCGCTTCCACGTAATATTTACTGTAAGGAATTGCTTATTCAACTGGTAATTTTTAGAGCCTTCTATTATTTATATTTCAAAACGTAAACAATGATTAGCTTAGCCCTCTAGTTCTGAAAAACTTAACTACCAATATGTAAATCTACTGCAATTTTCGTTAGATGACGGTTAAGATAGTTTTTTTGAGCAAGATGTAATTTTTAACACATGTATATTTTATAGGTTATATGATGAGTTTATATTTTACCTTGACTTATTTTACATTATTCAAATTATGGTTAAATTCGTTATAGGCCGTTAAAACATTCCTCTGGATCAGGTCAAAAGATTCGTTATGGAAAAGCTTCTTGGCTACACAGAGTAGACACTGTTAATTGCCCGTTTAATTTTTTGTTACATTTTAGCGACAGTTCTTAATACTTACGAAAACTTCGCTTCCACGTAATATTTGTTGTGGAGATTTGCTTATTACACTTATAATTTTTAGAGCCTTCTATTTATTTATATTTCAATACGTAAACTATTATTCGCTTAGCCCTCTAAGTTCGAGAAACGTAACTATCTGTAAATATCAACTGGAATATTCGTTAGATGGCGTTCATGGTAGTTTTTTTTACCACTATGCAGTTTTTGACTGATGTTATATTTTGCAGGTTATGTGATAAATTTATATTTTACCATGACTTATCTTGCATTTTTCAAATTATGGTTAAGTTCGTCATATGCTCTTAAAACATTCCTCTGGATCAGCTTAAATGTTTTTTTTATGGAGAAGTTTCCCGGCTACACTGAATAGTCACTATTAATTGCCCGTTGCTCTTTTTACTATATCTTGGCGACAGTTTATTATTATTCACGAAAACTTCACTTCCATGTAATATTTGTTGTAAGGAATTGTTTATTAAACTTGGAATTTTAGAGCCTTTTATTATTTATATTTTAATACCTAAATAATGATTCGCTTAGCCCTTTAGTTTCGAGAAACGTAACTACCAATATATGTATACTACAATCTTCATTAGATGGCGGTTACCACATATTTTTTTACCACTGTGCAGTTTTTGACTGATGTATTTTGCAGGTTATGTGATGAGTTTATATCTTACCTTGACTTATCTTGCATTTTTCAAATTATGGTTAAATTCGTTACATGCCGTCAAATTATTGCTAATTTCATTACATTTTGTAGGTTATATGATGAATTTATATTTCACTTTGACTTATCTTACATTTTTCAAATTATGGTTAAATTAGTTACATGTCTTTCAAAACATTCCTCTGGATCAGTTTAAATGTTGTTTCTTGGCTACACAGAATAGTCACTATGAATTGCCCGTTGCACCTTTTGGTATATTTTGGCGATAGTTCTTTATTATTCATGAAGATTTCACTTCCACGTCATATTTACTTTACAGAATTGCTTATTTAATTTTTGATTTTAGTGTCTTCCATTATTTATATTTTAACACGTAAATAATGATTCGCTTAGTCCTCTAATTTTGAGAAACGTAACTACCAATATATATCTACTGGAATCTTCGTTAGATTTTGCAGGTTATGTGAAGAATTTATATTTTACTTTGACTTATTTGCATTGTTAAAAATATGGTTAAATTCATATTACATGCCGTTACATGCCATTAAACATTCCTCTAGATCAGCTTAAATGTTTCATTATGCAAAAGTTTCTTGGATACACTGAACAGTTACTGTTAATTGTCCGTTGCACTTTTTGTTATAGTTTAGCGACAGCTCTTTATTATTCACGAAAACTTCGCTTCCCCTTAATCTTTATTGTAGAGAATTGCCTTCTAAACTGGTATATATATATATATATATATATATATATATATATATATATATATATATATATGTATATATATGTATATATATATATATGTATATATATATATATGTATGTATATATATATATATTTAATTTGATAGATCTAATTTTATAGATTATATGGCCAAAGAATTAGATTAAAGTTGTTCGAGTCGACAATGACAGTTTACTAGTTAAATTGTTGGAAGCAGGAATGTCTTCCATTCTAGTAGAGTTTTTTGCCAGTTACTTTTGAGTTCGCAAACAATATATCCGACTTGGAAATTTCAAATGTCGGCCTTATGTTACTCAATCCTGTGTTAGCCAAGGTAGTAATTTAAGTCAACTTCTGTTTCGCATTATTATAAGTGACTTACATTCAGTTATTCAGTTTTCGTTGGATTCTGTTTGCCGATTATTTGACACTTTTCTTTAATATTAACACTCTTCTTTAATATTAGGTTAGAAATGTTTCAACAATATTTGAAAGAGACCGTTGATGAATACGTAGACGTGGGTAAATTAGTGAAGCATTTTTTTAAATAGGTTCAAAAGATTATGCATTTAGTTACAAAAAGTAAAAGAAGTATGAACCATTTTAAGAAGCTACCAATATAAGAGGAACAGCTAAGTCGCTTCAAAATTATGTAATTTTTTTATTTTCTTGTATTAATATTTTTACTGAACACAATAAATAAATGACTACTTAGTTATTAACAGTGCTATCGGAATAATTAAAATTGAATTTCGTGTAGCTTAAAAATTTTACTACCAATAAAATACATAGGGAAATTCAATAAATGTGAATGACCCTAATTAAAGAGTTGTGAAAAATTAAAATGACTGAAAATAAAGAAACGATGATCTTCCGCAAATAATTTGTTTAGAATTCGCAATCTTAAAATATGTAGGCATGAAAAGGCACGTACAACACATATATATGACTTACAATATTTGATCCCTAAAACTTCTAAAAATAGTTTTAATATTTTAACCCAGAGGAAACATGGCAGGAGACTTGAAAATAAGGCGTATAGCAAACATTTTAAAAACGTCCGTTTTTTCATGATATTTCCACAAATTTAACTTTTGCAATGAGATGAATATATTTTTATCTACACAAGTTTGTAATATTTAATTTATTTCTCTTGTAAACTACTTATAAATCCAAAAGCGGAGAACGGTAGGAGTTCGCAAGAAAGAACGAGCAGTAACTTATTAAGACACTTATTAGAAATCCTCGCAATGGGCTGCAACCATAAGGATCTTCTGCACTTGTAACGAGTTTTAAATCAAAGACATTTCCGCGAGTACTAAAAATTATCTTTGTCTTCAAAATATCTTAATGTAAATACGGTATATTGAGCTGAAAGTCAATTGAATATATATGATTTTTTGTTGTAGGCCTAGGTTGATGCATTAATAAAAATTGCTTTCTCGTTATTTTTTTATATTACTTTTTTTGGCTCTCCTTGTTATGGACAAACGGTCAAGACGGAATCGTCCAGTTTTATCTCGGAATAATCCTGTCTTAACGATTTGTTCGTATCAGATATGGTTCAGTTTTACATAGGCAAATAGTCAGTTTTACATAGACATATTTTTGAGAATTTCTTGAAAAATATGTTTCCTTTTCTAGTTTGTAAAACCACTAAAGTCAAAATTATGGAAAAAAATTTTTAAATTTTTGGTACGAAGAATCTGTACATATTCAGTCCCTTATAAATTTAACTATGTATAGTATTTCTATTAAGTTCTTTGATAGGTGTAAAACGTAGGGCATATTTCAACAATTATAATATCTAGATTCATTACTATTGCTTCCCTACAAACATTGCGTAGGCTTCTAAAAAAATAATAATTATATAACCATAATTAATTATAATCAAAATATAATTCATAATTATAAACATTCAGTAGGCCCGGAAATCGAGCTACTTTTGCATACTTTTCAGAATATCTCTGAAGATATAATACCTAAAATGGTAAACAAATTGGGAACCCCTTGTAAATAGTTCTTTCATAAATACTCCACACAGAAAGGGGAAATTGAAAATTGTTTCCTCGAGTATTTCATTTTTCCTCCATTATGATTTTAATACGAATATATCTGAATGTCATCTATTGAAATATGTCCAGGTTTATTATTGTTCCAAATTTTTACGTCAAGCGTTTTCTGAGAAAAAAACAGCTGTTATAGATGGAGAGACACGCGTGTATACTTATTAGTATTCTGTTTTGCATTTTGAGCTATAAAACACTAAAACTACGTTAGTAGAAATTTACCCAGAGTTTAACAGACAACTGTAAAAATGGTTCTATTTCTCATTGTTTTCACTTCTTGGTTTCGTTCTTAAGTTGCTACATACAAGACTATAAAAAAAATAGAAAATAAATAGCTACCTAAATGCTGAATTTGAATTTAGTAAATATAAAACATGCCTAATGATACTGTATCAAATGAATTGTAAATATTGTACTTATACTTTGACAGTGAAAGAAAAAATGATGCTAAATATTTATAAGTAATAAAAAAGAAATTTTTATAGTAAAGTATCTTTGTTACATTGTTATAAAAATAACGTAGTTAAACTGTCCCATAAATTATGAATGTATGTAAAAATAAATAACACTTCAACATTCACATATAGTGAAATTTCTAATTTAATGCTGAAATATAGGTACTGCTCGTAACTAACGTCTATGAAGTGGTGAGTTTTTCCAACCATTTCAATTTCTTAAAAACTATATGACTATCTAATTGATACCCATAGCAAAACCGATAGTAGAAAGGCATAAACCGATTTTCGAAAGGTTAAACCGATAGTCGAAAGGCATAAAGATGCTTATGATCTCACATGAATTGAATTAAGGCCTTAAAGTTTTGTATTTGAAAGGGAACGAACAAAGAATTCTGGCGTCAATTGTTAGCCGTTTCCCTCTGTGAAGAGGCTTGAAAGCGTTTTTGATGCAAGTCAACATATTGTATTCGCTACTCTCAAAAATTATATACATTTAATACAAGTTTCCTCCGGGTTAATTTTCTGGCATCAAAAATCTGCTTATTTGCTGCTTACACTTTCCACGTACATTGATATTGATAAAGTCTGTACTCGAATTGGCTTCTTATTTCATTTCTGAATAGAAAGCTTTTTCCATTCTGTGATTATATTTGTTTCGTAATTCTTTGACATGGGAGATAAATGATCGGTAATAACTTGAAAATAACATAAAGGAGGAACTTTTTTCAGTTATATATTTAAAATAATTTCACTAAAAATAACTCATATTAGGGATTTTATAAAATATATGATCTAATTAAATTAATATTCTTATGTTCTTGTTTTACAGTAAAAAAAAGACCAGCGAAAATAGATCTGATATTACAGAAATAAAAGATAATTTTTAAAAAAGCTGATATGTTTAGAATATAAAAACAAAAAAACGTTACCTTTATAAATGCGCTTACGTTATATTTTTAGACTATCAAAGATTGTCAATAAGAAAAAAATAACAAATGAAAACTTCTAAGGAACTCTGTTTTTTATTTTCCCTAAATAAGTGTAATTTTATTCTTGTCTCTTTTAAACATACCTTAACATAGTTTAATAAAAATTTCTTGTTTGGCCAATATCGATGTGGCCCTTAGCCATTTTGATATTGGTCTTAGCCCAATATGTTATTTGCTTTCGAGCGCTTCTAATAAAATTTCGAACTTGTTTCAAATTTAACCTTCAATTTCGTCACAAAGTCCACTTTGTATCGTAAATATTAGAACCAAAAAAATTAAAAAAAGGTCTGTAAATAAATAAACTCACCTTAACGAAATATATTTGATTCATAATAAAAAAATGTTAATTCGGTTCAATCAAGAGCGAGTGGAATACTCAATCCAGCCAATTGCTTTTAGTAAACAATATTCGTACATATTTTTCATAATAGTCAATGAGCTTATTAGGTTTTATGTATCGCACAAACTCATAGTTACATTTATACTATAGCAGCAATAACAAACCCAAATATGAAATATTTTTAAATGGTGGATATTATTATTTATTAGACGAAAATTTATTATTTCTAGTAATTCTTGAGATTGAAATTATTATTAGGACCACCTTTAATGTCTTTCGAGTATTTATCGATAGGCTATTTTTCGACCTGCTTGTTTTTTCGCCTGAGTGTCTATTTGTCTGAGCATCACGTAAAAATACTAAACGAATTTGAATTAATTTTTCATTGAGATAATCTTTAAGAAACAAATTGCAATCAAAAGTACTTCCTATGAAATATTTTCTGATATATTTGAATTCTGAAATGATAATTTGAATTTCTGAACTAGTATATGGAAAATGTCATTATTTTTAATCAATAATTTCTGTACTCTAGTAACTAAATTATTTTTATACCGAAGAAGAGTAATTTTGTTAGAGATAAAAATCTTATCACTGAAGGAAAATTCCATTGCAAAAATTAAAAAAAATGTATGTGAGCGAAGCTGTGCATAAAAATTAGTCTTGTAATAATCGTATATATAGCTATTAGTTCATTCAAAAGAAATTCCGAATATTTACAATATTTTCCCATAACTCCAGTCGATGAACACAAATTATTCATACAAATAAATATGATGCTGTTCAAAATGGATTTATTCCTCTCGAATAGGTTCCTTTTATATGTGTTTAATTTACTTTTCACACCAGGCCAAAATAATAGGAGTAAAGTCCAAATAATGTTTAAATAAAGTTGTCTTCTAAAAGTAACGGCGCACAGTTGCAAGCATTAATAATTTACTGCAAACAATACTTTATAATTAGCAATCTGATTTATTCTGTTCCGATTTAATTTAAACCGAATGAAATATTTTTGATAATCTGCATTATTTCCTCGACATGAGAGAAATTATTCTCTAATTACTGAATCGTCGTAACTCTCATATTTTAATTAGGCTTCTATGACGGTTAAATGGGCGGCGGGTAGTGAAATTTTTGAGCATATGCGCTTCCCCTTGCTAAATATTTCTGTGACTTTGAGATTTAATTTCTGTTGTATTTCGTTGATACAAATTATGATATTTTTTCTGTTGTAATATTTTTTTCTGTTGTAGGTGATTCGGGAAACATACGGTCCCGTTGTCGCAAGCGGTCGCAACCGATGCGGCCCTGTGGTAATTTCAGTGCCTATAAAAGACGAGTCTGTAATTATTGTTAAATCGATGACCGACGTCGATAATGACGTTTCTGCATTTTGAGTTTTCTCACAAGTAAATCTAGTGACAACCATGTTGTTCTGTTTGATAAATATCCACCTCGAAGGACCAAAATATGTAGAATGATAAGCAAAAGTAAGAGCTTGGCGCTTGACTCTATTGGTTTGGAGAAATTTACTCAATTTTCATCGGATTTGTCACAGTTATCTACGAAACATAAAGAGAGTTTACTGGGCAGAAATGAATAATCTGCGTCGACACACTTTTTTGTATAATTTTTGCTTTGTAAAATATCCGGTTGCTCTCACGGAAAAGAACTGATTGCTTAACGAGTGGAACCGTATCTTATTTATAATGTCTCGTATTGCTCTCGGTTCCTATATCAGGGTTTATAAACCAATGACTGCTTGATCGTTGCATCAGCGTTTAGAAAAATAAAATTTTTCCAGTTTTGGGTTCGGGATCTTAAAAGTAGTAAATGGGATTGTAATTTAATTTTAGGAAACCCAAATCTATTTGATAGAATTTGCAAAAATATTGCCACTCATTTACACCCTAAATTCACATCTTTATTTCTTTTTTTATTATATAGGTAACAATTAAGATTACTATGAAAAATTAGGTTGCGAAATTTAATATATAAGCTATTTAGATCTAACTTATTAGGAACTGCGCGATTGTGACAGACTAACCGACAGACAGATAGGAGGATATGACGAAATTATAACTTTCCCTTGTTTTATTTCAGATCCATTGTGTAAAGAAAATTTGCGGCAAAAAAAAAGTTTAAGTATAGGTATTTCAAAGTATTTTAAAACATATTTGAATTGGACTTTTGGGTAGGTTTCAAGAGCAAAATTTTTAATAAAATACAAAATTGTACTTCGGAGATATTCACTTGCGATTACATTTAAATGTATTTAAATAACATCTTCTCTTGTTTTACAATCAATTATTTAATATATTATGTGATTTTGTAAACTGTTTAGAGTGACTGACTAAAAGACAGTGATCTAGTGCAGTGCATTCTACTAAGACAGATATTGCATTCTACTAGGAGAGACAGAAAATTACATGAAATTTCAACAGCATTAGCAACGGAATTCGTATCAATACCAATGCAAGGAAACGTGTTTACTATAACTGAAAGAGAACTTTCTTAGAAAATACCGGACAATGATGGATATTCTTAGAAGTCAGATTTTTCTCAAAAAATATTTTATTGACAACAGATTAATATTAACATTTTGTTTTTATTTCGAGTAAAAAAGAAAATATTTCTTTCATATCTGAGCCACAAAATTAAACAGTAAATTTAAAATATAACGATTAGAAAAATTAATAACTAATTTACGTCCACAATTTTGCTTCAATGTAAATAATACCCGATTCAAATATATTATTACTGGTAATTTATTAATAACGTCTGTCCAGAAAAAAATACATTTGATTATTTGTTGCCGAAAGTCAATAAACATAATTCAGTGTATGTTAAAATTTGGCTACTAGCAAGTGGAATTGAAAATGATAAAGGCTAAAAATATAAATGGTTAAATCATATTTTTTAGCTTCGAATTAACAAATCTATATATGTAATAAAATTATAACAGAGTAAATTCTGTTCATGGAAAATATTTTAACAAGAATGATTCGTTTAGCATATAAAATGATAATTGAAGACGGAAGACCTTTTTTGGATATTTTGTCTGTCTGTATGTTATTTTGTGCGTCAATCAGACAAAATCTACTGGACAGGTTGTGATGAAATTTGGCATTGTAACAGTTTTCAAAAGATTTTTCTTATTCCAAATTTTGCGTTATTAAAACCGTGCGACAGAGTTAGTAGTGAATATGTTAAATTGAAAAACAGTTACGTAAAACCACCTTGAATTAGTGAACGACAGCTAAAATAAAATTGTTTGGTCTCAAATCATTGATGTTGACATAACGAAAAAATGATGCTGTATTTCCTCCCTCAATAATTTCAACACAGTTTAAAATCAACTCTTCTCTCCCATATTAACTATAACTATCACAGTATGTACCTAGTACCGTGTGTATCATTTTTTTTTGTTGCTAATCAATACTTTTCTTTTTTTTATTTTGTATGAAATATGTTTCCATGAAAATGTATGTAACATATATTTTGAGAAATTAATTAGCGATAAAATGTGGTTATCTCATTGACAAAATCAGAATTATCTGTAGACAACATCAAAATCTAAGGTTATTAATTAGGCATAAATCATATAATGTATTTTATACGTTCCGTTACATAATTAATTATTTCAACAGTTTAAATCCCAACAAAATTATATTGTTGGTATCGATCGCAAAAATAGTTTTTCCCACGCTAAGTTAACTTTTTGTCGAAAATTTTAAAAATTAATTCATATTTTTGTGTATTTACCATGCAAGTAGTTCAGAATATTTACTAAAAGATGCGGTGAAATAGGAAATCAGATTAAACAGTCAAATTTAAATAAAGCATAAATGCAGGGCCTCGTATAAAATTATGTAGTAATGAAACCTTAAATAAAATTAGGTAACCCATACAACGGTTTTTCATTCGATTGAATATGTGAAAAAACCATAAACTATAGAAGTTCTAATCCAGTAACGGATGGAAGGATTTAAAGAAATTCTAAGGTTTCTTTGTTTTATTACGGAATCTTAAATAATTATGAGTGTACCTAATATTACGACTAAATAATATCGTAGTAAGAAAGAAAGAAATTCAAGGAAGTTTTGTTGTTTTATGAAATTTTCTTTCTGTTCTAAACTTTTCTAATATATTTTTTTTAATTTCTGAAACGATATTAGAGACGAAATTTTTCCGAAACCACGAAGTTTCACAAAGTAACAAGTAAATGTGAAATAGAGTTTTGGACAAAGAAATTTTTCTAGAAATCATTTATTTCTCGTCAAGTTGGAGAAAAACTAAAATTTGTTTGGCCAGTTTTTAGTTTTCACTATTTTGTTAGTTACAACTCAATCGATCTTCACCTGAGTTTTACTTGGGACTGGCACCTAACATATAGTATTTATTATCACGTAATTTAGGAGGCCTAAAAATAGACTTAAAAAATTAATACAGCGGTATTAGTACTTGCTACTTTTATTTTAAATGTTAATATATACTATTTTATTTAAACATAATTACTAAAGTATGTAATATTTGGTAGTGTTCGAACACTAGTAATAAAAAAGTAAAATATGAAAAACGTTTGAAAATATACTATTTCAATAGGCAACCATTCATTTAACACTTCAATATATTCTTTATATAAACTCTGTATGAACAATTAGTTTATGTCAAACTCGCAGAAAGAAATTAGCTTTTTAAGTTGCAGTAACATTTAGGCACAGAAGCAAGAAATTTTCAAGAGTTACAAGTCACAATACAGAAAACAAACTTGTACTTCTTACTGTATGCATCCGTTAACTATTTCCAAAAAGCAAATGAAAGTGCTTGCTGGATTATTCGATGTAATTTGTTTCTCCCTTATAAGGTTAAAAAGAATAATTATTGCCTACAATGAACTAGAACTCAAGGCTTAATTAAATGCTGAGCACCGAGAATCGTTTAATGGGATAGCTAATATACAACGACAATTCATCAGATCATTTTGTACGTAATACATATGTATGATATATATTTTCTGTTTACTGCGAATATCATAATTGAGGAAAGTAATGATATTAGTATCTAACTTGTTCATTGATTATTAGCGAATCGATTTAAGAAAATAAGCAGTGATTTTGAAAATTGTTATGTATAATTTCTTATTCAAATAAATATATGTATAAAAAACCTAAATAATTATTTAACCTACTTGCTTCGTCCTATTAACAAGACCTATCACTTAACCGTTCTCGCCGTATATGTATATTTATGGAAATTCGAGATGTTATTATTTTGAAAACAAATTGGGCATTTTCAATTGTAATTTTTGTTTTCTTCCACCGTATGTATTGTTTTAAAAGTATTTAATTTAAAAATTCTTGTATATCTAATAATTAATAGCAGCCCAATAATTCTATTAAAAATATTATTTATAACTTTTGCTAGCAGCTTCTTTCGCTTTGTTTTCTTTTTTCATTAAATAGGTGTAGATATTAATTGGACGAGTTATTTTGTTGCGAGGAAAATATTATTTTAAACATAATTTTCCAGATTTATAACAAAAAAGACAAGAATGAATATATAAAATGTGGTTACCTCATTGACAAAATCAGAATTATCTGTAGACAACATACAAAATCTAAGGTTATTAATTAGGCATAAATCATATAATGTATTTTATATGTTCCGTTACATAATTAATTATTTCAACAGTTTAAATCCCAACAAAATTATATTGTTGGTATCGACCGCAAAAACAGAGTTTTGCCACGCTAAGTTAACTTGTTTTCGTAAATAAATTCATGTTTTTGTGTATTTACTATACAAGTAGTTCAGAATATTGAATAAAAGATGGGATGAAATAGGAAATCAGATTAAAAAGTCAAATTTAAATAAAGCATAAATGCAGGGCCTTGTATAAAATAATGTAGTAATGAAACCTTAAATTAAATTTAGGTAACCCATACAACGGTATTTCATACGATTGAATCTGTGAAAAACCATAAACTATAGAAGTTCTAATGCAGTGACGGATGGAAGGATTTAATGAAATACTAAGGTTTCTTTGTTTTATTACGGAATTTTATGATTATGAGTGTACCTAATATTACCACGACTAAAAAAATCTATGCATTGGAACTATTTCTAGGGTTTCTTGCCACAGAAAAAATTAAACTCCTGTAAAATCATCATTTGTCCGTTTATCAACGTCGTTTATGTGAAAAACAATCTGTGGTAAAAACTTTAGATTAATGGTAGTAGCATAGTACTAAAGCATATCGACCAACATATATTTCAGAGGTTAACCCTCAAACATACTTAAATAATATGTTTAGAGTGGGCAAATGAGCTAATTAAAATATTTTTTTAGTTTTATCTATTGTGTTGACTCTAAAATAATTTTTTTTTCACAAATTTATGTCGTAAATCCTCCAAACAGTTTCTCGAAAATGTCAACACGATTTTTTCCATAAACTGTATGACATGAAAATTTAGCACGGTAATTTATTTCGAATTTAATTTATTGCGCACCACACACACCAACTGCAAGGGAAGGTTATAAGGATATGAGAGCATGTTCCTTAGAATTTTATTTACGATATTACATTTCTGTACACTGTATATACGAAGTCTTAAGAAACTGACGTTCGATTCCGAAAGATAGATATATTAATATATAATCAGTTCCACTAACTTGCTGCTTAATTCTCTATTATACGATTTTAAAATGGTTTGTGTGTGCGTGCGTGCGTGCATGCGTGCGTGCGTGAGTGCGAGCGTGCGTGCGAGCGTGTGTGCGTGCGTGCGTGTGTGCGTGTGTGTGAGCGCGCCTGTGTGTGTGCGCGTGTGCGTCCGTGTATGTGTGTACATAGTAATTTCTCATTTTATTTTATTTCAAATATGATATTTCACGAAAATCAGAAATTTAAATAATGACTAAAGATTTTGTCTCAAAGTCTTAAATCTTAAGAAACTTACATCCGATTCCGAAAGATACTGATATATAATTTCACTAACTTGCTGCTTAATTCTCTATTCTATGATTTTAAAATGGTCCCGATAGTACAAGCACTATATTCTATATCGATATAGGACTAGCGCAATTCGCTTGATATTAAATGTCACTGGTTCCTTCTTTTTTACGTAAATTATTCATTACCTTGTTATTCGAAAATATATAGTATAAGCGATATATGTTCAAAGTTGCAAAAATTTCTCCTTAGCATAAACTGAAGAAGTACTGGAAGAGTAGTCAGTATTATAACAGAAAGGACTGATTAAAATGAAAATACAAGAAAACTTGAAATATTGAATATTTACAAATTATTTACCGGGCAAACTTTTCTTGACATACAATTTTTAGGAAAAAATGACGTTGACATTTTCGAAAAATTGTTTGGAGGATTTATTATTTAAATTTGTCAAAAGAAATTTATTTTAGAATCTACGCGATAAATAAAACTACAAAAAATATTTTAATTAACTCATTTGCCCACTCTAGATATGTTGTTTAAGTATGTTTGAGGGTTAACTACTGAAATGTATGCGGATTGATATGATTTAGTGCTATGCTACCACCACTAACATGTAAGGTTTTTACCATAAACTGTTTTTGACATAAACTACGCTGATAAAGGGACGGACAAATCTTGATTTTACAAGAGTTTAATTTCTTTCTCTTCTAAGGTAAGAAAGCCTAAAAATAGTTCCATTTCATATATTTTTTTAGTAGTGGTAATATTAGGCACACTCATAAATTTTTAAGATTCCGTAATAAAATGAAGAAACCTTATAATTTCGTCAAATCCATCCATCCGTCACTGCATTAGAGCTTCTGTAGTTTTATGGTCTTTGTTACATTCAATCGAATGAAATGTCATTGGATGGGTTTCCTAAATTTAATTTAAGGTTTCATTACTACCCTACTTTATAAGAGACCTTGCACTTACACTTTATTTAAATTTGACTGTTGAATCTGATTTCCTGGCATCATATCTTTTATTCCATATTCTGAACTACTTGCACGGTTAATATACAAAAACATGAATTTACTTTTTTTTAATTTTCGACTATGCATGAGAAACACTGTTCTTGCGGTCCATACCAGCAATATAATTTTGTTACATTTGAATTATTAAAATAATTAATTATGTAACGGAACATAAAAAATACATTCTATGATTTATGGCTAATGATCACTATAGATTTTGTAGCATGTAAAATATGTGTGTCTACAGAAATTACTATCAAATATTAAGTATAATTACTAGGACATTCAAACCATAAAACGAGTTATAAAAGTTATTCTCAGCGCCATGAAATACTAAACTTGTTCCACCTTTGTACATTAATTTTTCTTTAATTAAACGATGTACAACTTTATTAATAGTGAGAATATGAAATAACTAGCGGTTTTTAAATGCATATCTTCAAAATTTGTCTAGGAAACAAAAATAGAAATTTTGAACACCGATAATTCTGAATTTGGCAATGAGGTAACCACATTCTTATCCATTCGTTTCTTTTTACTTACAGATATTAATCTGGCAAATTGTGTTTAAAGTAATATTTTTCTCGCAACAAAATAACTCGTCTAATTAATGTCTATACTGTTTATTGAAAAAAAGGTTTTTTACTTTTTTCTCACAACACGCGAACGAAGCTGCTAGCAAAAGCTTATAAATAATATTTTAAATTTAATTAATAGATTAAGGAGTTTTAAAACAATTACTAAATTAGTTTTAAACTTTACAGGACCTGGTTTAAAACACACGGCGAAAAGAAACAAAAATTACAATTGAAAATGCGGAATTTGTTTTCAAAATGATAATATGTCGAATTTCTGCGAATGTACTTATATGGCGGGAAAGACCGAGTGATAAGTTTTGTTAATAGGAAGTGGCTAGTAACTTAAAATATCATGTTAGTTTTTTGTGTATATTTTATAGATATTTGAGTAAGAAATTATACATAACACTACACTTAACACTATATACCAAATGATTGATGAATTATCGTTAGATGTTAACGAACCCACTAAGCGATTCTCCGCGCTTAGTATTTAATTAAGCCATGAGTTCTAGTTCATTGTACGCAATAACTATTCCATTTAAACCTACAAGAGAGAAAAAAAGTTACATTGAATAATTCAATAAGAAATTTAATAGTTCATTTACTTTTCGGAAATAGTTAGCGGATGCATATAGAAACAAGTTTGTTTTCTGTAATGTGATATGTAAATTTCTTGTATAGATAATTTGTGCATAAACGTTATTGCAACTTAAAAAGCGAATTTCTTTCTGCGAGTTTGATATGAACTGATTTTTCATACTGAGCTTGTATAAAGAAAATATGGAAGTGTATATAATATATTTTTAAACGTTCTTAGGTTTTACTTTTTTATTATTAGTGTTCGGACACTACTACTATATCACACATTTTATTAATTATGTTTAAATAAAATAATATATATTAACATTTAATGTAAGAGTAGCAAGTACTAATACTGCTGTAATAATTTTTTAAGTAATTTTTTTACGCCTCCTAATTTACGTTACAATAATTTAGGTGCCATCCCCAAACAAAACTCAGGTGAAGATAGATTGGCTACAAGCCAAACTAGCAAAATAGTGAAAACTAAAAACTGAAGAAATCAATTTCAGTTTTCCTCCAAATTGACGAGAAATCAATGAATGCTAGAAAAAATTATTTGTCCAAAACTTAATTTCACATTTTTTGTTTTTTTTTGTGGAACTTCCTGGTTTTGGAAAAATTTCGTCTCTAATATCGTTTCAGAAATTTAAAAAAATAGGAAAGTGTAACAGAACAGAAAGAAAATTTCATGAAACAACAAAACTTCTTTGAATTTCTTTCTTTCTTGCTACGATATTATTTATTTTAAATTACTCGCTAATTAATTCCTCGTATTATATCTTACACACGATCTCATGGAAATATATTTCAGACTGAATAAAAAAATAAAAATATTGATTAGCGGCAAAACAAATGATACACACGGTACTAGTTACACATGGTAATAGTTTTAGTTAATATGGGAGGGCACAGTTATTTAGTACACATGGTTATAGTTAATAGTGAGTTAGTTAGTACACAAGGTTATAGTTAATATGGGAAAGAAGAGTTGATTTTAAACTGTGTTGGAATTATTGAGGGAGGAAATACAGCATCATTTTTTTGTTATGTCAACATCAATGATTTAAGACCAAAAACATTTTATTTTAGCTGTCGTTCACTAATTCAAGGTGGTTTTACGTAACTGTTTTTCAATTTTATTCACTACTAGCTCTGCCGCACGGTTGTACTAGCGTAAAATTTGGAATAAGAAAAATCTTTTAAAAACTGTTACAATACCAAATTTCATGAAACCCTGTCCAGTAGATTTTGTCTGGTTCATGCACAAAATAACATACAGACAGACAAAATATCCAAAAATGTCTTCGGCTTCAATTATAAATGATAATATAATTGACGCCGAACTATAACATAATATAACATATCACTCACCCGATAATATAACATATCACTCTTTTTCGAATATTTTCCATGAACAGAATTTACTCTGTTATAATTTTATTACATATGTAGATTTGTTAATTATGAAGCTAAAAAATATGATTTGACGATTTATATTTTTAGCCTTAATCGCTTTCAATTCCACTTGCTAGTAGCCAAATTTTAACAGACACTAAATTATATTTATTGACGTTCGGCAACAAATAATCAAATGTATTTTTTTCTGGACAGACGTTATTAATAAATTACAAGTAACAATATATTTGAATCGGGTATTATTTATATTGAAGCAAAATTGTGGACGTAATTAATCGTTACATTTTTAAATTTGCTGTTTAAATTTAATGCTTAGATATAAAAGAAATATTTTCTTTTTTATTCTCAATAGAAACAAAGTGGTAATATTGATGTATTGTCAATAAAATACTTTTTGAGAAAAGAATATTCTCGACTTCTTATTCATATCATTATTCCAATTACAAAATAATGGTAAACGAATAAGTAGCATTAAGTATATTTTTCTTATTAATACGTAAAATATAATGAAGCTAAAATAGAAATTATTTTATTATTTCTACTGGTGTAATAGGGTGTTTCATGAAAAATTGAAACTGCATTTGCATAGAAACGTAAATCGAATACTCAAATTGAACCGATTAGTGGTAACTGTGGTAATGTGCACTTGCACAGATAAAGGTAATGTGCACTTGCACAGATAAGAATTATCGTATATTTATCTGATATTTAATACATATTTTCAACGTATGGCTGCACTAGATGGCTGTCTTTTAGTCAGTCACTCTGAACAGTTTGTGAAATCACATAATATATTAAATAATTGGTTGTAAAACAAGAGAAGATGTTACTTAATATCTTCAAATATACTCGTCATACCTATGAAGTACAATTTTGTACTTTATTATACATTTTGCACTGTAAGAAACCTACCAAAAAGTCCAATTCAAATATTTTTTAAAATACTTTGAAATACCTATACTTAAATTTTGTTTTGTGCCGTAAATTTTCTTTACACAACATTGTTACAATTTATTATTATATTTTAATGGTTATGGTTTAATGATAAATTCCATTTAAATGTTTTCCTAATCTAAAATAAACTTTGGAGGAAGTGAAATTAGATAAGTAACAGTTTTTATTTTTATATCGGTCCAGAAATTTAAAAAAATAGAAAAGTGTAGAACAGAAAGAAAATTTGTATCAACGAAATACAACAGAAATTAAATCTCAAAATCACAGAAATGTTTAGCAAGGGGAAGCGCACATGCCCAAAAATTTCACTACCCGCCGCCCAATTAACCGTCATAGAAGCCGAACTAAAATATGAGAGTTACGACGACTCAGCAATTCGAGAATGCAAAAAGGAGTCAAAATATGTGGCTATGAAAGAAAGTCAGATATACTTAATGAGATGAAACTTCTTCACCACGGGGTTGAGCCGACACCTACTGACAGAAATTCAGTCGCTGAAACAGAGTTGGATGGGCTATGTTGAGCAAAATACCATCTTTAACATAGGCGAACGTTAATCTATCATAGCCACTTACCATAGAATGCACTTTGTTGACGCAACCATCTTTATCCTTCATTCTTTTTAACCATCACTCTTCATCGGAATAAAATAATTTATTTACTGGAGTATAGAAATTGTTGACTCAAAATAACGACATTTTCCACATACTAGTTCAGAAATTCAAATTATCATTTCATAATTCAATATATCAGAATATATTTCATAAGAACTACTTTGATTTCTATTTGTTTCTTAAACATTATGTTAATGAAACATTAATTCAAATCCGTTTAGTACTTTTTACGTGATGCTCAGACAAAAAAAAACAGGCAGGCCAACAAATAGCCTATCAATAAATATTCGGAAAAGACAAAAGTTAGTCTAAATAATAAATTGAATCTCAAACATTACTAGAAATATTTAGAACTTTCCCAGATCTAATTAAATCGTTTTCGTAGTTTTTGCATGATTCTCACAAAAAAGGATAGTCAAACACAAATTTCAAAGAAAAAAAATGCATTTTGAGTTCAGAGAAGCTAACAATTTTTTCCAAAATATGTTCAATGAACAGATATATCTCTGTTAAAATTTTCTGAAAGACTAGACGTACAAAATATTTCTATTTTTCTGGGATGTGATCATCTATCGCAATTTTACGATCGCGTTTTTAAATAAATAAAAAGAAATAATTAATAAAAATTAATTAAAAATAAACTGCTGACTGACCTTGACATTCATTTTAATCTTATAAAAATGGATGACATTTTCGTTCTTTTCGAGTTTTACTCGAACCTGAACTAACTAAACTGAACCTAACAATATCTGAACTTTTGCTCTTTTGGAGTAAATTACAAACAAAGAATGTTCTTTCTAGTGCGCCAAAACTAAATGAAGCTAAATCTATTATCGTTTTGTTACGGCAGTTTGTTCATGCTGGCGTCAAAATATTCATTTTACCAGTCAACATAGTTTGAAATCATTATCATGAACTGGTCATTTATTGTTCTATTTAATCTATATGTTTATATTTTCCAAAAAATAAATTGCTTTACTGATGTTTTATTATTTATGAATAAATTTCGTGCTTTTTCAAAATATGTGGAGGCGAAATTGAATTTTATCTATATTTTAATACTTATCTTAAAACGGAATTGCAATTCCCAAGCAAAAATGACATATATTTTGATGTGTTTAAATCCTAAAACAGTTACTAAATATAACGAAAAATATTTGGAAAGAGCTTATATCATTTTATGGTCTTCCTACCTTTCAATGATCAGAAATATATCCCTAAATAATGTAAAATTTTAGGTCTTATTTGTGAAATATCTAGCTTCAAAGTATGTATATGTATATTATATATAATATATAAGGCCTCGGCCTCTCTTAAATTTGAAAATCTTGGAGTTGAATAATTTTAAAAAATCTAGTTACTAATATTTGATTAGAACTTTTAATGACAATCACTTTGATCAAATCCCACAAAAAAAATCAGGAGATAGACAACTATAAAAACTTTATTCGTGTTCCAGCAAGAACTAGACGGGTTTTATTTATATTATTATATCTAAAAAGAGTCAAATATTTAAACCTATATTTGTTAATCCGTTCACATTTTGTCAATAAATTATTACTTCAACACTGTATTTGCGGATAAATAACAAATAGTAAAAGTTGGTTCATGTTTTTTATTGGTAAATTACTATTCTATTGCTACTCTTTTCAGTTTATTAATATAATAATATAAGATCGATTAGCTGTATTATTAAATTTCATGTATAGATTTTGCCAAATTATTCAGCATGAACATGACATATTTCTGAGCATCGAAAAGTAGAAAGACCGTAAAATAACATAAGCTCTTTCCAAATATTTTTCGTTTTAGAAATTACACATATCAAAATATTATTCATTTTTGGTTGGCAAATGCAATCCAATGTTAACACAGGTATTAAAATATAGAAAAAAATCAATTTTCCCTTCACATATTTCGAAAAAAGCACGAAATATAAAATAACATTTAAACAATTTATTTTTTGAAGAATATAAACATACAGAACAATAAATGACCAGTTCATGATATAAAATAGTAAATGTTGGCTTCCATGCCCATATATTTGCATTCTTTCTTAATATCTCAAGCACTCTCAGGATGCTTAACAATATCCACGAATTAAGGGCACACACTCATTCTTTCCAGTCACAGCGTAGCGTACTTTAGTGTGACGATTTTCCGTTTGCAGCAAGCGAAGTGGGCTTTGAAGTTATGTTGACTGGTAAAATGAATATATTACGGCAGTGTGAACAGACTACCCTAACAAAACGATAACATATTTGGCTTCATTTCATTTTAGAGGACTCCGAAAAACATTCTTTGTTTATAATTTACTCCAAATGAGCAAAAGTTCAGACATTGTTGGGTTCAGTTTTTAAAAGTATAAAAATGACTTATTTAAGTAGAGAAAATGAAGAAAATAAGCTATTTAAAAGTAACAATGAAATGTACCTGACATTTCATTTTTCACAATTGTGAAATGATATTTGAACGAATCTTATGAAACCAGTAAGATAAAACAAAGTGTAGACTATGTCTAGTTGTAATATACTAGTTCATCGCCAACAATAAAAAAACAAGTATTGAATAATTTTTGTAATCATTTCTAAAAAGTTGTTACGTATTTTGTCAGATTTCTATGGTTATTGTTAATACGTATTAAGAAATATTGATATATTAAAATTATAACACTTAAATAGTATAATTAAAATTGTAATACATAAATAGTATTAGGATTTTAATTTGATAATATTTTTTGCCCCTTTTTAATTATTAACCGATAAATTGTTTGGTTTTTCTTATCCAAAAAAAATCAGGTTATTTTATTATGTTATTTTCTATTTCTGCATCAGGCTCATTATCGCAACTCCCATTATTCATCTTCTGGTTTTAGCCGCCACAAAACCGAAATAACATATTACTTATTCCTATAAAGTTTGAATTCTGTACGTAACAAAAACGTAACGAATGGCCGCTAGCGTTAAAAACTAATAATTGTGAATATAATCAAAAGGATGTAAAGGTTATATTACGCGTTTTATATGTTATTTTAACCGTAATAGTGTAAAATATATGTCTAAAAGGAAATAAAAACTTGTCAGTGTGTTTAAAATGCAAAAATGTCATATATTTTGTTATTCTCTTTAATTATATGAATATATATATATACTAAACAAATATCTACATAACTACATAATACACATCAACTCAATGAATCTTTGTGAATATAGAAATTGCAAGGAAGTGATTTATTTTCAACTTAACTATAACAAAAAATCATGACAAATTGCGTATGTACCTAAAATAAAAAATAGGAAACTATTTTATTAATATAATTTCTTTCAAATAATTTAGAGAGAAATTTGGTTATTTCTAAAAACATACCAATTTTCAAAATTGTATTACTTTCCCTATTTTGGAACACCTAAATACTACGAAATAAATAAAAAGATATTTTAAATAATTAATTTTGGACTGAAAAATTGCCGACTAAACAATATGTATGATATTAGAACTTTTATTATAATTGAATTTAAATACAACTAAACATGCATAGTTGCCTTTTAGTTTAATCAACTACGATATGGCAAATAAATGCACCAAAATCAAATATTTTGAGAAAATATTTACTTATTTTCTCATAATAATAGCTGATTTTTGTAAAAATTACCCTTAGAACAATGTTTAGTGGAAATGTATTGATTTTTTCATCAACTTTTGATTAAATATACATTAAAAGTGTCAATCTTCTTATTTAATAATATTTCTATAAATATTTCATTTGTATTTTTGATACTTATTGTTTAGGAACTTATAATATTAGCTAAATAACAAAAATATTTCCTCTTTTTATAGAATTATTAAAGAAATATCTTCAAAGCGTGGTAATTTCCTAAACTATTAAAACCATTTGTAGGGACAACGTTTTAAAAAATAGTTTTTTTTTGGTAATGTTTGTATACAAATATTAAAGATGTTATAGCCCTATAATACTAAATACTAATCAAACATAATATACAGTCCTTTATTAAAGAATAAATTACTTTTTTTATTTTTTTCATTAGTATCCTAATGAAAAAAATACTTGTTTATATATATAAAAAAATTAAATAACTTTTTTTAAGTTCAAAAATATTGAAAAATATGCAGAAATCAACGACAAATTAATTATAATTCAGTATTCTTATATTCAAAAAGGATTACCTTCACTCAGTTGTAAATATTTTCCAGTTAACATGTTGTTTCGAATGTTTTATATTCCTTTTGCCAAATTTTAATCGGATGTAGTTGAAACGAATAGAAGTATACCACCAGATTATGTACAGAGCAATGGAAAAATACAAGACCACATTTCGAATGAAAACAGTGATACTGAGCCTGACCTATTAGGTCCCTTGACGAGTATATATGAAACCAAACGTTGAAAAATTGTGAGAAAATTTGAGTAGTAATACCTAAAACTAGGATTTACATGGAACCATGATACGATGGAACCACGTTCTTAATGCATTATTTGCTGCGAAATATTGGCAAACTAAAGTATGCGTCCGGGTAAGTGCATGTGTGCATCAGTGACCAGTGACTGCACCACTGACAGCGAGTGCACCAGTGAATTTTCTTCAAATAAAGTTCTTGGAAATGAAATCTTTAAGGAAAATGATTTCACATTTATCAAATATTAATGAAAATGCTACTTATGCCTCCTATCTTATTAGTTTAAAAATCGCAAGAGCAGGTAAATTTGCCATCGATTAAAGATGCAATTGGAGAGATGTTTGGGGGAAAAGAAGTGAAAGAAATCCAGAGTATACCACTTTCTTGTAATAATGTTTCACGATAAATTGACGAAATGTCTGAACGGGTGGAAGAAGAGTTAATTCGGAGAGTAATAAGTAGTAAATATATTTCACTACAATTGAATAAGTCTACCGATGTACACAGCCTATCTCAGTTACTTGTCTTCGAGCGTTACATATGGAAAAACCACACGCATGATGATATTTCTCTTCAAACTAAATAGTCGTGGAACGGCCGATAAAATTTTCAAAAAAATTGATATTTATATAATAGAAAAAGATTTTCAGTGGAATAACTGTATTGGCATATGTTCTGTTGGAGCTCAAGCTATGTGTGGTAAAAAGAGCAGTGTCGTCACAAGGGTTCTTGAACGAAGCCCCAATGCTCGGTGGACGCACTACAGCATTAGTTGCAAAATCATTGCGCGATGATTTGAAAAGATTATTGCTAAGAGTACTGCTGTAAAAATTGTAAATTATTTTAAAACGCGACCCTTACAACTACGATTATTTCAAAATGTGTGCGAAGAGATGGGTAGCCTTCATATGCCCCTTCTTCTGAATACAGAGGTATGTTTACTATCAATACTAGTAAGTACTAACAAGGTTAGTGGAATTACGCAGTGAAGTTACAATTTACATGGAAGAAAAAAATGAATATCTTGAATCCCTACTGGACGAAGAATTCATTCTCAAACTCACATATTTGGCGGATATTTTTTCAAAGTTAAACGAACTCAATTTATATCTGCAAGGATCAGACGGATCCGACATTTTTTTTCAGTTCACGATAAAATTTGAGCGTTCATGAGAAAACTTACATTGTGGAAGAAGTGTATCGAGGAAGGCAAGTATGGCTATTTTGAAACATTTGAAACTTTTATTATAGAAAATGAAGTGCAGCCAGATAGCAACATAGTGTCTGCTATTTCCACACATTTAACTGAATTAAAAAGAACTTTGAGACATACTTTAGAGAAGAAATGAAAAAATTCAACACAATGACCTAGATTTTTAACCCATTTCAAGACAACATACCAACTGAACTGTCAACAAAACACTGTGAAGAACTTATTGATTTATCAGAAGACAAGTCACTGGAAAACACTTTTGATAGCAAGCATTTTCCAAATGTTGACTTTTAGTAGACCTATCGCTGTCTGTCTGATGAAGCCATAAAAGTCCTTCTCACCTTCACTACGTCATACTTATGCGAAGTGGGACTTGCAGCCATGGTTCATATTAAAACTGAATACAGAAATAAATTGGACGTGTCGGTTCATTGCGATTAAAAGTCACTAAAATCGAAGTCGCCCCTAAAGCTGTAATGGCAAGAAATAGAAAACAAGTACATTCTTTCGTCATTGAATGATATTTTGTTATCCCGAGTAAAAGGAAAATCTATTATAATTAGTTGTTTTTCTTTAATGTAAAATCATTTACATATTTAAGATATGTGTATACAAGAAAATGCTGCAGCAGTAATATCAGGCAAGTTAGGTATGGTGGATTGCTAACTATATTTTTTTTTAGGTTGGTCTCAGTTCAGACTGCTTTGGGAACTATGGTACTAGGCAATATTTATTCACGGTGAAACCTTTACTGCACCTTCACAAGTTTATAAGTCTATACTTTATCTACCTAGCCGAGTTTTAATTTTAAGCGTAAAAATCCGAAAAGAGCTTAAAAAGCAAAAAAAATGGAAACCTCAACTGTTGAAAAGAAGATGCAGGGAAAAATTTCGATCAGAAAATTGTATATAAACTAGAAATATTATTCTTCTTGTGAATATCATAATCGCGAAGATATTTTTCTATGGATGAATATAGCACTCTCCAAAGTTTCGACAGCTATATGATGATAAATCAATTCAGTTTAATACAGACATGGGTACTTTCCCGTACATTAGGTATCGGAATGTTACAGACGATATAATTTGCGAATACAATTCTATATAATAACTCACAGAATAGTAGAACTAAAGTGCTTAACATCTTCATGTGACAGTATTAATGCTCGTTTATTAGCCAAGTTAAATTATTAGGTTAGCGCTTAATCAAACTTACCTAAGTTTGGTTAGATAAACCATTATGAATAATTTACCAAGACGTCATCTATTAGAATATTTGACTAATTATTTCTTTTAAAATATATTTTAGTAATTGTTCGGAAAAATTAAAAAAAACGAAATCCTGTGTTTCTATGCAAATAGAAACCATTTTCATTTGTACTTATTTTATTTCTAATTTAACCAATATCACGATGAAATTTGTTAAATTTAAGTTTCTTTTTAATAAAAGTAATCATCCATTCAGCGAAATAGAGCAAGTTACAGTGAAAGAAAATTATTTCTTCTTCAGATCCTAAATTACAGCATTAATTTTTAGGGTTTTCGAACTGAAATCGGAACCCTTATAATTTCGCTTCCCTTTTAATTCTTTCTCTCCGTTTTTAGGTTTTATGAAATCAAATATTTAAGAGAAAACATGTTTGAATGTATCTTCTATACATAAAAAGCAGGCTCCATTTTTTTAGGATATCACAAAATAGGCTTTGAAAAAATGATGTGAATATGTTATGAACATTTAAGCTATATAGAAATTCATTTACCAAATATTAAACCTCAATGTGGTCATTTTGTTATGGTTGTGTAATATATTTTAGCAATTGTTCGGAAAGATTAAATTATTCTAATCTAATTAATTGTTCTACCAGCTAAGCCAATACTCTCGAAATCTGATAAGTATTTACAAGAGTAATATGTATAACAAAATTATAGGAAAAATTATCGCAGTTAAGCAATCTCTACTATTTAAGAAGTAATGTCGATTAAGCATCTCATAAGTAAGATTATGGACACTTTTTTATCGCGCGAAATTCTTCATCCTGTGTGACAAAACTGAGAAGCGTGCTCGGCGCGTGTCTATTTGTAGAAAGACTTACGGTGCGGAGCGCGGAGATTCTCGCGGTATATATATTGTCTTGCTCATTGATCGTTCATCCCCGTCACAATTCGCTGTCTCGATTTTTGTATATTGCCGTTTCTAGTTTTGGGCACTGCTGAGTCTCTAATTATATCCCTCTCTAATTTAACACATTTTATATATTAAAGGATGTGTCGCGGCATTCATTCAGTTTTCTGAACTTCTGCTATCTTACAATGTATTTCTGCATTTCACTTCAAGTACTCGCCTTAGGACTCGCTTCAGTGGTAATTCTGCATCATTGTCAATAACTGCAGGACATATCTTTGCTCGACGACATACTCGTATACAAGAATACCATCCGGAGAGCAATCACTGCACGACAATAAATCTACACAATGGTATAGAAAATAGCAGCGCAAATCACCACCATTTTGATATTGCCATTCTAGAGAAACAAGTCAGGCTATTGTTCAGCTATTTTGAGACAGTAACCAGCGACTCGAATGAAACTTACCGTAAACCATTAAAATGGTTATCAATCAACTAGAAAAACAGGATGTCAAATAAATCGGCGATATCTTCAGTAAGTACAGAAAACACAGAGGTGAATACGCGTACCAACACCGCCTCATCACGATGATTGGTGACGCACGCTCAATCGCGTTGCTAATAACACCTTGGGACCGACACAAGAAAATGCATGACGCCATTTTTATTTCTGAAGTCCACAAAAACTTCATTGAATGAAACATTGGCTGCAGCGGGATCCAGCGCTCATGAAACTTCCTACCGCCTCTGGGTACAGCAAGGTAGCTATCGCAGTTCCACCTTTAGGTCGCTAGGAACACCGTAATTCTTACCTACGACGAAAAAAGTATTTGAACTTGACCTAAACCTACGTCAACCATATAAATGAAGATTTTTTGTCACCGCGGTTAGTAAGCCCATCATTAATGCCGGTTTTATGAAACTCCACCAGCTTATCGTGGACCAAACGAACCGATGCTTAATTAATAGTTGCACAGCCTTAGCATCAACAAGACTCTACGGGCAAATGACACATCAACCATTGGAAGCATCGACGTGCAACAAGCTTATCATGACGTATTTCCGAAATACTCTGGCATCAATTGTCTAACATTGTCGAAGATAACGCCAAAATATCTAGTCGAATATATAGACTGATACTTTGGCTGACACTCTTTTGAGCAAGAGCTTTCGACTGATACTCTGTTGAGCGAGAGCACTAACGTCACATCACCATGATTTGATCAAAAAGAATTCAAGAACACGGTCCAGCCGAATCAATATAGTTCAAGCAGAACCCTCTTGTTTTTAGCACTCCCTATAGTACCTTAAAATAATGACAATCAACGAGCCTGCGATGACTACCGAAGATTCAATGCTATTACCAAGCCCGATCGTTAACAGATACCGCGAAACAAGAACTTCATCTACAAAACGGCCAATAAAACTGTGTTGAGCCCGATAGACCTAACTAAAAAGTACCAGCATATCCTGGCCTCGGAAGCTGACATCGAATGACGGCTATCATTACGCTTTTCAGAATTTTTTAATCTCCATGAATATTTCCAGATCTCAATAATACCAGATCTCAATAATAACATTTTATTTACTATGTAGTCCGCAGATTAACCTCACCTTTCTCTTCATTAACCTCCAAACGATATCAAGGAGCGAAATCAACATCGCCGGCAGCGCGATAGCTGATGAGTACAGTACTCAGAATCGTGAATTGTTGGCGATGTACATCGCTACTAAACACTTTAGAAAGTAATTCGAAGAGCGCGAACTTACTGTGTTCACCGACCACAAGCCGCTCACCGCGGAAAACGAAACAGCTGCTTTTCGTCTATGAATTCGCTACCGACATACGTTACATCAAAGAGTAAGGTAACATTGTCGCAGATACCCTTAGCTGGGTAGAAATAATGTCAAACCTATCAATACTCAACTTCATCAAATTAGCATAGATACAGGTAACAAACTGTGTGATAGATACAGGTAACAAACTTTGCTTGCCCAAAAGAGTAACTTATTGCTCAAACAAATTAATCTATCTAAAACCGACTGCAAATTATATTGTAAAGTAAAAATTTAGATAAAATAGTAAAGAATTTTATGTTCATTCTATTAAACCTTTTTATTTACATTTCAAGATATCGAGTGCCAAGTAAGTTTCACTATTTTATTCCTTTTTGTTTCTTAACCATGTTTTATTGTAACGCAGAACCTTCCTAATAAAACCCGCTTGTCGTATTAATAAGAAAGCCCGGCCTTACTAAGACTATTGAATAAAAACTTCGGTACTGGCAATATCTGTGGCATGCAAAGTATTTTCACTCAAATCAATATCAACATTGCGCCAGAAGTATTGAAGTTTATATCTCTTTTTAGGGCCAAAACACTTAGAAAATTTAAATCCCTGTTACAAAGAAGACGTAAACCTATATCACCACCTAAGGAAATAAATATTCGATTCTAAAGAGAAACTACCTTTATCGAAATTAGAAAAAATTTCTGGGACATTAATTGTAAAACACCTTTTCAAGAACTAACTCGGACTCCTTGCAATTGTTAAATATAAACAAAAACGCAAAACTTTATATCACGTTCGCCAATAAAATACTAAAATTTTGTTTGATGCTTTTAAAGATAAGTGTAAATAGATTCAAAAAAATAAAGGAGGGAAAAAGCTGAAAATTTCTAATAATACCACGAAAGAGGTCAAAGAGTGGCTAAAAAAGTTGGAACCTATTCAAAGGAAAGAAAATCAGCGAGAAGAATCAACCCAGCATATTTGCCTGTACAAACCCGAGAAATATTCATGCAACGCCTTCAAACCTTATAAGCCACCTCGACCTACGAACAATGCACAAGATGGTGACGCAGAAAATTTTTTGGCGTCGATGAACACGAACATCGCAAAATGGACCGAGGCCTGTATAAGTAAAATATTGAAGAAGTAAAGTACATCGCCATACGACGAGTATCATTTCGAGTTTTTCGCCAATCAACTAATTCAAACACGTCCATCAAGCTACTAGATGGTCCGAGGTGATACCTACGCAAAGCATTACTACCAACTTTAAAAAAAAGATACGCCATGAGAACTGGATATGCAGATTTGTATGTCCTGCGACTATAATCGGTGACCAAGAATGTCAGTTTGATATCCAAATTTTCGGCAACCTCGCTAACTGTTGAGGCATCAAAAAGATGCTAATCACGCCGTATCATGCGCAGTGCAATGAAGTCATCGAGCTTTGGCATCTCTTATTTAAAGTCGCACTTATGTCACGCTTGAGCAGCTAAACATCGTGGACACGTAAATTTCCAACTACCTACTGTATTCCTCGGTTTACGAGCAACAATACACATGGATAGCAGATTGCATGCCACCACTACTGAGTGCTAACCAAGGTAGCAAAACATTCACAGTGCAACTACCAGATAGACAAAGAACCATTTCAATCGATGATCGGAAACGCTACAGTCTCAACGAGAGAACGACCAGCAATCCCTGCTGTATATATTACTGCGTATATATTACCTATAGCTCCCCTTTCTTCAGTGCTCAAGAAAACGACACACAATTTGGTTTCTGGTGCGCTCCGGTCGAGAGGGAGCATTCGCCTACTAATTGGCGATAGTCAGATAATGGTGAAGCCTGGAATTATTTTAGTTAAGACAGTCAAATAACACAAATCGAGAAAATTCCGTTTTAATATGTCAAAAACCAATTGGGCTAAGGTAATTTTGTCGATGTTCCCATTTCAACGCGCCTGTTATGTAGAGCACACTACACAACAGGCGCGTTGAAATGGGAGCAACAGTATTGTATAATAGCTATCATAATCGATACAATTGTTCAGACATTGTGAGCCCACTACAGTTTCGTATATTTAGGAGACCGACACGTAGCTCTGCTTTTTCAACTTCCTACAGCTTGTACTAATGCCGGTATACGCGCGCCACTGCGCAGACATTGTGATTATTGTGAGAAGCGGTTCCACTCCGTCGATATTTTGCTAGTTCGCAATTTTCGCAAGTTAATTGCAATTTGAATAGCTAGATAAACGGAAAAGATCGGAATCGGATGATCCGGATCAAATCAAGGCACAGTTAAATAAATTATGAAGTCTTGCTACAGAATTTAAGAGTCGATATTAAATAATCCCGGTAGCAATACAAATGAATTAACATAACTAAATCGAATCATGAAGATAATAAATTAAATATTATTTTCATTGTCAAATTTCGAAAGTTAAGCTCTAAATTCAAATTATATAAGTTTTAAAGTTAATTTTTACAATTTTTTTTGCCGAATATTAATATAAGCTTCTAGTAGTAATTTGTATCTGATAACATAACGACTGTTTGTGAATTAAATTATCATTATTTAATGAGTCAATAAACTTTATTAAAATCTTTTATACTTTGGCAATAGAAGACAACTTTTTATTTATTTTTATTAATCTCAAATTTTTATATTGGGTTCAAAAAACCATTTATTGGGTCAAATTATTTTTTTATCTTCTGTCTCAAGTAGTTACAGTATTTTTCTTTAAGTAATATAAACAAAAGGGAATAAATAATGTTATTTTAATGAGGTTTAATTTTTAACTTTGCCTTAAATTCTGCATCCGCACCGTGTAGTAGATATGTCTAAGAAACAGCGATTTTACATCTGGAAACCTATATGTAAATTATCATATAAAGGTTCATTTTTCCATTGTGGAACAGATCCTATTAATGACGGTAGTGTTATTATTTTTACTAGAGTGATATTATGTTGTGGCAATTGTAAATAATTTGTGTTCAATAAATAATTTTTTTCATATTATTAAAAACTTTAAAAGATGTAAAATTCATAAGAACGTACGTAAAAAGCGTATTTAAGATTATATAAAATACTTGTGGCATAACTTCAAGTTATACATTTTTTTTAATAATATCTAATTTGAAATATAATGTGTAACTTGGCTTTAAACTTATTAATGCTTTATTCATTCTCAACTTTGTTTAATAATGAATATGTTTAACTTACAATTATTTGTTTACTATTTGTAAAGTACAAAATGGGAGAGAATAAATATTTTTTTTAGCTTTCTGATTATTTCAATAAATCAGTAAGCGTAAATTAAGCCTCGTACCATGATTTATAGCTCTTAATGATAAACCATCCTTATTTGAAGCAGAATGTCATTGTATGTTCAAAAGTCTACAAATTTATAATACAATTTCAATACTAATCGTAAAAATAAAAGAATATCAGAAGTAATCGATGCCGTTAAATATGACAAACATAAAAAAAACGATATTAGATAAAACACATTATTTAAAAGATTAAACCTTGAAAGTTTTAAATAATTCAATTTATTCTTTTTTATTTTATTTCAAAGTTGAAAGTTTAACAATGATTTTAAATTATTTACTCACAGTTAAATGAAACTACGTGATGTAGTATTATTACTACTTTCTTTAATTATTCTACATCACGTAATATAATTGTCAATAATGAATTTCTAGAAAATTAACTCCAAATATATTCAATCAATGATTTTAAAGTTATGTTATATAAATATTCAATGAGCTAAAAACTAACCTAGTTGTATTCTGTCAAATACTGTGATTCCAAAAAGACCATAGGACTCTTTCTAATAAAATATACTGAGTTTATAATAGTATCTGAATTTCATTCTTTTTTGCGAAAAGCGGGAGTTCATAACATTTTGGAATAAAATAACTTGGAAAAAAATTTGTAAAATTGTATGTGATTACATTTTTCCCAAAATAATTTTTAAATTTTATTTCCTAGATGTTTTAACATCCATGTGAATTTAAATAATCTAGGAAATGAACTTCGATATGACGGGTATGTACTATTACTTTAACATAACAGATTTGTACTACTAATTTAAGGAGTAAATTCCGGGTAAACCATTTATTTGTTTACACTATATTCGAAAGTGGCCATGGAAGTTCATGATATGTATTTTCTACTCATAACCTACAAATGATTGAAAGAGAAGAAAATTTTTTTATTTGTTTTTAAAATATATAAATACACCATTATATTTGCTATATTGTAATATTTCAGACGAAATTTTTCACGTCCCGCAAATCGTTGTTTTTAACAAAAAAAATTTAAAAATATTTTTACAATTTCCAAGGTTACCTCACAAGCTTAATTTTTTTCTCTACCTTTATAGGTACTCCCTAGAAACATATTTGTGTATAATTCCAAGTATGTGTATATTTACCGTATATACAATATGCACATTTCTCGTTTTGGCCCACAAAATTACAATTTATTTTATACTAATTGAAAGTATTTTAGGTCAATTAAAAGTCACAAACTTCTCATATACAAACTTATCATACATGACGTAACATAGAGACCAGAAATTTAGCATAGTAATAAAGCACATTGACTCGAATATGTTAAAGTTAACACACAAAAACATGTGTACATTATTTATTTTCTCTACTGCGTTATTTAAAAGAAAATTTATAAAGAATTTCAACCAATTTTTTAAAATTAATTTTAGAGATATTGTTAGAAAATCACGACCAGTTTCACAATAAACGTTTGAGGTTACGACTTTAAATTAAAACAGCGATAAAACATGTTAATGTGTATGTATATTAGAAGTTAATAAACATATTTCCATAGACATTTTTAAGGTAGAAAGTAGTGTAATAGTAACATCAGTTGATGAAAATAGATATATTAATTTTAAAACTATTTGTTCAGAATCTTATGTATTATGGGAGATATTTTATAAAGAAAGGTTAATAAAAAACATACCCCTGCAATTTCCAAAACTGTTTTGCAGTCAGAATGATTAATGAAACAACGTTACTAGCAGATTATGAAAATGTTATCAGGAAACTAGATTAATATTACTAAATTACATAGCTCTAAGAAAGTTACGATATTTTTCCGCTGTGAAAAACATTCTCATTCTTCCCCAAAACTTTTCACGAAAACCGATTCTGTACCGCTTGCATTCAACAGCTTCCCGCGGTTTTTATCACACTGTCCACCTGTAGGTATGGGAGGAAAAGGGTCCCACTCTACGTCCACAATAATATTGTAAATAATTTAATTTTTAGAAAACACCTAACCAAGTATTTTGAATCTCAAATTTAATTTACCAAGAGCCCCTTAAAAATTGGTAAGGACATTAAAATACGTGTTTATTTTTATCTCATTGATAGCTGGTGAAACAAATTAATAATATTAGTATTATCGTTTTACTTGTAAATATAATTATTATCATACATAAAGACAAGTTTAAGGTTTTAAAAACCAAGAAAATTGGAATCATTGTTTTAATATTCCAGTAAATTTTAGTAACTAAACTAAACTCTAATAAGTATATTACATGCAATTTTGAAAAAAATACTTTTATAATCTATATTATTTGCTCTTTTAATTGATCAAAATAAAATATACGAGATAATATCATTCAGCCGAAACCCCTGCTTTTACGTCAAACCGTTTTTGTGAAAAAGGGCTATGAATGATATATATATATATATATATATATATATATATATATATATATATATATATATATATATATATGTATATATATATATATACGGGTGTATCGGTGAACAACATCGGTAACAGTTGGGCTAAATAGTAATAAGAGGAAGATTAGACAAATGTTGTTTTCAGAAGTTCAGCAAAGGGAATCCAGAGACTCTTTCGGGAAGTAGCGAATTCTCAAATATATTACAATTTTAGTTTAAGGTTCAAAATATACAAGATACTCTTTGTGAGGTATTCAATATAAATTTTCAGTAATTTATAATAACGAAGTAAGAAACTCTAAAAATGGAGGAATGTGGCCTGACTTAGAATTAATTAACAAATTAAAATATGCCAATATAAATTGTATGGCTAGAGGTAATTATCCTGCGTTATTCATTAGAAACAGTTTACATGTCACGAATCACCATATTAAAATGACCTATGAATTCTGCTTAGACGTCATTTTAAAGCATGAGGTGGAAATACATTGCGTTTAAAAAAATATCTCAAAATGTATATCTGTAACACTATCTATGATTATTATTTTTTCACTACTTTCTGCCTGAGAAATGAATATCTGAAATTCTTTTCTTTGCAGTTTTCGAGCTTTTTTTTCAAACACGAACGGGAAGAGTGCACGTTTAAAAAAAACTTACGCCTTCCTCCTGTTCTTTTTCTTTCATCTATATTGAATACATTTTGCGTTAACTTTGTAGAAATCCATTTTATTTTGATTTTTCAAAACTAAATGAAACTACTTGATGCGGTATTATTTCTACTTTATTTAAATTCTTTACCACGACCTAGGTTTCGCTGTATGACATCTTCAGGTGGGCAATTTGTGAAGATACAACTTTTACGAATTGCCCACCTGAATATGTTGTCATATAAAGAAACCTAGGTCGTGGTAAAGAATTTAAATAAAGCAGAAATAATACTACATCAAGTATTTATTTTAAAAAATATGAATTAACGCGTCTTATTTATATTTTTTTTTTTTTTATTTGAACGTTATCACGTAACTTCATAATGAAAATAAAATTTCAACTAATCAAAATCAAGATTGAATATTTAAATGAAAGAAAATTAAACTTGAAATATAAATTTTCGTCAACAATTAGACACAAAATACTGCATTTAGGAGTATTTTTGTGTCTAACTTTAATGGTATTTAAGAGTTAGACAACTGCATTAAAATTGTATTAATTTTGTAAAGGTGGACACAATATGATATTTGCCAAGACAAGCATAAACAAACGAGGAGACTGTCAAAAAGTTAGATGTGCTATAAAGAATTATCGAATACAGCGCTACAAATTATCTACAAAAATTTATATTCAGATACGACATTGAACGAAGGTACAACATTTAAAAATATTTCTTCAAAGACTTACTAATCGGAAGTTGCCATTGAGGCATTCAGTGTCGAACTACTTTTGAGTTCACCTTTCTCATGAATTCCTTGCTCCCTTTGCACATACAAATTACACATACAAGTTCGCCGTTCACTGCCTGAAATAGACAGAAAAGCTCGCTTTAGTGCTCGTTTCATCTTTTCGTTGAACTTTTATTTGGACGTGCTTTAAAAGCTCCAGCGCTTTTTAGATCCTTTAAATATTTGGGTTGGTATAAGTATAAATTCTGAAAACCCTGTATTAGCTTTTACATGAGTACAAATTTTCGTAATACTTGTAATTATTTATACTGACATACATAAACTTTATGAAATCCACATTTATTCTGTCACATTAAACGGTAATGTATTTTACGTTCATTGTTATATAGTACTTGGAATCGATAAAAATGGGCCAAACTTTTCTATTGCGGAACTGGGGTGTCTAAATTTCTCGGATTTTTAACACCGTCTTCATTTCTGCTGAAGAGTTTTGATAATTTGTGTATTTAATTTGATAATGTGTGAAGTGAGAATAGTTTCAGTTTACTAAATTAGTTGTAAACATTTACGAAGGGTTTAACTTTTATACCGATTATTTTACTGATTGAGCTTTCAAAGAAAGTTATAAAGATATCATTCAGCGAATAGTTTTATATATTATATAGTTTTAAACTACGATAGAGTTTTCAATTTGTTAATATTCAATCGGAAAATTCAAGAGCTTCTAGTGGCATCTAATATCCCAGTGGTAATTTGTTACTTTCCCTGTATAATAAAGGTGTGCATAGTATGACAATAAAGATCCAGCAAATATTTTATAATAGGTAACATTTTTGCTGTGCTCCCATTTCCGTGAAATATAGTAAGAAAAACAATAATTTTTGACAAATGTAGACAAAAGTACAAAATTTTAAATTTTCAATTCACACACATTCATTTCTTTTAATTAAATGTACTTTAAAAAGAAAAGGACGGTGAAAAACTTGGGGCTAATCCAATGATATAATTCGGAAAAGAAGACCATTTAATCAAAAAAATAATTAAAAGAATTAAGGTCACTTATTCACTTTGCAACCACGGAATTAATCACTTTGCAACCACGAATAAAATAGAAGACACTAAAAATATAGGCAGCACATTTTTTCTTATAATCGAAAACAGAAATGAAAATGAAATTTTAAAGAAAACCTATCCTAAATTAACATTTTATGAAGATTAAAAATTATTTGAACGTTATATTCATTATATTGAACACTATTCCAGTCACATCGGGTATATAAAAAAATCACTCATTAACTGGAAATACCTTCTAATCTGGTTCCAGCTTATGATAAACTAGCGCTGCTCAATAGTGGAACTTACGGGAAGAAAAGCTTTTAACTTCAAAAAACCCTCCATAGATTACATGGAAAAAGTAGAGCGAAGAATTGGCTGCAATAAAGTTTGGAAGATGGCTCGGTTAAGTCCAATTTTAAACTTTTGAAATTTGCTAACATGTTTATCATTTTGTTGGGTATTTGATTTACTTATCTTTAAAGATTTATACATTACTCATCAACTAAAGATCCATGATTGAGTAGTTTAGTTGGCAAGATAATTTAAAATATTATTCTGCACAAATATGCCTATTTTTCCCTATTGTGGAATAATAAAATTCTTAAGTCAATAATGATGATTATGCTTATACATTCGAAAATATTTGAAAGTTATTTGTTTTGTTATAAGTGGAATTACATTTATTTCCTTTTGGAGTACTTGTTAACATATTTTCTATTATTTGTACCCTTCAGATTAATATTAACAGGTTGAGCTCTTAACTCTAATAAGTAATCATATAAATATGTCATCAATAACCAAGATATGGAATGAAATACAGGACATTAGTTAGTAGGTTGCCTACCTACGCTAGCCTACTACCTGCCTACTACCTACCTAGTATATGCAAAGCCATGAAGCAACTAAGATATTAAGTATGTTCAAGTATATAAGAAGACGTGAAGTATTGACTATGGTGAAACTATTGGCGGGGAATATTATTGATATATCCTTTATGTATATTATAAGCAAAACTCTTACTTGTATCTGCCTTCTAAAATATATTTTAAGGCTATAAGGAACATCGCAAGCTTCCGATAGTCCTAAATTTGGCCTATTTTTGAAAAGCAAGATATAGATGTTATTTTAATTAGGGTGAATACTTTGGATGCTATAGAATTCTACGACTTAGAGCCTAATAAATTGCTTAGGAATTGCCTAATAAAATGACAGGCATTAAAAGAGATTAAAAATTAAGAAAAGTATAAATCCAATTATTTTATATCATTTCCTTTGATATTTTTATTCCTAAAATTTGACGCACTTTAACTATTATTAATTAATCAAATCATGGCATGTGTACTGTCTGCTAGTAAAGTGCCATAGCCAGTCTTCAAGCTCCATTACCAACCTATGTATATTATAAGTATTCTACTACCATAGAACTTTAAGGTTGATAATAATTGATTATCAACCTTAAAGTGTTAACCCAATATTGACCAGAATTCGTGTTCTGGTAACCATTAATGATTTATAATGCCGACCTATTATTTTCATTGCCAGTCCAAATCATGTATGCTTAATCACCTCGAAAATCATTACCCATCACTTCTTATGAATAACCATGACATACATAATATTTAAATCTGAAAATTTCTCTTGTTTATATAAAGATTCACTAATTATAACCTGATGAAAGGTCTGTGAAATTAATTTGAGTTTACATTTAATGAAATATAAAACTAATGCTTCTTTTTGGAATCAAATGAAAACAGTCAGGAGAAACACCGGAGAAGAAATAATTTTAAATAGTTATAAACTATGATAAACGAAAACAGAAAGAAAAAAAACCTATTGGAAGTTACAGGAAGTAATTTGACCCGGAAAGTTCCAACGATTTCCGGGTCCATTTCTGCCAATGTAATTGATTATATTGTTCCAGATACGATAAAAGGTAATGAAATTTTTCCTTATCTAAAAATACAAACTGAGCTTCAATATCTTGTAATATTTCAAGGTTACTTGGGAAAAAAAGCTTGAATTATATATTTGCTTTTTGTCTAAACTTAATATCTACTGAGGGAATAAAAAAAGATTATTTTAATATTTATTGTTATGAAACAGAATATCTGTAATGCAAATAACATCGGTACATATGTTAACAAAAAGTAGTGCTCAAATCGTCATGAAAATTAATAATTGTAGACTTGAAAACCATTATATAATTACACACACACACGCGTGTGTGCATATATATATATATATATATATATATATATATATATATATATATATATATATATATATATATATATCCCTGGTTTCGTTGTATTACATCTTCATGTGGGCAATATTAACGTTGTAATATAACGAAACCTAGATCGCAGTAAAGAATTTAAATAAAGTAGAAATAATACTACATCCCGTAGTTTCATTTAATGGTGAAACTTTGTTTATCTTCATTATAAGCTAAAGTCAAATTTTTATTGCCAAAATCCTTCTTTCTAATATACTGTAATTTCTACCACGTTACAACGTCGATATCTGGAATAACCTTTTTAATTGATTACAGTTATTATTCTCCGGGCAAAAATACCTGCTTTAACCAATCAACGTTTTATATTACAAATATTGAATATATTTGGAATTAATTTTGTAGAAATTCATCATAATTTAATTTTTTTCAACTAAATGAAAATACCTGATGTAAGTATTATTTCTATTTTATTTAAATTCTGTACCGCGGCAAGGGTTTCGTTGTATGACAATATCTTCAGCTGGACAATTTGTGAAGATAGTAGATTTTCAACAAACTTCAATTTTTTAATTTCTTCTTTATATTACAACTCTAGGATAGATTTGTATACCAACGAATGTAGGTGTGATGATGCTACATTTTAACATGAAATTTAGAATCAGAAGGTAACAAATTTTGATCTGTAATACATCCCACAATATATTTATATTTTTTATATTATATATTTACAATTTTCAGGGATTTTCAAACATGCATTTTTCTTACAGTGTGACACAACTCTATTATTAGAAAACAATTCCGAATCTTTCCATTTTTTTAAGCCAAGTCTATATTTAAAATATATTTCTTTCCTTTTTTAGTGACCCAAAATGCTAAACCATTTCTGTATTGTCAATATTACACTTCAGATATTGTTAATTAGTATATGACGCAATATTTAAAAAATGCAATTTATTACACTTGACTTTAAAAAATTATAAATGAGAATTATTTTACAAAATTAGTAAGGTAACAAAATTCTTTTAAGGAAGTTTCGCATTTATTCTTAAATATAAGCAATCACTTTTTAGCTATTAGAAATACGTTTAACTAAATAAGACGTAACGTATATTTCTAACACAATAAATAGATTCTTTAAATAAAAATCCAAAATTGTTAATGTTTTAACAATTTTTAACGAAGAAACAAAACCAATATTAATAAATTCATTTTAAATTTATGTTATTATTTGGACATCTCTCCTTATTCCGTAATAATTCTAAATTTTATAAAAATGAAGGGAAAAACTTAATTTCATTTTATTTTTTAATAATACAAATATGTGTTTTACTTTTTAACATGTTTTCCAAATCGAAGAGTAAGCTTGAAAAATCATACATTTTGTTGTATAACCAGCTTTAATTAGGACTTCGCTTCTTATTTAGGTGTGAAGTTGCATTTGTAATTTTTTCCTATCTTGAGTCTAATTTTAGCAAAACTTATATCTGTAATAAACTTTGTAAATCTATGTCCAAACGGTTTCCATTTTATAATGCAACAAACTAATTATTCTATAGCAGGGACATTTCTGCTTACATCTTTTGAAATATGGACTCTTAAATACAAATATACTTTCTTTCTGTTGACAGAAATTTATAGCATTGTTACTATTTATTAGTAATGTAAAAAACACGTGGTATTTAAAAATTAAAGAGAGAAAATAATCGTACGGAATTCATAAAAGATCTTATTGCAAAACTAACATACGTCATCGACACAAGTAATGTCAAAAGTAAGATATTTACATGAAAACAATGAGTTGTTTACATTGCAGATGGAAATAGGCGTCAATTATTTGTCATCCATGAAATAATAACAAAAGTCTGTGACATAAGCTTATAAATCCAGAAAATATAATGTGCATAACAAAGCCTTATGAAATGTATCCCGAGTATGGTGAACTTGTGGAGATATTTTCAACAACGTTTAGGAACCACAACGTGTTATTGTTTTGTTTGTTTTTATTGCACTCAAGATCATATTTATAAAAATATAGCAACAAAACTGTCACTTTAGAGGTTTGAGTGATAGAGCTCATACTAAGCACGCTTTTGTCTGGATGATTGATCGAACATGAACTGGAGTTCAGTTACATTTTTATTTACATATACATTGCTGAGTCACGTTAATTGAAAATGTACAAATATTGTTTAGATTGATTTAGTTATTGTAAATACGTATTCCCAAAAACATCTGTTAATTATTTTTGGATGAAATATAAGTCATCAACTTTATAGCTGACGATGCATATTTCCTAAAAAACGGATTAGTTCTGTTAGTTCTGTTAGTTTGCTCATGACAATTCGGGAACGAATAGATTTCATTGTAATTATATTACTTGGACATATCGTCTTCCTAGTATTATTAATTCTATTGAGATAATATTCTATTATATTTCTAACATATCAAGTTAAATTCTCAAGTGTTAAACACATGTAAATGTAAGTTGTAAGTTAGAGATCCTTCGTCATTAGATTAAATGACGATTGGATACGCCGTTCATTACAAATTTCCGTATTTGGTAACATATGAATAAATAATTTAGCACCAGTATTCTTTTTTGGAGTTTCATTACTTGTAGTTTTACTTTTCCTCCTTACAGTAAAGGTCCTGCAAGAAGATAAAGCTATTTTAGGTGATTAATTTACTAAAAATTATGAGTTCTCTGTAGGGTTAATAATAATAATTATTTAGTTACTTTTTCGTGATCTCGTTAAGTTGAAATATTACGCAACTATTTGTTTTGACAAACGATTTTAACGATTCCAAAAATAAATTTATATTTAAAGGTTTTAGGACCAAACTTCATTATTGTAAATATAAAATATTTTAAGTATTTCGACGATTTAAAAAAAATAAACAAATTGTAAAATGACAGAGATATTTAGAGCCATCGTAAATTTGATACGTTATTCCACAAATTTGACAGGTAAATCCTCTAGTAACATATAAAGTCTGGGAAAATAAAACGGAAAATTTCAGTGTTTCCTTATTTATTTGTACAATTTTATGTGACACTTCGCTCATGTCTATATTACATTTCGCCTTAAGTAAATAAATAAAGTATTTTATGTTACAACTAAGTTCCAAAAATTCTATAAATGAGAACAACTTTAAAAATACTTTTTCAATATGTAACGAAAATATTACATATACATAAGCTTTAATACCTAAAAAATGGCCAAAATAAGTCTATGAAATACATTTTAATTTTATTAACACAAACTAAAATTGAGCTGACTATCAGTTTCAAATCTAAACGTAACTTTAATAAATATTGCTAGACAACAAGAAAACACTAGATGTCAAGAACAAGTAAACGGGTAAAAATATTATAACAATATTCTAACAAAAATCCGAAAAAGTTTTCTGTCATATTAAAAAAATCAGTAAAAATACTCACGTTTTATAACTAGTTACAAGGTCAAATTGAGAAAAGCAAGTCATATAATTGACAAAAGCAAGTAATATACTATCTGAAAGATTTATTAGAAAATTATGCCATCTTTCTTGTTACTACCGTAGTAAAAACCTTTCTGAAATAAAGTGATTTTACAATGGTGGTGTTACTGTTGCTACATAGTGAAACGATTTATTTAGCACAAAACGCTCTTTTATCAGTTGTCAGTAACCCCATTAATCAAGGTATAATTTATTAAACACAACGAAAATTGCAATACCGCTACGTTAATACTCGTAGTAACAACATGTTACGTGTCATTAAAATGTAATAAGTAATAATTTAATTTAATCAAAATAATAAATTCATATACACAGTATCAATCTATTAGGATACCTGTTTTTCGTTGATTCCTCACATTTAATAAATATTTGTGAAATTAATGTGTTTAAAAATAATATCGATTTTAACTAGATCGGCTGGAAATATAATATTAAATATATTTCTGTGTGTCTAAACCACATTTTTTTTAATTTAATCATAAAGTTTAGAAATTTACAATTAAATATAAAAAAATGACGTCGGTACCTAAGAGGCAATTTTGTCTGTAAAATTTATTTTTCCCAAAATTTTTCAGTTTCTACTTCAAAAGATAATTCTTAAAAAATTATAAGCTGTGACAAATGGAGAGCCGAGTGCCACAATGGACTCAAGGTAAAAATATTTTGTTAGTAATTCAGATTACACTATTAGTATTCATTTTATGTTTTAGATTAATGTTGTCAATGGCACAATAACTAATGTTATTGAAATAAAAAAATAATTTACAAAAAATCCCTAACATTACCAAAAATATTATTGTCCGGTAAAAAACTTCCGGTAAAAAATTGTTTATAATTGAACGAGTTTTTAGGTACCGGAGTCTTCTTAATGCGAGATCGCGTATGAATAATAAGAAAAGATTTTTCAAAGAAGAAATTTCCTATGTTCTCCGTAAAACAACCTTTGATCTATGTTATCGATTTTATAGTAGCTATAAAATAATTTCATTATTTTTATGTGAAATTAATTTATTTTAAGAGTAGAATAAAATTTGTCGGGATTGAATCAAATTTAAACTGTTCTAACCTTTGAAGCAAAGAAAATACTATTGTTCTTAACCGTTTCATATATTTATAACAAAGTGAAATTAAATAAGATTGGAAAAATAAATAACTAAATTAAATGCCATATTATTGATTTCCTATAAATTGCAACCAAAATATAAATCTCTATATTGGCCCACTACAATTTTACATGATTTTGCTGAATTTGACAAATCTTATTGACTTCAATTGGAATACTAAAGACTCTTGTCATATAACCCTTCTATACCTGTTTATAATTCGAATACAACATTGATGTCAACAGACTACAAAAATAGTAATAAAAACTCCATACAAGCGTGACCTTCGCTTCTCAGCCGTGCAATCCTTTAAATAAAGTGTTTAACTATTGAATCAAAGTAACAGCACAAAGCGTGATAATACTATAGCGGTAAGCATTAACAAACCGAATTCCAGAATTTGACTTAGCTTACTTTCGGAGTGAAAGTCACTATTCCTTCTTACTTCATTGTCACTAATCTCTTCATCCTTTTTACTTGGAGCAGATAGACAAACTTATATGCAGATACAACTAAAAGTTCAATCATATTTGTGTTTTTGTGTGATTATAATCACATCCCATAAAATTCAATGACAACATCATACAACACGTTCGACACATTAGCAGTCATTGATATATTACTTATTTTATCCTTAACTACATTCTACATACAAATGTAAAAACTAAACAAGAACAGCGGCGGATACCAATTTCTCTTTACTAAGAGAAGTATCCAATATTTCACTGAATCCATTAAACTACTACTCCATTTCGGTTACACAGTACTTCTCTTAATTTTGCTGTTTACTTTGCTTCTTTTTTAGTTTTTGTCCTACGTTATACTATTATTCGATTACAACCGTCGTGAAAAATAATTTTCCGCGCACATGTTCTGTTAGGTTCTTTTGGGTACTCTTTCACTAAAATTAATATCGGATACTAACCTAATAATTTTATGTTATTTTCTATTAACTTAATCTATACTAAGGATAATTAGCATTTTAACAAATTATTTACACTTGTTTGTAAAGAAATTTAGTTCGAGACTTATGAAGAAATTTAGTTCCGGACACAACGCACAAATATAAGCTGTTCTCGGTGAAGCGTGGTGATATGAGACCAAAATACACAAGTTTAGAAAAAAAATTGTTAATATGTTTTATAACTATATCTTTTTAGATGTTATAAATATTTATAACATCCCAAATTTTTGCTTTATAGCACTAATAGTCTGTCTAATAATCAGGGTAAAACGGCTGTATCATACAGACCGACAGACAAATGTGGCGAAACTATAAATGTTCCTAGTTTGGGAACAGTTACATAAAACTAATGAAAAATAATATTAAAATTTGTAAATAATTTAATAGATATACTATGTACCCTTAAATGTTTGTGTGTGCCTACATATGTACAGAGCTCGACTTGGAATTAAGAGTTTTGAATTTGATTCGTGAATTATTTTTATTGTTTATAGCCGCAAAATTATTGGTTTCACTTTTAGAAGAGGCATCATAGATATAAAATGTTGATAAAGATGCTTCAAATATTTAGATTACCAGTTTAGCTCTGATCAGGAACATCAGTCCTTTATTTCTTTTTTAATGGTTATATACTTAATGATAATCATACGAGTCTTCCCAATTTTGTTGTGCTCTCTTGCTCTCTGCTCTCAACAAACCAAAACAGTTTGACGTAGAAACTTAATATTTGGAACAATAATAAAGAAATTAACCCATATATTGAAGAAGTGCTACTCAAAATATTCGTACAAAAATGTTTGGGTGGGGGAGTTTTATACAAATGTGAATATGAAGTTACAATGAATATCGAAGTGAATATGAAGTTCGCCGGTTTGTGCCATGGACAATGTATATATGATTTTGCATTAATAATAAATATAATGAATTATATTAATAATAACTTTAATGAAGGCTCAAAATTGTGTACTTTTGATTCGTATTTGATATATTATGATATAATTCGAATCATGCTGCAATTTTTTGATGTCACGAAGAAGGAAAATTTACTTAGTATATCTAACTTCACATTTGGTGGAATTAAAAAAAATAAACTACGTACAAGTAAGAGAGGTACATCTCGTAGTTATTATATACCTATATTTTTGCAAAAAGCTCCGTTTGAATTTTACTTTAATTGGCATAAAATGTTTTCATAAAATTTTATTTTTTATTTAAATGAGATAGTACCGTCATCTTGCAGAAACTTAGCGGTTAACATGTTTCATGATGCTACTTATGTATCTAGTTTAAATGGCCGCACAAAACACAAAGCATATGCAAAAATATTAATTTAGTAGATAATGTAATGCACTGAAATGAATAACAAAATAAACCATTTCTCAAAATTATGTTTGTTAAAAGATGAAAGTTTTGATACAAAAATATTTTATACATAAAAATCATTTAGAAAGTAACAATTTTACACACCTACAAATTATCTTTTATTCCATATAAATATGTATGTAAATATATACATATATATATATATATATATATATATATATATATATATATATATACACATACAGGCTGTTTCTGAGTCAGTGATCCAACAGAAATGCATGGGTTCACCTCCTAAGGAAATAACCTAAAATAAACATCAGGTCATCAATAACGTTATAAAATACCTTGTTATTTTACATCCAAAGATAAAACATTCTGAAAATTTTCCAAAATCGACTGTATAAAAACATGCAATAGAAATAATATGCCAATTATTTTAAAAACTATTAAAATCGATGTTTTCCAAAGGAATAAAACTTGAAAAAAAAATCTAGATGAAAACATGTTGAAAATTCCTATTTTTTTCTAATTCATAAAAAAATTAAAAACAAATTTTGGATTGTTTTTTTTGTTTGTCCATGAAACTGATTAATTTAAAGTGTTTATTTCATAAAATACAATGATTTATTTATGTAGAATGTTTGAAATGGAGGCCTTGAATACTATTTACATCGCCTCGGTAAATTACGCCGCAAAAACATAAAAGGTTGCTGATTTGGTTTGACATATTCAATCGCAGTTCGGGTTTCCATTCGTAAGTCATAATCGCACGTCATCTATTTGGAAAGAAGTATATCATTATAATAGTTCGATTTGAAAAAAAATTAAACAAATTTAATTCCATGGAGCGCCCTGGCCAGTGATGGTGCCATTGATGTTGAAAACATGTGATTTCATTATATTGCGTTTCGTGCTTAGTGAAATAACGGACTGTCTTGCTGGTACTATATTCTCTAGCGAACGTCGAATGGGATATCTTCTAATAAATTGGTCAATTCACTTTGCAGAAGCTTCATATATGGTACATCGTTGAAATTTTAAAACATGTCGATGATACCAACTCATTTTCTGTCAAATTCTACTCTACAAAAATTATTGGAGTACTTATGTGCAGTGAGCATTTGCGATATACAAACAATGGTTATTACGCATGTTAAATTTTCCCAAACGTGTAATATATTTAACATCTCTCGGATAAATTATGCCCGATTTGTAAAATCTTGTGTCAATAAGCTGTGCATCCATCTAAAATTACATGAATACGTGTCTTCCATTCTTAGAATGTAATGAACACCAGCACGTGGAATGCCAGTTGGTCTTTAAATTTTGAATCATTTTCAATTTCAACCAGTATTTATACCCCAATTTCACTAAGCGTAAATGAAACGCTTATGAAAGCCGATTCACGTTATTCCACCTCTTAATACGATAAATATAGTCTGATAAAGATGCAATGGTCAGAGAGTTGTTGCGCCACTTTTCCTCCGTGTTCGTTGGAGCAGCATCTGTGAAGCTTGGCAGCTTCAAGACCACTGCTGTGTGCAACACCATATTAATAATTCATCACGGCCTACTTACGCAGTGAATAAATAACCTTTTTTAGTGTTGGTACGTAAAACAATTCAAATTGCTTTGCAAGAATCGAGATAATAATGGACGATAATAAAATTGGAGCAACCATGTCCTTCACCACTTCAAATAAGGTCTTCTCTATGACATAAGCGAGCTCAAACTGTTAATATACCATGCTTTTATTTATTTCTAATATTTCATTAATCACTAACATTTCTTTTTCGTTCACATACATGCATGCCGAAATAGGTTTATTGTTATTATCTGTTGTTGTGCTAATAATTACGGAAACACCATGTCAAGTCGCCATTATAAAACATGTATTCCGTAAACAGATAATTGCTGGTTTCTTGCATCATTTCTATTTTATAGAATTTGAACCATTTTGTTATATCGGGAGAATCAGTTCTTTTTTATTATACGATGACGTTGCAAAAAATATAAATTTTCAAAATATACCAATAACCATAGTACTTTTTAAGTATACTTGCATGTCATCTTTGTTACACTTTTCTAGCCGGTGGGACTTAGAAAAACGAAAACCATTTTATATTATTCCACATTTTAAAAGATATTATTAAAATTTCAGAACTTTTTCTAATTATTTGGTATTAAGTTAGCAGTTATTTTAAAGCCAAGTGTTTGGCTTTAGATTAATTGCTTAGGAGGTTTTATGTCCATGACTTTCAGTTAGACCACTGACGCAGATATATATATATATATATATACACATATATATATATATATATATATATATATATATATATATATATGCACACATACACACAGCCACGCATGAACTTCCACACGATTTGGTACTGGGGACCATGATCGATGAAGCTATATTATAATTCTAACGTTGAGGAACGTGAAATAATGAATTGCTTTATGGAAATTGCTTGTATATAAACGAATTTCTGCGAATTTTTAATGCTAATTTATTTTTGCTTGCTTGAATGGATTTTATTTTTTAGTTATTGTTATTTTAATACAATTTTTGTGTCCATTGCTTCAGAGTCGATCTTGAATTAGTTTCGTCTGTTACTGCAAATTTATTAATTTATATACGTATAAACCCAAATTATAATAAAAATGTAGTAATATAATATTGCAGTCAAATACAAATTCCTGTTGTATAAAATCGTAACATGCCAATAAAATAAATCAGTAACTAGTAAAAATAAGTCAATAAAAATTCAAAACGTTATAATAGAGACAAAGAGCTTATGGAACTAGAAGTAATCTAAAATTAAGAAACGTTTCATTCCTCAAAGTCATTTTAGCATCGATTGCGATGGCTTTCCAATACAATATTTGTTACGACCCATGTTCCATACAATATCGTATTTAGGATATAAAGGTAATAAGTGAGTTTTTGATACGAATTTCGGAATCGAATGACAGAAAATTGTGAATTTAGAACAAAGGTAACACTATTAATTAACTTTGCAGAAGCATTAATCAATGTTTACATTACACTTACGGAGACTATTTACGATGTAAATTCCATATTAAAAATGATCATTTGGTGTATCGGAATATGGCCGTCTTGCTTTAAAGTGATTACCTCATGTCAATATATTAGCTATTTGTAAAAAAATATCGAAGTTAACTTATTTTTGTTAATAATTGGTTTTAATGTCAGTCTATAATTTACATACACAGTTTTGTAGGCGTAAATTTTTGCCGACGCACCACCCATGCTTTGTGGTGTTCTTTATTTTATTTTGCTTTCAATAATTCCTTTTTCGTTCCACCACTCAGACCATGGAATATTGATGGAAAATATTTATTTTTAGTATTCTGGCGAGTGTACATTGATATGCTCCGTACTTGTATTTCAATCTGAGCGATGTACAAAAATCCTATTGTTATTTGAATATTATAAAGAGAAGTTTTATGATTATATTGATAATTCCATCTGTTGACTGGAACTAAAATGAACGTCATACGACTGTATATTTTCCGAAGCGGGGATATATTTAAAAAAAGTCTAATGAAATTTAAATGTGAAGTGAAAGTTACAGGCTGCATTTTATTTGTTCAGCTATCGAATAATATCAGGCTGTTGTTTTTTTCTACTTTCAGTATTCTAGAAAAGATAGAGGCAATCTTATCGAATGATTTCATTTCACTCAACATTTCATCCCTTTCCTCATAAATACGTTCTAAATTGAAATACGTATGCAATCAGTGACTTTTTCGGAAAATATTTAATATTCTTTTAATAAAATTATCAATTCTAACCAATTATTTATTACTTTACATACTTTTTGGAAAAACATTTTCATGAACAAAGATTCAAATACCTTTTATATAATTTTGTACTTCCATATAATACCTATACACACTCTATATAGTAATGAGAACTCAGAAAATTTTCTCAACCTTAACGTAGTTATTCAGATCTACGTGCCGTTAAGTTAGATCAATCACAAATATTTAAACTTTTGTGTGTTTTGTGAGATTTCTCCTTTATTGATTTTAACTAAAGTCACAACTGATTTACTGCTATTGTTTCCTTTACTTTGCTATACACAATATTGTTGACAATACAGTTTCTGAAAATTCATGGAGAAAATAGTTTTAAACGTACTGAAACTTAATTATCAAACAGTATCTCTTTGAAAGGATAATACTAAGTTTTTCGATTCTTTTGAATATTAACAATATTATGAATAAGTCGGATAATAAAAATAGAGCCCATTTTGCCTCGGAGCTCAGTGTCATAAATCTTAATCCAAGCATTGACTACTAAGAGTTAAACGTCCGTTTTTTTAAGATTTTCGTAATCTATTAAGAATATAAACGTCCATACTTTTTCAAATTAACTTAATAATAACCATGTTAATTAAAGTGGTCTTTTCTTTTGGGCGTTCTAGGGTTTTAGATACATATTAATATTAGAAATATTATATTAATGATGCAGCAAAATGTAAATTTTGGCTAGGCAATATGTCCGCTTTTGTTGAAGTGAGTAGGATAATTCCCGTATAATTTAAAAATATAAAAATAGAAGGTATCTTCTTTGAAGTAACAATGTATATTTAATTAGTTCAGGTGGTGTTATACAAAATAGAGGAGAAGTGGTAATAAATATTTGTAAAATATAAATAAAAATCAATTAAATCTGATCCTCAAAAAAATTCGTTATCGCAACTGTAATAATAAAAAGTGGGTGGTCTGTTATTTTAAATCGGCGCCAAGTGTAAAAACGAAAAGTATTTAGATACTCTGCTTCTTGACAAGCGCACATCGCGTGCAAACACTATTTTTTGTGACTCCTCACAGCATGTTCGTAGCAAAGCTCCACCGACCTCCTGAGCAAGTGCGCTTTTTATAAGTAATCGCTTACTTTGGAGTTAAACAACATCACCGCCGCCATACAGCATCTAGCATTTGGAATCACGTCAATATATGTTGAGTTGGAACGCAAAGTTATTACATGCAACGCTATTAATACCAGGTAGCATGTGAAAGGGCATGTAATGATAACATATTATTAGTAATGATAACATATTATTAGAAATTTTGCAGTTGTTAAAGATCAAAACCGTCCAGGTTTTGATAGAATCAAGAGTAGCATTAAAGTCTTTGGAAACTAAGAATGACGTCTCTATGAATAATGGAATGGAATGCCAATGGATTACTATTGTTGCTGAACATGAACTACGAGTAATTCTGCGTATAGGAAACATTATAACAGAGACACATTTTACTAAAGCGTCGTTTATTAGATTCAAATACTATTCAATCTCTCATACACTTCATCCTGCTAAAAAGGCAAAAAATATCGATAACCAAGCTAGAATTGTACAAAAATGAAGAGTATACAAAAATAACAATTAAACAAAAATGAAGAGTAAGTTTGACATATTGCCTACCTAAATATAACATTTATGCATATGTATATATCACTAATTTTAACAAATTAAAAGGTCGCTTCATCATTGGAGGTAATTTCAAATGTAAATGCTAAGCACACCTGCTGTGGCTCAATGTTAAAAGTAAAAGTTATATAGGGTTTCTGATAGTTATAGATGCTAATTCATACGTGCCGGCAAACCAACGTATTGGCCCACAGATTCTACTAAAACTCCAGACATAGTAGACTTTTTGTTGTTTAAATTATATTGAAATTGAAGAGGGACTTGACATGAACTCGGGTCATTCTCCAATTTACATAACAGTGACAAAATCACTATGAAAGAATAAAAATTAATTCTAAGCAGGAAATACACAGATTGAATTTATTTCAATTACTTACTAGAAAAATGGCATTAACCTTATAGTGTTAAGTATAGGGATCAATTGAACAACGAATACTTTCAAGACACCTATATCAAGAAACCCATATTACCCAAGTTTTGCTTAAAATAACTAATTACTGAAACTAAAAATATCAAACATTTATCAATCAACAAGTTTCTCGAAGAACTTACTGCAAATAAGTAGTAATGAGTGTTCATTATGGAAAGCTACCAAATATCTTAAACGACCATTAGCTCAAGTGCCCTTTATCAAAAAAGCTTATAATAATAGGCTCATAATAATTTAGAAAAAGCTAATAAACTTGTTTCATCTTTAAGTGAGATGATGCTCTACTGCGTATTGATCCAAATATTTATCCTGACATAATTCCATTAGTCCTAAGCAAGTTGCTCATAACATAAAAAAAACTCAATGCGGAGATAGATTTGATCTAGTTACAGGTACTTAAAAAATTTAAAAGGAAAACTTTGGTTAAGTTAACTACTCTTATCGATGCTTGTATTCACTTAAACTATCATCTAGATGCGCGGAAAACAATTGAAGTTATTATGATACCGAATAAATCTAATCTAAATGATACCGAATAAATCGAAGTTGAATTATACCCACCTCACTATTACCAATCACGTAAAAGCCATTTGAAAAACTAATTTTAAAGCATCTTAAACCTATTACTGATCAAAGAAACCTGATACCAGCTCTTCAATTTGGTTTCAGAAATAATTTCTCAAAAATTGATTAGGTTCATATTGGTGATCTTATTAAAAAGCATTAGAGGACAAAAATATATATTCTGCTCTCTTATTAGATATACTGCAGGTATTTGGCACGAAGGCCTATTACAAGAATTAAGATCACTTCACTCTGATCACTTTTGTCAACTCTTAAAATCTTTCCTGACTTATCGACACTTCCGTATTAAATACGAAGACTCGTACTTGAAGTTCAATAAGGCTGGGGTACTTCGGGGTATTATTTTAGACGGAGTTTTGCACACGCTATCCATTAATGATGTTCTAACAAGATTATATGGCACAACAGCCGTTTTTTTCTGATGATACGGAAATCATGGTAGTGGAGAAATCTGTGGAGGGTTCATACAAAAAATTGCAAACTTTCCTCGACGCAGTAGCCCTTTGGACTAAAAATGCCGTATTATATTGAACGAATTCAAATCGATACATCTACATTTTACAAAAAAAAATAACACAACAACCAGTTTTTATTAATGGCACTAAATTACCATATGCCGATACAGCTAAATATCTTAGTATGACTCTTGACGTCAAGTTTCGGTGGAAAAAACATATTAAGAAGAAATGCTTTGAAATCAATATCAAGTTAGAAGAATGTATTGTTTGGTAGTCATATTTCTGACATGTCAACATACAACAAGCTTTTATTATATAAGTAAGCTCTATGTCCAACAGCGTAATACAGCTATAGGGCTGTGCCAGTAAGTTCAATATCCAAGTGATCGAGTGTGCAGTTAACATGCCTTGGTATGTTTCTAATTATGACCTTCGATGCGTTCGTCAGATTGAAATGGTAAGGGACATTATTAGTAGAATTACTAGTTCTCACCAAAAAGATACTTTCTAAAAGAGACTTCAAAACTACATCAACAGTAAGAATGATCGTATGATTTTGTCAATCTAATTCTATTAGTTACACAAATATAAACAATCGGATCACAGTGAGGACGCGCACACTTTAAAAAAGTTTCATTTTCGTATACTTATTCTCATTTACTAAATAATTAACATACATTTTCTTTGGTAATGAATAATTAATAAATTTAAAATATAAAAAAAATTCATAGTTTAAAATTTACGATTCATTTATCAGCAAAACATAAAATGGAAACGAAATACTGAAAATGTATAATGAACTGAAAGTGTAAAATACTGAAATTTTTTGTTCCCTTTAAATGGAATTTATTTCAGTTTTCTCATATTATTAGTTTATGCATTATAAATTTCTATATAATCGCTCTTCCCATATATTATGATAAATATTTTTTTTGTTTTCTTCAATTTCAAAGCAAACTATAATTCATGGAAAAATCAATTATTTCTAAATAGCTTGTTTCTAAATTTAATTTTTAATTGAAATATATTGTTCATTTTACTAATAATATTATTTATTCATTGAATTTCACCTCCAAATCCTTAACTCCACGGTACGGTATACTACCATGTTTTTATATTATGAAATATATTCCCTGCGATAATTGTAGACTATATAAAAGATATCGTAACGTAAGCTTCTATTATTGTTAGTTTCTAAAACTAGCAACAAAATATAAAGTATTCAACAGACTTCATGTTAAGAAATTCCACAATCCTATAGACGCGTATCTTTATAAATAGTAAGAATGGAAATTAAACCAATATATTATTTTGCTTTTTTCCAAACAATGAATAATCCATGCAAATTTGAAAATACATATTTAACTCCATGTTCTTTTCCTACATTATCCTCTAGAGATAAAATACTTTTACTTACGAAAATTTCTCCATATTAGAAATCAAGTAATATTTATGTATTAAAAAAAAAATAATAATCACCATTACTCAAAACAATAAATAAAATGTTTAAATTAAAAACGCAAAATAGAGCTTTCAATAATCAGTAGTTATTTTTCAACAATTAAAACATTGCATCCATACCTTACATACAAAATAATTATTCCACCAGAACTCATCAACAATTAAATGTAACGCCAACTAAATTATTAAATTCATGAGAATGAGGCTATGCATTTAAACCACATTCTGTGGATCAGAGTCAAATTTCTATAGCTTAGTGATGGTAATAGACTATCCAGTAAAGTCCAAGATTAGCTGAAAACACGTGGAAGAGCGTATTTGGACTATATGTAAGTCCATTGGAGCTTACATATAATTCTCTCCATACACATTAATAATAACAATAATTTATGGCAGGAAAAGATAGACGTAAGTCGCGCGCTCCTTATAGTCTACATGCAAAACTAATATTTTATCAGAAGCTTAGCTGGAGTTTTATATTATTGTGAACAAATTAAATAAATTAATGGAAACATGTACACGTATAAAAAATGTAGCACCCCACAATAATAACTTCAACTTGTTTTTCGGGTGATATACCAGCTTCTATTGAGTCATATAAAAATAAGTGATTTTTCTTAACTTGTAAACTATGAGCAAAAATTAATTTGTCGATATTTCATTACATGCTATTAGTAAAATAAACATTTATTCATTTACTTATTATAATGTTTACAATTAATACAAACGGTAAATTTATTGCTTCGAAAGTAATCTCTTACAGCCAACCAGAGCACTAGTTCAGCCCCCCTCGATGAGCCACTGGGAATCGAACCCTGGTTCCCAATTACAAATCCCCGGTCATCCAATATATCACGGTGACGACCATGTACATAAAATAAAAAAACCGAAATAAAATACACATGGATTTTACAAAAAACAATAAGACCAAGAATAATCGCTATGGGTCACTTTAATCTTCTGGTCGGATTTTCCAAATTCTGTTTTTTTATGATTTTTGGTTTAGTAGTTTCGGTAATAGAGTAGGGATGGGAATGCATTTAATTTGTACACTTTGGTGCATGTAACTAAGAATTTGCCACTAAAACGCAGAAATTTTGTCTTTCATTTCTTTGTAACAAGCCCTTTTAAACGATATCCCTCACGATAATAAAACTAAAAAAAATCGCACATTCAATTTTGTTCCTCCAAAATTACCGTATAAATATTTTAAAAAGTGTTAGCTGCAAAATATATGGGTTAATGGAATCTAATACTATATTAAATTACAAGTATCCACATCAAAGGGTTTTAGAAAAAAATTACTGTGAGAGAAGGCCACGTGAGTGATCTTATATAGGATCCGTTTTACCTTTAGGAGTATGTAAACCTAAAACACTGTAACAAATGATCCGTCTGAAAAATTCCGTCTGACCAAAAGATCCGTCCATAAAATTATCCAGAAATTCTTATACAAAATTGTAAAGTAAAATTATCGCGAGCAAGATTTATTTTTTGGTAAGTATGTCGTCTTAAAGTGCATTTCTTCACTTAATAATCAATGAAGTTTCAATTGGGGAGTCTCTGTATTCCAGAAGGAGATCATTTCATGTCATACTAGAAAAGTCTTTTTCTCCAAATCCTACTATGCCGCATTAAGATAAATGTTTATTCTATGTCCGGTGACAAAAACAATATTATCGTGATATTACAAATTACAGTTTTGATCACGCAACAACTATCTAAACGAGTAATCTGCAACAAGCAGGATCATCTTTTTTCGAAATCCCACATAGAACAGTTAGTGCAGAACCAGCACTTTTTTTTAAAAACGCGAACATTAGATATAAACGATATTTTATCAGTTTTATGAAATGTAAGTTTCCGTCAAATGTATGCGTACTTGCCTAATTACGAGTTATTTCTATTATATTCATAATTATGCTTGTAAAAGGGTCATAGAAAAATATTTCATTATAGCATTTGAGTTTCTTATACTTCTTTTGGCCTTGATAAACTGTATCCCGACATCGGAAGTAGATACGAAATAAATTTATTCATCGCATTTGTGTAATTTTGTACTTGGAAATTTATGCAAACCATCTCGGTACACCAATTTGTACCCTGTTATAAATCTGAACGTAAAATATTTTCGTCAAATATGGAAATACCTAACTATTTCCAAAATTACCACCCTCGAATATCGAAATTAAACTATCGTAAAACACCTTTTCAAAGATAAATGATAAGATCATCAGACATAAAGCACGCCTAAATAATAAAAAAACGACTTTAGTAAAAATTACTTTTTCATATTTTTTTGTCTTCAATACTTATTCGAAAGTGTACTCAGTGCTTATTTACACAGAATAAATAACATTATAAAATAAACATAGTCCACATCTGGCAACGTAAATCAAACTATGAGTACATAACTAACAATTATGAACATGCAATATTCGTTTTTTCTTTAATAAACCGCCTTACAACACAGGTTTTGTTGTCAAACACAACGCCTTTTATTTTTCTTTATCAATAGATTGACCAATTGATTGTTTAAAGATAAAAACAAAGTAGTTTTTGTAACCTAAAACGTCACAGGTAATAAAAAAACTGATGGATATAAAGAAATTGTTAATATGAAATATAAAACAATCCCATTGTCAATTTAAAGGAGTTGGCAACAAGTATATCGAATAGTAGCACCATGAGTTTAAATAGATTTCGGTTATTTATATCATTAACATTATCAGAGTTCAACTGTTGTGGTAGAACTACAACTGTATTAATTGTACATTATGTATATTGTAGAGTCGTCGGAAGCTACTAATTTGATTTTTCAGAATTGTTTCTTCGTTGGTATGTTAAAAACTACACACACAAACACAAACCCACGCGCGCACACACACACACACAGGCAGACATATATATATATATATATATATATATATATATATATATATATATATATATAACACATAATATAATATATAATAAAATAAAATAAGGACGGAGGTAGTTAAATGGATGCCATTATATCATCAGCTTCATACTTGAAATCTCTGTACGTATTACAATTTTAAAGTTTTCTCTATGAGTTTAGTCCGAACAGTGAGAGTAACAGTTATAATGCTAATTCTAAAGCAGTTTCGAACCCAATGTAACTAAGAATATGGTTTCTCTTTACAGAACACTAGTATTTGGCAACAATCATTAGAATATTTCTAATTACATTTAGTTCACTTTTCACTCTTAATATTAGCAAACAATTATATGAAAATTAATATCCGATTAAAAGTTTTTAAGATTTATTTGTCCACAATATTTTGTAATGTTTCTCCGAAGAATTTCGATGCCAATCAGAGTTCTTCCCGTGACCTTTGAGAATGTAAATTATTAAATAACGACCAATATCAAAGTTCAAACGTAACTCTCTTCTCACAACGCGACAATATTTCCCTCACAAACGTAAATTATGTCCATTAATGTTTGAAAAAGGAGACTTGTTTTCATTTAGGTTTTGTTAGTGAACACAGAAAAATAATACGTTCCTCAATCATTCAATCACGAAAAATGTTGTGTATTATACTTCAGTGTATGTACTAATGTATGCACATTACCTGCTGGCGCGTCTTTTTACTTGACTGTTGAGAACAATATTCCACGTACATTTTTATAACATGACGTCTTCTAAACCGTAAGAGCTGTTATAATGAGGAAAAACTAATCATTTACTTGTCAAAAAGATAAAAAGAAAAGCAAAGAAAATGTCTTTGAATTTATTGTATTCCATTCTTATATATTTCTTTGACTTGTTGCGTGATGAAACAATTTATTATCAATTATCCAGTAGATACCTGCTCCACGTAAATGTTTGCATTACTGAGACTTGAATCGTTTTTAGCCGTGGGTTCGAAGTGATAATTTTTTTAACGCAGAAAAATCATTTTCTTCTGTGTAGTGTTGGCTTCAAAACTGTTTGAATGAGAATGATGAATGTTTTCAATAAGTATGTATTTCTCTTTTAATTTTATATCGACGGTCATAAAGAAAACAAATTATTACCCTAACTGGGTAATAATTTCAAATTGAAAATAAAATCAAACATTTTTGAAGTATTCATATAAATCAACATATATTCGTTTATTGCAAAAAGAATTTAGTATACCATTTCAAAAATACGATAGAAATTTGTACATTTATTTCCAGTACTTATATAGTGGTTTTTACATGATTTGGCTATAGAATATGACACATTATATTCATTATTGATAGCTGCATTTATAATTCCAAATTTCTTATATATATATATAATTTCTTATATTCTGCCTCGCTTCAAATATATTACGAATAACACTTAAAGTATACGAAAAGTAAGTTTTTTTATATTTTCAGAAAGTTGATCATTCTTTAGATAAGGTAAAATATTTAAAGAACAAAACCATAAAAGTAAAAGGTTTAGTCTATTTAAAAAATCGTGCAATCCAGGTCAAATATAAATATTGAGTGGACTTATGTTCTTAAATTTATCTGGCTTATTTAATTATTCAATATTTTCTAAAGCACCAGCTTTCATTACAAAAAGTTTACAGAATTCAAACATACATACGTGAAACTTGGAGGATACGCTATGACTAATCTTACCTTTGTTTCTAGCCAAAAACTCCTGATTTCTGTGAGTAGGAGAGCCATGAAATTGATGTTTTTGTATAAAATACTTGGTAAAGTACTCTAGACACATAAATAAAGTTTCCAGTACTTTATAGTCATGTAGTTGCCTCTCCGTGTGCTGAAATTCAGGCTTCCAAAATGTGACTGAAGTTAGTTATGGAGGAGGAGAAAATAAGCGAAGCGCTTTGCACTCTTGTAAACGGTGCACTTTATGGTAGTGCAGCTCGAAATTTCATAATATTCTAGCGAACGCTCTGACAAATCCATTCACTTTGCAAGTTTGAAATTGAATTACAGTAAATATGTTTTTATATATTTCATGGTTAAATGCACATTTCAATTCAACGATAAAATAATTATATATTGTACATGGAAACAACATGAATAAATGCAGAAAGATGTGTTTTGCCGCTACTACACTATTTTTATGTTACGAAGCAACAATAAATTGTTGTCTCAGAGCCGAAGTCAAACTTTTAAAGCAAGCGGTATATCGAAATATTTGAAAATTTATTTGTACCGCAGCTACGAGAGGAGGATGTTGACAAATTAGACGTGTAGTTTCATCAAGATTGGACCACTCTTTACACAGCTCTGTAGACACTTTCCGGGAAAAGTCATAAGCCTATTTAGAGACAATTTGTCCATCTAGATCGCCCAACTTAACCCGAGCTAACTTTTTTCTGTGGGGTTTTAATGAAAATACCACTCAGACTACTTCGTGCTCTAAAGGTTTTGTTTAAAAATGTCTTTCATTGTTTCATGTAAATTCCATGACACGTTTCAATTTCCTAATGATATCATTTGGAACAAGGGCGATCATAAAGCAATTTTGTTCTCCATCGAGATTCACGCACGGGGGATCAGAACATGCGGCACGAACCAGCATCTTATTTAGGACGGGGTACCAAGACTAGAGCCGATTCTTTAAAATTTTCCACCGAGAGCTCGATAATTACAGTAGAATCAACAATGAACTAATTTGCCCTTATGATATGGGTATTGAATTACAATTTAGGGTTGTCTCTAATGTTGAGGGGAGGGGGAGGAGGGCGCGGGATTGGGAGCGACCTTTCCAGGCCTTCCAAAGAAGAACCACTGGTGGCTTTCCCACCAGTGGTAACCTTGAATATTCTATGAAATGTTTAAAGAAAAAAAGGCGTATATACCGACATGCTAATAAACTTGAAACGGCTTGGAAATTAGTGAAGGCTTACCGGGTGACCTTAGCAGAAGCCCAATGTTAATATAATGCAGAGGTTAAGAGAGCTAGATGCTCCCATTTCTGCAAGTAGTCTAAAATAGATAAATTGAAACCATGGGGTTTCGTATACATAAGTTTTCGTCTTTAGTGTCCTTAAAAACAATCTGGGGTACAACACTGGTATAATACTGGTAATTTAAGTAAAATTTGGAATATCTTTTCACCTTCTCCTTTTTCCCCAATGATGATCCTGCTCTAGTCACTATAGAGCAGCTGCTCATCCAAAATGCAGCTAGCGTAATCCGAGTAGCTATGATCCGGAGCTCCGTCATTCCGAATTAGATCACATGGTTAAAAATATTAACTCGAGAAAGACACTCGAGAAAGAGCATAAATTATTAGGTGATTGTGGAACGGGTGGCTAACTAAATTTTGGCTCGAGGTAAGAGGCTCACTGCGGATCTGTTGAGTTTCGAATTTATTGAAAATGTACCCGTTTTTACTAAAAGGAGACGTATCTTGGAAACTATCACTGCTTACTGGCACTCAGGATGGATCTCTCCAGATTCCTAAGAGGAAACCACTAGAATATTCTTCCTCGATATTTTCGAGCGTTTAAACAAAAACTGGCTAAACAGTGATTACTATACTTCACAGTTTCTGATGGTTCATGGCACCTTTCGCGCTAGTGTATATCGATTTGCACTGAGAGATGGCCCGATGTGTTCCTGCGGTTTCGATACGTAGGACAGGGATCATGTTTTGTTCAATTGCAGTGAGCATAAAGATGCACGTTGTGCATTGATTGAGAGCACAGGTCAACTTAATAGTAGAGTAGAATCACTTGAATCTCTTTAGCCATTACGACTTGGTTGAGTTTGGACCGATCTTTGAGTCATTTAGAGCGTTCGCGTTCGTCAAAAGCATTTTAGAGAAAATGTAACAGCCCGAGTGGAATGACAGATATAATACCTTTTGCTTATTCACGGAAATCCGTAGAAATATATTTCATTCCTAATAAAAAATACTTCACTAATGACCAATTTTAGCATGAAGGGTAAACAATACTATAATTTTATTTGACACAGAAATATATAGAATATTTCACTTAATTAATTCTTTTCCTAAATAACGGAACGTTTGCCAATTTTATATTTTCTCAAGTTAATTCATATTGACTAAAAGATTAAACTAATTTGTTTAAATTTTAAAGCGGCTTACTATGAATTCATTCTTTTTAAATCTAATCTATAATCAAACGTATAAAGTTGAAAAAATATATTATCACGTCTATCAAAATATTGGTCGATATCTCACTTTGTGAATGGTCGTCGATGCTGGTAAAAGTGAGCACTTTTGACAAAGATACGGGGCATTTATATAAATTTTACAGGCATTAAACCAAATATGTGTTTATTTAATTAGTTAGAAACAATATTCATTTTACTTGCATTTTTTAATTTGGAACAATAGCTTTTTATTTGCTTAAATCGCAAAAGATACGAAAATTCATTAATTTTTTCATATTATACATATATGTGTAATAAAAAAATTAAATAAATAAAATAAAGAGGGAGCGTTTCAGTCGTCAGCCATTTTGTATCGATTTTTTGAGTCTAAATCTTTGAGACTATAAATTATCGCAACGTGCAATACTCTTTCTTAATTAATATAAAATAGTCATTGATTATTACAAAGACGTACATCCGTTTCTAAAAAATTCTATTACATAATTTTAATAATACTCGTTTTAACTCTTAGTTTTTACTATTACTCGTAATATTTTTGGCTAGGAACGATCAATATTTTTAAACATAAGCACATAATACTCGTCGTATACTACCTAATTTTAGTAGTTTTATCTTTTCTCAAAAATAGTACAAGCTTTATTGGAACTAGTAAATGAAAAAAATCGAATATGTGAGTTGAAATGAATCATTCCGATAATAATATTTTTTTCTTAGGAATTGAATAATTTCCATTACATAACATAAATTACATCTTGCAATTTCATTACAACAACGTGTTTATTCTTATCATTACAATTTCAATTAAAATTGTTCTGTATTTCCTTGTTCAAAACTGAACTTTATTGTATAACATTTTATGTCATTATGCACCAATTAAATTGATAATGACACTTATAACAGTGAAATTATTTGCACGATAACATTTCATTGAAACAAAATTTACTCAATAAAATGAAATGAGTAATATTTATCAAAAGATAAATATTATATAATAAAGGCGTAATGCTTATAATGCATAATGATGAAAGAATATGTATTGTATAATTATATGTAGCATCATATTTTTTACTTATATATTCATGTGAAACGTTGATGATATAGAGCAACCATTGCTCGAAATGACTGCTCGAAAAGTGAGTGAAATATATTTTTAATTTTAAATTTGTATTAATTATATGGAGTATGGAATATAAGTTGTAAACACGGAATCGAGTGGAAAATAGTTTCAATTGTGCTCTATTGATAAGAGCTTAGAAAAAGTAAATTTTCTTCGCTACTTATATTTACTTATGCTCATATATCTATATCTATATATATATATATATATACATATATATATATATATATATATATATATATATATATATGTAAAAAAGTAAAATAACGAGGAAAATATACTTAATAACAAGATTATTTGGCAAATACTGGCTAAATTAATAATTGCACCAAAAGTGGACAAAACTTGACCTTGATTATAATTTTTACACATTGAAATATATCCTAACAAAATTCTCAAAACACCAGTAGATGGGGCTTTAAACTGAACTCCAACACATTTTAAATGAGCCATTTCAAATGTGTTAATATTGAAAAGTTGTAAGTTCTTATAAAACATTAACATCTCGTGTTACCTAGTGTAAGTTTTCCAAAAACGTGTACATTTAATACGATCTAAAATGTAAATCCAAGTGTAAAAAAGTTTAAAAAACAAGTAAAAGATGAACTCTTTGCCGGATAGTTGGATGTACGTCCACAATGTAAAGTTATAAAATTTAATATCCGCCATACACTATCCGCGTTTACCCGTCCCTATCGTTGTATGCTTCTATATCTCCCCGCCAAGTAACTTAATTCGTTCCAATAATTCTTCACAAATACATCTAACTGAAGTAGTTCCGTCTGTTATTAAATATAATACTACTAAATTATAATACTTCAAAATTCCATTGTGTGTTTCCATCTCATTCCGACAGTACGTGCATAGAATTATATCAATGCTATTTTCAACAACAAAACTATTACAGAACCGTTTGCTCGTATGATGCAATGTACACTTGACCGTTTTCTATCTGCCTGTTTTTTTACATAATTTTCCTGCCATGATGTTAAATAGTTAAAAAGAATTTGTCCATATACAGTACTCGATTGACGTGCTAACAAGGTAATATTATCCATAATTTTAGAAAATTATCGTTAAAGCAGAAATGGAAAAGATTTTACTAGCAGATATTGCAGATATATAATTAAAGACATGGACAAGATCTTTGAAAATAATCTCTTTTATTGACATTATCTATAATTTATAAATAAAAAATGATTTAAGTACAATAAAACCCTAGTATATTTTGACTTTTTGCGCATTTGGTTCGTTAAGGCAGCAATAAATCAGTTAAATCAAAATTTTTATTTCTCTCACAGAAGTCGCAGAGCTTGTTTATTTCCCGTGAATTCTAAAAATTGTTTTATTTGTCTGTCACAATAAAAAAAACATTATGGAAAACGGCTTAAATAAATAAAAAAATATATACCATTATACTAAATTATCATAATTTCTGCTTAAATACGATAATGGTGTCTTTAAATTACTTCTATTTTCTATTCTGTTTACAATATTTAATAACGACAAGGGAACCTTGGAAGAAAATCTCTGCAACTAATAGTTTTTCCCAGTACGCACAAAATGTTAGGTTGGCAACTATTCAACTTCTGGTCTAATTTGACGAAGTTGTTTTGTTTTCTATATGTAACTAATTAAATAAATATTCGATCGTATTAGCACCATCCAAATTTATTATTTATCACCAACATGTGTGCAAAGCTAAAATTCCTTACTTGTAAAATTTTTGGACTTTTTCACTATGTCAAATGGTCGAAGAATGAAAGCTTGGAAGAGAACAGTGGATGTAGAAGTACAAACTATACGATATATTAGCCAATCATTGGTACAATGGAAACTAAGTAGCTTCATGTCCATTTTTCAGAAGTGGAAAATATGTTATCTCATATGGTAACCAAACATAATATTTCCTCTTCTTGACCCTAATACGAATTTGTTGTTCTCTTAAAATTATAATACGGGAGCATAAGAGTTGACACTGCTAGATAATGCGAAGTAAACCAATGACCTGTTTTAATAAGGTTTTATTATTATTTTCTAAGTGTCTCCCTAGATAATGATTATGGTAAAGATCAATATTTCCTTTTTTGAATCATTAAAATCAATGCATCACCCTGTTAAAGAGCATATACCTTCACTCCGAATTGATGTAGCAATTATTGCTAAAACTGTTTAAAGCGCTTGTGAATATCCCGGATTTTATATTTACATTTAGAAATAAACATTTCGCCATCAAAGGTAACGATTATTTTAACAGAGTAACAATTTTAATCAAAAAAGCATTCAAGGAGCGACAATATTGTACTGTAGTGTTCCTCGCAAGCTTTAAACAGAATATGGCACGAAGGACTTGTTCATAAAATTAGTAAATTTCTGCCGGTGAACATTTGGCAATTGTTTTAAGTTCTGTCTATCTACACGCACTGTTTGGTACATTTTAAAACCTACTTCAGCACCTTTGCTGATGATATTGTAATAATGGTAACTGCGGACATGCAAAATAACGTCACAAAAATGTATAATATAAGATGTTGAAAAATCTGACTCAAATAGTCTAAATCCATTCATGTAACATGCGTCATTTGCATTGCGATTGATAAATAGTAGTCTAAATACTTGTTTCAACATCTGTAGACTATTATTATTTTTCTGGAATTCAAACAAAAGAAATTATTATCGCAAAATAATTGAACCACGGGAATCATCTGTATCATGAATACTGCCACCAATTTACCAGTAATATCAATAAAGTTCGAGCATCTCATTGGCGTGAAATGCCTGTATGTCTGTTTGTTTCCTTGCAGGATACTATTAGTAATATGTCTTCTTAATTAATTAATAAAAGTAAAAAAAAATTGTGTCTCCAATTGTATTTAAAATTAGAGTGAGTTTTGTCAAGAACTCCTTCGTGTGCGGTGTCGTTTTTAAATGTGTTACAATACATACTTTATTTACATTCAGAGGGCGACTATTAAGAGAAAATAACATATGTTTTGTGATACATTATATAAGCGAAATAAAAAAATATATATAATAATCCAACAATAAAAAAAATTTTGCGTGACATTCTGGTTAGGAAATATAACTACATTACAGTCTGCTTTACAATATTAGTTATGAAAATTACTTGCAGGGTAATTTATAAATTAAAATAATTATAAATTTTATAAATTTATAAATTTATATGACAAACCTAACTTGAAAAAAATATGAAAATTTTACTTGTTAAATTTCTTTTGAACAGATTAACAGATTTCTCTTTAACAATTGAAGCGGTTAATAATATTAACAATTCATTAAATAAAAAGCTCAAATAGCTTACATTTGGTATTTTTTTTCTACGTAGCAGTATAATTACGCAACTATTCATTATACTATGTAATTACCTATTATGGTAGGTATTAAATGCTGATGGTGTACCTATCAGAGAAAGATCAAATTATCTATATCATCGACTAAAATTAACTGAGCAGAAGTGCCTATGCCACCCTGACAGGATATTGTGTATAATGCCACTTGTATAAGAATTCCATGGCGTCGTAACCTCCTCTCAGTAGAACTTCATCGTACTGTCTTTGGTAGAGCTTTGAGACTTTTGACATTCTTTGAACAGGCATTTGAGGAACCATGGGGAAAATTACAGTTTGGTAGTGGGTGAATGCATTTTTTGTGTCAGGGTTACACATAAAGCAGTAATTGTCAAAATATGGAAGAATTTTTTTTTAATTTGTGTCAGAAAAAGTCTTTAGTGTGTATAATTTTTGTCACGGTAATTTTATGCATTTGATATGAGATCCTAAAGAACTGTATAATGATAAAACTACAAACATAAAAAATTGTTTTAAATAACAACTTTTTTCCTATATATGTATGCTAAAGAAAGTTGTTAAATAATTGCTTAGTACCAACATCGTAACATAGATAACGAATTTGTCATTATAAATCTATTTGTTAGACTATACGTTTATTATTATACAGTTGTAACAAATTACAACATGTGTTTAAACATTTTCATATGCCCTGTACCTGTATTCTTTTCTTATTGCTTGTGTATTTTACACTTTAAAAATAATATTAAAATGTTCTATAAGGCAAGATATTTTATAACGAATGTTTATCTTAATATATCTCGCTTAATATAATCTTAATTTAATCAAATATAAAAGGTTGAAGATAGAAGCTTTATTTACTTAAAAAATACTCTTATCCGTTAAACATTTTGAGAAATAAGAAACAGTCCTTAGCTACATTGAATGATTAAAAATGTTTGTAAATTGTACATCTAGATGTAACATGGAGTTAACAATTTCAAACTATTTTTTATTAATAATAACCTTGTTTGAACTAAACTTTGTAGTGACGCAAGTATCAGAACGAAACAAATATACCAGAGAGGATATGGGCATTTTCCTATTAATTCATCGAATCCCTTTGTTAGAAAGGAAGTTGATGTTAGTCGACAGTCGACTTTATTGGAGTTCTGCCAATTTTACTATACGACGTAATCATTTTTACCTAGTTATCCAATATTCAGCTTCGATTGAGACATAAGTGGCAATGAAAAATGGCGCTTTCTTACTCGGATGGCTTCTAACGGGAATTGGAAACATATTTGGATTGTCTGTCACCTAACAACGTACCAATTTCTGGCGGATGCTTGTGGAATAACTGATGGGAACGTGACTGCGTAATAAATTTGGAAAATAAATATTTAATTTATTAATGATTTACTGTGATATTTGATATAAGAAAAAATCCGTCCGTCCGTCATTGACAATTTTTTAGATCTGTTGAAATGTAGCATAGCCTTAGGAATTTCTAACTCGATTAAAAGGAAAAAGTAAAACATCTTTTAAATTTTATTTTGAGAATTAATTAAGGAAGATATAATGGGAATTCAAAAAACAAGAAAATTTCAAATCAATGGTGTGAGTTATCAAATGAAAGCTTATTACCACATATCATGGTATTGAAATTTCTTTTTGCAGCCACTAATTAAAGTTACAAACGTTATGAAATAGATGCTAAGGAACCAACAATTTGATTTATTAACAAGGTATTAGAAAGAATTCTCTACATCTGCCTCTATTTTCTTCTCTTATCTCCTTTTAAACAACCATATTTATACAGAAATCAAGAAATAATAGCGTAGAAAGCGATAATTATAGTTTTTTTAAAATTTTCCGAACAACCTACCTTTTGGATTAAAACAGATTTTTTTTTTCATTAGATATTAGTAAATTTATGATGAAAATCGTATCTGTGCTCAGAAACAACTGATTATGTGGATCACACACACGCATGGACTTAGTCCTTTGACTTGCACCTAGTACATATAATAGTAAAAGAAAACGTTAATACTTTTTTTGGAACAAGTTAGATTTAGTTCTAAAAAATATTTCATACTTCAACATTCCTACTAATATAATAAAAGTGTAACGTTATTTCTTTGTCCGTCTTTCTTTTAAGCTAAAATGGTTTGATGAATTAGCCCCACATACAAAAAAACTAAACACGCTTCTATTGATTCAAACCTTAAAAGTAGTGGAATATATTCCAGTTACCATATCAAATTCGAGGGATAATGAATGTACTATGTTCTGGTCCAAACAGCCATCGCATAACTCGCGGCGCGCTGCACCACCACAGAAAAGTATTCAGTTACATCTAGCAAATTATGTTAAAAATCATAATTAATTTGTAACTGCATAACTGACCTAATCTTAAACTATATCTATTTAGTTGAAAAAAATGTTTTTATCATATTTTCCTAATACCACGCGGACGAAGCCGCAGGACAAAATAAGTTTTTTAGACATGACTACGCATTTATTTTGCATTCAATAGTAGCTCAAAATTAAACAGATTAAAATAGTGTTCAACCATTGCTCAAATTTATATAGAATCATTATCATACCCATATTATCAAAAAATACCCGTATTATCAAAAAAGCAAAATAAAGTACAGGTGATTAAATTTCAAAATTGTTTGTGTCAACTCCCGTAAAGGTTGTATAATAAAATCGACCATCCCAACTTTTTTATATTTAATTAATGTTCCGTTGGATAATTAGAGAAGGAAACAAATTACTAACGACTTTTCAATCGTGTATATGACGATTAAAACGTTTGAATCATTTTTTTACAAAACAAAATTAACCTGCTTAAAAAAAACCTGCTTAGTAAAAAATCTCCTCCCCTCGACCATTACAAATATACGGGGACGTACTTTGAAAGTTGTTTTCGTATTCCAAAGTTTTTTTTGTATTTTGCTTCACTTATATCAGTGGATTAAGTAAATATGTAATGAATATAATTTTACAATGAAATTTTGTTTGCATCTTAAAAATTTCTATACAAAAGATGATTATAGGATAGCAATGAAATTATAAAAGTAATTGTACTGAAGTAATTGTACTGTAATTGCTACGGAAACCTAAAAACTGAAAAGTTATGATGGCATTATGGTCGAACATTATATATTATTTCGTTGATGTGACAAAATAATCCAAAAAGGTTTCACCGTATATTCGACACGCGATTAATTTTGTGTCGTTGTTAGACTATATTATTTTTGTTTTTGTACACAAATTTCAAATAAACATCGTGTGTGTTGATTAACTTAAATCAATAGGCTTTGATGCAAAATTAAGCTAAGCAAAACAAATTAAAATAAGCTCAATAGGCTTTAATGCAAAATTAGCTAATAATTACCTAGTTTCTTCTTAGGAGATTTGATATGTCTGACCTTTGAGGAAGCTTACAACAAAGTTACCGCAATATTTGAGAAATCGATACGTCCATATTGACTCTGAATGACGGAAGAAATTGTAATCTAGTCGGAGTTGATATTAATGAAATATTAATATAAGAAGAGAAATATTATTGCCTTAAAATTTAAATAGGGTGTGAACTTAAATTTGATTCATCACGATCCGTTCAAAAGTAGAAATGTTTCATAAACTTAAATAAGAGTTTATGAAATTATCAATATTTAACGCTAATCGTACCGAACACGAGTTGGTTTAATAAATTAATACCAGTATTTTGAATGCAACACAATTAAACAAACCTATTTAATAAATGTTTACCTTAACAATATTACAGATGAAAAGAAAAATATAATTTTGTATGTAAAAGGCCTTAAATTTAAAGTACCGTACTTACACGTATATAAAATTGTATTTATTTGATTCCATACATGACTCGTTGTTTACTATTTACGCCTTAAAAACATCCAATGAAGATGCCAAATACTTTCGACTCGCACAATGAATCACAAGGGAAATAAAAGATACACAATTTTATTGACAAGGGTTAACCTCTCTATGTGTATGATGGGGAAGTTTACCCTTTCAAGTGTGGACCGAGTATTTCCTATTTATTTTATAAGTTCTTACTTACGAGTTATTTGCTGATTTGCATGAATATTCTCCCCGACTTTTCTTTTTGAATGTTGCTGTAAATAAGAATATATATTTTCTCAACTACTCACTTTAAATTAATTTTATATCTACGTAAGAAATTTTGGATACGAGAGTCACTTTCCCATGGTTCCCACTTAATTAGAAATAGGAATTAAAAACAGAACATGAAATAAAGATAAGATTGGATTGGATTGGATACGAGGGTCACTTTTCCGTGGTTCTCACTTAATTAAAAATAGGAATTAAAAACAGAACATGAAATAAAGATAAGATATATACACGAATGATGGAAAAAAATTAAGTAAAATTTGTGATCATTAAAGATCTTCAGTGATATTAGTACTCTTGATAGATACATTTGATAGGTTACTCTATGATTAGGGAAAAATAAACATGATCTGAATTTTAATAGAAAACTCAAACCAAATGATGAAATTCTCCTCCTGGGAGGTCAATAGAACAACAATAATTTAGTTTATATCACATTTGCCCCAGGATAAAGGAAATTTAATGAGGAAAATTTTTAAATTTTGGAAATTTATTGCTGCTTTAACGGAACAAATGTGGAGAAAATACATTAAAACACTCTTGCCTTTTTCTAAGTATATCATTGCGCATAAATCGATACTTTGCCTAGATTTAGTGATTGAACATTTATCAGTTATATTATTTGTAACATCAATGACAGAGTATATCCTTCTTACAATTTTGACAATCCTTACTTTTCTAGCGGACTTCAAAAAAGGATGAGGTTATTAAATCGACTGGCCACTGCCCGCCTAAACGGTAGGATTTTAGGATCTGCTGTTTTTAAAATGGTATTATGTATCTTAAGCAAATACTTTTTATTGTACTTCATATCCTAACTCTTCTGTCCTGTTGCTACCGGATTACTGCCTGCTTAAACCTTGAAACTTGAGCATCACTGTTCCGGTTTCAATTCCTCAGTCCTGATATTGTAAAGTTATTGCCCATCCAGCACATGAGACTCGTGGATTGGCTATTTTTGCAATAGTGTTTTGAGCAGCATTTTATAGCAGAGATTCTGTCATTGAACTTCGAATTCCAGCTCCTCAGTCCCGAGGTTTTAGGAGGCCTGTCTATCTGAACCGTAAGACTTTATGATACTGTTTAAAACTACTGTTTTAAAATTATAATTGTGGTTCTCGATTAGAGATTTTGCCTATAAATTTTGGGTCCCAACTCTCTCAATCTTTACGCTGTGAGGGTACTACCTAACTAAATCGTGAGATACTCGGGGTATCTGGTGTTTTTAAATTAGTTTTGTCTCAAGTAGATCGTCTATCATGGGATTTTAGATTCCAACTCTATAGTCTTGTGGCTGCAATAATATTTATTGCCTAAATTGTGAAAAATGAGGATCAGAATAGTTTTGTGGGTCTCAAGCGGAGACACTATCATTGAACTGCGTGTTACAAATCCTTAGTATTGATGCTTCAGAAGTAAATCTGTCCAAATTGTGAGACTAAATGATCTACTTTTTTTTCAAGTAAAGGCCCTGCCACTAAACTATGCGTCCAAACTCATAAGTCTTGAGGCTCTCGGGGTAATATCTGCTTAAATTATGGATTTGAAATTTTAAATTAGTATTGTACTCCTGTTCGGCGCTTTGCGGGTATGGTCGGTTTAAACCTTGAAACTTGAAGACATGATAAACCAGTAACAAAATTTCTAAAGTTTTAACATAAAGTCCTTTAGAAAAACTACTGCACAGTGATGAAGCCAAGATGTGATGATAGGTACTTTTACAGACGAAAATTAAACTAATAGAGTATGTACTAGATTCAATTCTATTGACGTATGTAGGTAATTATATAAAGTTACATACAAAGGCATGAATCAACTAAGTTATTAGTAAGTGCAGGTGTAAAGTAAAGCCAACAAATATATAAACGCATATATATATATATATATATATACATATATATATATATATATATATATATATAAATATATATACATATACACATACACATATATACCTATGTATATAAAAATGAATCGACTTCTAATAACCATCGAACACAAAGTGTAGCGGTGATTATAAATTTAATCTTTGGAAATATTTATAATATGTCAAGACATTCTTTCATACGCGTTAAAATATCGTGAATATCTCGAATATATTAACTTTACAATAAAATGCCAAACATTTTAAAAGCGATTGTTTTAAAAATGTTGGCGTTAGAAATTTTAAAGGAGGGAACAGGGAATAAACCTGCGGATTTTAGGTTAATTTCATCTTGATGTAACAGCTATTAAAAGTGCCCTTAAATCTTTGACGCTTTATATTAAGTTAATGAAACGAAATATAAATGTGTTGGCTTTGTATTGGTACAATGGATTCCGTATTATTGAAATATTACCTACGAGAACCTTGGTCACACATGTGCGGCCAAAATTGTTTATCGAGGTGGTTGGAATTAAACAATAATATAAAGCAGGCGTGAAAATAAAAAAAGATGAAAAGTAAAGAGCGAAATGAACAGAAACATTTGTGTCGTGGAAAGGAAGCAGTAATTTCACGGGTGCGGCAAAATGTTGATTCTTTTTCCTCTGTAAGGCGTACACTATTGCAGCTGATGTTCTTAATAAGTTTTTGGGTTTTTATGTGCTGAAATTTGTAAATAATTTGTTTTTAGGGAAATTTTCAGGAACATTTTTATAATTATTTTACTACTATTTTTGAATTTTTATCCCTATCCTTTCTTCTTCCATATAACATGGCATTTGAATAAAAAAACAATTTATTACTTTATTTATTTTTTCCGACATTCCGATAAAATATTTTACCGGCTGTCGACAGAAAAATCAACGGAATGTGAGTAATCTTATGAGGGTTCCTTTTTCCGTTTGGAGGTAAGAAACTTTAATAAAGCTTCTCATATCGAGTGATAACCACAATTTGAATTATTTTAAATTTCTCTTCTTTTTCAAAACTGACCAAGTGCGGTCGGAATAAGCATAAAAAAGGATTCTTTTAAAATATTTGACGTTAGCTAACCGTAATATTAACATATGTATATCAACAATTACAAGATAACCCCAGATTCATTGAAATTTTCTTGAAATATTAATATGCAAATTTTTTCAGGGTTTTTAAAATAATAATTGAAAAACTAGAGGATGTGGTGATACATTGAACCTTAATTTGAGGCTAAACATTTTACAAACAAAAAACAAGGCCTAAAAATGAAAAAAACAAAACATAAAAAAACATTCACATCATTTTGAAACAAATAAAATATGGTCCAATGGGAAGCATGAAATGAAATTTTAATCCAACTTTACTTTTTGTAGATGCAAAATTACATACAATTTTGAAACTGTATTTCCTTTGAGGTTATGATAGATGGGCGAATGGATGGATGGACTTGTTAAATATATAAAGGGCCATTATTTAACTATGAAACTCAAAAATATTATTTCCAGAATTAAGTAAGCAGAAATTCTTCTCGGAGTCCTATTTAAACTTGACAAAATATTTTCTGTCTACTTCAGGAAGTATTGAACATTTGTGTGTGATGTAAATTTTAATTTTTTTGGTAGTTAATATAATTCAATGTTATGAGCTGACATGTGTGTACATAAATTTTCTAGTAATGAAAATGACTTCAATTTTTCAACAATCATTATAAATAAATACTTTATTTATTGATAAATGTATTATTTATTCATTACAAAAATATATGGTTCATATTGCCAGTTATAAATTTTTAATAATATTTAACAAAAATTATCAGGTAAATTTCTCACATTTTTAAAAAAATTACCTTCTGATTTATATCAATTAAAATTATTTTAAAATTCTGAATAATTATATAACGTTTCACGTATCATATTAATGCAAAATAAGAGTGTGGCTCTAGCAAGAATTGTCTTGCTGGAGCTGGAAGTAGGTAAGTTATGTCAAATTAAACTGATCAGGTAATTCATTATCGCCACTTTTTAGAAGACTATGATGTTTTCTTTAATTGAATTCATTATCATACCAAAATAAAGTGCTGTTGCAAGGGTTGCCAAATATGGAAATAATTTTGATACAAATGTTAGAAATTAAACCATGTACTTTTCATAAACTCGATAACAATTGAACTTTTGGTATCAGCTCTCATTTACCAGTTTCCTCTCAACGTAAATTTCAGAACTACATACCTATGTAAATACGTCAAACTATCTCAAGCTGCACTTCAAGAAACAACGCACTATGTTACGGTTTGTTTGTAGAGAAGGGGAAGTTTTAAGACAAAGTTTGCGCCGAAAATTCTTACAGGAAGGAAGCATCTGTAGTTAAAGTTGAAGACAAGACTAGATAGTTGATTGGAGGAGAAAGTTCTCATGTTAAAAAATTGTTATTAATTTTGTAAGAAATTGTTATTAATGTAATAAATATTATTTTATATACTGCGATAATTCGTACCCTTATACCGATTGTCCGATTTTCAGCATTATCATCCACCTTAAAATCTTCTTCTGTTGATTATTGTATATGGTATGTATGTCATATATATATATATATATATATATATATATATATATATATATATATATATATGTGTGTGTGTGTTTATGTATATGCGTATATTTTTTATATATGTACATGTGTCCCGTAAGAAGTGGATCAACGAAATGTCGGTGATAGAGGGAGTTAGTACACATACGAAACAATAGATTTTATTATCATAGGCCTAATACTTTTAGACATATAATTTTTTTAAATTTTTGTTCATGCGCATGAAAAAAAAATTATTAGGTATTATTACGAAGGCTAAGATCTTTAAGAGAACATTTGTCTTCCTAACTAAAACTTTATTCATTCGTTATTATTGGCAATACAGAAATTAAATGCAAAACATGTGCATTTTCTTAATCAAAAAACATGAAAAGTTTTTTTTACCTATAAAAAATGTACAGCAACCTTACATATTTTTATTTTAAAAGCTTCTACAATTCCACAGATTCCAAAAGGTATAATTTTCTAGTACTAAGTCATTTCAGAAATTACTTTCAGAAATTCGACCTTCCAAATATCCGTTATTTACACGAAGAAAGACTCTGTGGTCGTGATAGCGTTCGCGATTAGGGTAGCACTCGCAAGTATTTCCATCACATAATCCATAAGTTAAATACATTTCTGCATAATAACGAGTAGTGTAGGTCTGAAGCATTTTGCAAAGCCCGACCGACTGGTCAAGCAATATCCAAATCATAAGTACAAACGGTCCAATTCAAGCGTAGGTCAACAAATAAAAACAGTGGTAGGAAAAAAACAGCAAAAAACACGGTGTTAGCTCCGAGCCATAAGCAAGTCACTAAAGAAGCGAAGTCGGAGTAGAGGGGGTCGCTTATGGGTGAGAACAATAAAAAGACCACACGAGTGAGAAAGAGATAGCGAAACAATTATGATAAGCGGTTCTTTTGATCGTAAATATTTCTGCGAATGTGGAGTTATTTGAATAAAGCAGGTATGTTTTGTATTTTTACAGAATTAATTGTAATAATTTTACCTTTTCGGAATTTTTGTGAGTTTTAGATGTTTTTGAAATAAAGTCCATAAGATTGCCATATATTTGTTTTTAGACTAGCATTGTTCAAACGTCACTTTTCATGTTTTGTAATTGAAAAAAAACTCATGTTTCAGCGTTTAATTTTTATGTTGTTAATAATAACGAATGAATATTTTAATTAGGAAAACCAATGTTCTTATAAATATGGGACAATGAAAATAAAACAGCAGTATAAATAAACAGCAGTTAAAGAAGAAAGAAAAATTCATGCGCAGTAACAAGAAATAATAAAAAATTTAAAAAATCATGTCTCTAAAACTATTAGGCATAGGATAATAAATGTATTGGTTCAAATATATAATAACCCCTCTATAACGGAGCTTACGGGACAATCTGTTTATATTTGTCTGTGTGTGTGTGAAAAAATAGAAACTTTTATTTTTTATTTCATCAGATTGTTTCACCCAATTAAAAGATGTGCTATATAGTATTTTGAAAAATTAATTTACATCGCGTTGAATCAACAACAAAGAAGTAATTAGCTGTCCGACACGTATTATTTACAAGAATGTATGTTGTACGTCAATAAATAGCGCTGCGTTTATTTTAATTAATGCAATGAAGTTTTCCGCCTGAAAATATGTTAACAAAACGAGCGTAGCCAGGGTGAAGTGTAGAGGGATGCGGGAGGAAGCAACCGGAATGCGAGCACATCCATGCGGACTGACATCATTGTCAGCCGTCTTTGGCATATATTTTTTTCGATATTATTCCTTTTATGCTTATTGTGTTTCCTCAATCTGTTTAAAATTTTAATCCGCTGTCAATATTTGCATTTTACATACTTTGGTAAGTGAGTATTCGGCTCTGTTTTTTTTAGTGTTACGTACTTTATTATCTGTACATATATTAAAACTTTACAATTAGTGCCTCTATACATTGAATGTAATTACGGAAAAATATTTAAGGGATCATAACAAACTTAATAGGATACAATAATATTATTTTTTCCTAAAATATTTCTTCGTTTTTCTGGAAACCTGTTTAATTGTTCGCGTACCATGCAAGAAAAGTTAAAAGGATTTCCGTAAAGTTTTTACTAGTTAACTCTGTTGGGTCCAAGGTAATATATAGTTGTGTGTGTATGTATGTGTGTGTGTGGGTATATATATATATATATATATATATATATATATATATATATATATATATATTTATATGTATATTATATAAAATATTATATGAAAATGGAAAAGAGGGAAAGTGTTTATAAAATTAAATATTAGGAAGGTATCGGAAAGTAATTAATGTTTAATTTTTTAAAGCAAATTTAGTATCGATGACAGTGGAATTACGAGTTTTAATGGGAGTGAAATTTGGTTGCAGCTTATAAAGTATTAGTCAAACTGTGTCGGTCACTGACAAAAGAATCAAAAAATTAACAATAAATAAATAAAAACAAACATTTCTTTTGGTAAAAGCACAGATAACATTTTAAAAATATCAATTTTAAAAAAATGTGTTTAAGTTCATTGTCCTCAATGAAATTGTGTTATTAATATAAAGGTTTCATAGTACCGACCTTCATATTATCTGACTCAGTAGTAAAATATATCTAGCGTGCAAGTGATAATAGAAATGGCACAGAACAGAAATAATAGTGAAATAGCACCGACTTCAAAATTAAGTAACTTAGTTATTTATTGTGAATAAGTAGGTACCTATTTTGAGTTAATTATTTTTTTAGTGTCGTCTTTTTTGAAGTCGGTTGTTTAAAATATATTTTATTTTAGAATTTTTATGAACAATCTCCTCTGTGTCTAAAGTTGGTCATCAACAACACACAGCAATGAATCGGCAGTAGTAGCCGTCAATGGTTAGCTACCTTTTAGACGTTGAGGAGTTCCGTTCTCCATATCCGAAGCCCAATATCAGATTTTGTTAACAACTATCACTTGAGAAGTTCTTTTCGCCATATCTTAAATTCAATATTAGATTTTACCAAATAATAACTGAAGTGACAACTAACCAGTAGCAAATATATTAAATCACACATACATGCACGCCTACACACGCACACGCGTACACGGCCACGCGCGTATGCGGCCACGTGCGCACGCGTGCACGGACCTGTATATATTTGTCTGTGTGTGTGTGCGCGTGCTTAAGCGCGAGCGCACGCGTACGTACGTGCATGCGAGCGTGCTTGCGTGCATGCGTGCGTGTGCACCGTACACGCGTGTACGCACACACACACAGACAAATATATACATTACTCACGTGAAAATCAATAGTTTGGAAGTTATGATTTTTTTTTAATCTTTGTAGAAAATGTAAAACTCGTTCGACTAGTTGCCAGCTGGTGGTTAAGATTTTTTAAAAAGTAAGAATAAAATCATAGTCGCATTACATTTTGAAAATCTTCAGATTCTATCGAGTGTCTCACAATTCCAAAGGCATTCAAGCCACGATTGTCTACCGAACTGTTGTCTATTTGAATACGTTATTTGATTGGGTTAGAAAGACAAATGCTTGAATAAGCCAAGTACATCAAGGGTAGGTCCGAAAACAACACAGTTCAGTAAATTGGGTTCAGATCCGAAAATAATATTGGAAGTGTTTGGAAGGAAAATCGAGTTCCAAAAGCAAGCCAGTCCTTAAATAGATGTTAAAAACAGGACGAAAGGCAGAATTACAAAAATGAAAACAAACATTACACGACAGTTCTCCACGCAACGGAAAGTATGTTATTTTTAATTTCAATATTTGCGAGTGTTACGACATGCAGATTTGAGAGTGTTACGAAATGCAGATTTATTTTTAAATAATAAATTAAATTTGACTAATATTATTATTAAAAAGTAACTAATAATATATAATCATCTAGATGATAAATGAAAAAAATTATGGATATCATAGAGAATTATGGATATCATAGAGATTTATATGTATTCTAAACAACTTTGAATTTCAAATGATATTGACCTAGAAACTTAATTTTCATCCTTTATTTTTTTCTTTTTTAGACCCTCCTTTTTTACTCAAAAAAAGGAGGAGTTTCTATTCGTCGAAATCTTTTTTTTTATGTATGTTCATCGATAATTCTTTATCAAGTAGACCGATTTTAATGATTTTTTTTATTTAAAAGAGTACATTTAATATGATGATAATCTGATGATGAAGCCCAGAAATGAACGATGGAACTCTTTAACGAAAGGCAGTAAATCAACTGTGATTTAAGATATTTGCTACGGTTAATTGGTATTTTGCAAAGTAACTGTATAATTTACCAGGTCAGGGTCTAATGATAAGTTTTGAAATGAAAAATGGAAGTCTTTAATGAATGTTAGTAAATCAAACGTGATTTAAGATATTTACTATTAATAGTTGTTTCTTTGAAAAATAACTACACTCTCGACCATGTCAGAGTCTGATGATCCATTCTAGTGATGAAAAATGGAACTTCTTATGGGATGGTAGAAAATTCAACGTAATTCAAGATATTTATTATTGGTAGTTTTTCATTTGCAAAATAAATACATCATCGACCAGGTTGGGATCTGACGATGAGTTCTGAAGATAATCAATCGTGATTTAATATATTTGCTACTGGTTAGTTGTCACTTCAGTTATTATTTGGTAAAATCTAATATTGAATTTAAGATATGGCGAAAAGAACTTCTCAAGTGATAGTTGTTAACAAAATCTGATATTGGGCTTCGGATATGGAGAACGGAACTCCTCAACGTCTAAAACGTAGCTAACCATTGACAGCTACTACTGTCGATTCATTTCTGTGTGTTGTTGATGACCAACTTTAGACACAGAGGAGATTGTTCATATATTCGCTCTTGTCCATGACGTTTAATAATTATACAATATTCCAATAAAGAAAACAATAGAATATTAGTTATAGTGTGACGATTAATTTTATAAATCACTAAAAATTCTAAAATAAAATATATTTTAAACAACCGACTTCAAAAAAGACGACACTAAAAAAATAATTAACTCAAAATAGGTACCTACTTATTCACAATAAATAACTAAGTTACTTAATTTTGAAGTCGGTGCTATTTCACTATTATTTCTGTTCTGTGCCATTTCTATTATCACTTTCACGCTAGATATATTTTACTACCGAGTCAGATAATATGAAGGTCGGTACTATTTAACCTTTATATTAATAACACAAATTCATTGAGGAAAATGAACTTAAACACATTTTATTAAAATTGATATTTTTAAAATTATGTCTGTGCTTTTATCAAAATAAATGTTTATTTTTATTTATTTATTGTTAATTTTTTAGTTCTTTTGTCAGTGACCGACACAGTTTGACTAATACTTTATAAGCTGCAACCAAATTCCACTCCCATTAAAACTCCTAATTCCACTGTCATCGATATTAAATTTGCTTTAAAAAATTAAACATTAATTACTTTCCGATACCTTCCTAATATTTAATTTTATAAACACTTTTCCATTTTTATATAATATATATATATATATATATATATATATATATATATATATATATATATATGAATATATATATATATATATACATACCCACACACACACATACATACACACACAACTATATGTTACCTTAGACCCAACAGAGTACACTAGTAAAAACTTTACGGAAATCCTTTTAACTTTTCTTGCATGGTAAGCGAACAAATAAACAGGCTTCCAGAAAAACGGAGAAATATTTTAGGAAAAAATAATATTATTTTATCCTATTAATTTTGTTACAATCCCGTAAATATTTTTGTCGTAATTACATTCAATGTATAGAGGCACTAAATGTAAAGTTTTAATATATGTACAGACAATAAAGTACGTAACAGTCAAAAAAACACAGCCGAATACTCACTTCCCAAAGTATGTAAAATACAAATATTGACGGCGGATTAAAATTTTAAACAGATTGAGGAAACACAATAAGCATAAAAGGAATAATATCGAAAAAAAATATATGCCAAAGACAGCTGACAATGATGTCAGCCCGCATGGATGTGCTCGCATTCCGGTTGCTTCCTCCCGCATCCCTTCACCCTGGCTACGCTCCCTGGCTACACTTCACCCTGGCTACGCTCGTTTTGTCAACATATTTTCAGGCGGAAAACTTCATTGCATTAAATAAAATAAACGCAGTGCTATTTATTGACGTACAACATACATTCTTGTAAATAATACGTGTCGGACAGTTAATTACTTCTTTGTTGTCGATGTGAATTAATTTTTCAAAATACTACATAGCACATCTTTTAATCTGATGAAATAAAAAATAAAAGTTTCTATTTTTATTCAAGTCTTGTACTTTGCTAAAAAACTCCATCTTATTTCGCTGCTAGTTTTTACGTAACGTGTGTTAAAACAAGCAGAAAAAATTCCAAAAATATATTTTTGTATACTGTATATTATTACGTAAACGGTAATAATTTTTTCGCAAATATTTTCTAATTTGTACAGCGAATTGCATAATTTTTAAGCATATAGACTGTCAATAATTGTAATTTTATTACATTGAATCCGACTGTATAAATTTGGTTTTACACGTATTTTATTGTCAAAATATAAAGAAACTTTAGAATTGCCAGATAATAATGGGCAGATAGCCCATTAAAAGTACTTAGGAAAAAAATTTAGGGGAATATCACAAAAATACCAAAAAAAAATTGTTTTTGGAGTTTTTTTAATTTGCCTGTAAATCTGTTTATTTCTCCGCGCATTAAATTTATGTTATTGAATCCTATTAGATCTGAGGTAACATATAAGCTATGGTTTTCGATCGCATTGGATTATTTGTGTTCTACGCACTCCTGTAAAATTTCATTACGATCGGACTTAGAGACGGAGAGAACAGACATTTTTTTTTATTTTACAATTTTTATTAAAACTAGTTATATAACTAACTATTAATTTGTTTCTGGATTAATATACTATGTGCTGACTAAACTAAGATTTTCCTTTGAATCACGTAGTGTTCTAATGTCTAACAAGCTCAAAAGGTTTTATTCTTTTGAGTCTTCTAATAGTATTTTGCACATTTGAGAGTCTGGACACTTCTAGATTAATGTGGTTTTGAAGTCTCTTTTCGTCTACCATCTCAATCTCAAGATCGCGATGGAGGTCACAGTTTCGGACATACCAAGGCGCGTTAACTACACACTTAAGCACTTTGTTTTGGAATCATTGTATCACTTGGATATTAGACTTACTGGCGCAGCCGCACAGCTGTATTTCATAACTCCAAATTGGGCGTAAGACTTGCTTATACAAAATAAGCTTGTTGTATGTTGAAACCTCAGAATTACGACCAAGCGACCAATACATTTTTCTGAACTTGATATTATGTTCGTTGTGTTTCTTCTTAATATATTCTTTCCACCGAAGCTTGGCATCGAGAGTCATACCAAGATATTTAGCAGTGTTTGCATATGGTAATTGTAGTGCCATTAATAAAGTCTGGTTGTTGTGTTATCTTTTTATTTATAAAGTTGATATGTGTTGATTTGGATTCGTTTAATTTATTGCGCCATTTTTGTTTGTCCAGATGGCTATTTTGTTGAGAGCAGATTGCAATTTTCTAGTTGAACCTTCCACAGCTTCTAGTTGAACCTTCTTCAGCTCTTAGTTGAAACTTCCACATTATTGCCGTATCATCTGCAAAAGTCGCTATTGTATTATATAACGTTGTTGGAACATCATTAATGTATAGCAAATACAACACTGGGCCTACACTACCCTGGGGGACCCAGCCTTAATTAGCTTCAAGTCTGAATACGAGTCTTTGTATTTAACCTGAAAGTGTCTATTAGTCAGATAGGATTTTAAGAGTTGGTAGAAGTGATCGGGAAGAAGTAATCTTAATTTGTGTAGGAGACCTTCGTGCCAAACTCAATCAAATGCCTGTGCTACATCCAAGAAGACAGCGGAACATACATTTTTTTTTCTGTCGCCGACAATCGATCAACAACCACTCGACAATTGATCAAGTATCAGTAATATAATGTACTTGATCGATTGTCGAGTGGTTGTTTCTGAAACCAAATCGATGTGGTGGTATCAGGTTTCTTTGATCAAGAACAGGTTTGAGACGCTTTAAAATTAGTTTCTCAAATAGCTTTGACATGATTGGTAAGAGTGAGATAGGTCGATATGATTCAACTTCACTTTGATTTTTGCCAGGTTTTGGTGTCATAATAATTTCAGCTGTTTTCCACGCATCTGGGACATAGTTTAGCCGAATAAAGGCATTGATCAGAGTAGTTAATTTAACTAGAGCTTTTAAATAATAAAAATTCCATTGGCATTCCATTCCATAATTCGTAGGAAAGTCAAATCCAGGTGCTTTCTTTACAATGAGGTTGTTTTTAATTTCATCAGTAACTTCCTTAGGCGTAACTATTGGAATTCTGACATGATAAGCATTGGGATGAAGAGGTGGTAGAGCATCATCTCCCTTGTTTGGATAAAATCTTGCTTCACGGTGTTGAGAAAACACATCTGCTTATTCTGAATTATTACGAGACCATTTTCCATCAGTCTTTTTTACAGGGGTACTTGCTCCCTGAGTAGCTGCGGTAAAAGAATTTAATTCATTTTCCAATTGATCAACAGTCTTTATCGGCACCATCAAATTGATATCATTTTCTAATAAGTAATTAATATAAATCCAATCTGTTTGTTTGTTACTAAGAATTAATGTTCGTTCTTTCAAAATGATTTTGTCACTAACCGTTAGGTAAATTAGTGAATGATCATAGTTCAAGTCAAGTCCCTCTTCAATTTTAATACTTGCTGACAAATTTTTGACAATAAAACAGTTTATTAGCTCTGGAGTTTTATTAGGGTCTGTAGGCCAATATATTGGTTTACCACTTGACATGGATTCCCATTCATAACTGATAGCAGCCCTTGGTAGCAAACCTTGAGCTTAGTATTGATTAGTCTTGAGCCCCAGTGGGTGTGTTTAGCATTGAATTCACCTCCAATGATGAAGCGACAATTTAATTTTTATTAAAGTGTGATATATTCATCTGCATAAAAATGATATCTAGGTGGGCAATAGATTGCACTTACCCTGAATTTTTGTTTAGTTGTCTCAACCGTTACAATTGTAGCTTGGATATCGCAAGTCACATATTTTTCTTCTTCAAAGTGTTTGGTGGACTTTTTAATAATAACAGCACTACTTCCGCGAGCCGTGTTAGCAGGATAATTTGAATAATAGGTTAAGTAGCTTTTGAATCTAATAAAGGACTCCATAGCAAAGTGCGTTTCTGATATAATACATATGTCAATGTTTTCTGTGTATAGGATTGCTTGCAGCTCATGTTGGTGCTGTAGTAATCCATTGGCATTCCATTCCATAATTCGTAAGAAAGTCACTGTTAGTTTCCAGGGACATTAATTTTGCTCTCAGTTTTATTGAGTCGTAGGTTTTGATCTTTTAGCATCTGCATAATTTCTAATAACATATTATCATTATTAGGCATTTGTTTAGATACACGGGTATTATCAGAAACAGCCTGGCTGTATGTTCTTCGGGAATTTTAGGGATTTTGTGGTTTTGTGGCCTCAATCTGAGTGGTCTCATTCTGTGTGGACATTCTTATCAATTTATTAGTATTTACTTGTTGTTTGGTTTTTTCTTGATGTCTCTCAGTTTTTGAAGTTCTTAAGTCACTTCACATCCTCTATAGTATATATGGCAGTATAATTTTTCCCACAGTGACAGCATTTTGACTGCATATCACTTCATTTATCGCAGTTAGTTCTGAGATGATGTCCAGCGCATTTAACACATCTAGGTTCCTTGTTGCAATAGTTTTTGGTATGACCAAATGATTGGCAGGTTTTACACTGCGGTATTAATTTATTGCTTTTAAATGGTTCGATAGTGGCGATCACATTACAAACTTTTTTAATGCTGTATATTTTTTAATGTCCGTATTCTTCTTAAACGCAACAATAAACATATCTAATGGTTCCTTTGTTATCCATTTCAATTTTCATGTGGCATTCAATGCTTCCAAACCTTGAGCTTTTAAATTATTTATAATATCTGTTGGGCTGAAAGAATGATCAATATTTTTGATTATTACTTTGATATCCCTATTTTGTTTGTTTTCGTAGGAATTCCACGAAATTTCATGTTTTTTTTAATTCATTAATCTAGGCATTATCACTCGAAACATTTACTTTACTAACGTTATTGTTCATTAATTTAATTTGAAAATGATCACTACCAATTGTTTGGTTTATTAACGCAGTTAATTCATTAATATTTTCAACGCCGGTTACAATAATAGGCGGTGGTTTATGCATTTGATTTGGTTGTGACTGCATAGCAGGTTTGGTATTATCACTTACTTTGTTTATTATTTGTCGGCCATGTTGGGGTGATTTAATAACGGCCAATTTTCTTTCTTTCTTGTTATTTTTTACTCTTATCGATTCTGTGTCGATCGCTAGATCATTATCACTTAACTCATCTGTTCCTTGTGACTTCAATTCACTCAAATTTCGATTTAGTTTTAAATTTTCGATTTCTAATTTCATTACTTTCACTTGTTCCTGAAGATCAAAGATAATTTTTTTCAAATTATCTTCATTCTGTCTGGCTTGGCACCAAGCAGAATGAAGTTGTTCCTCAATTTGTATCCTTCGCGTATTTTCAGCGAAGAGTATATTATTTGATTGAGAATTACAAACCACCCACTTTTTTTTTATCAATATCGAATTACAGTAACTAACTTTAATAATTTATTTATAGCATTTAGTAACTGATTTTTAGTATATTTTACGAGAGATTAACACCACTTGTACATTATATGTTTTAGTATCACTTGTACAATTTTTTAACATACACTGCTACTCTAAAGAAACACTTGGAAATTTGTATATTTTAAATTATACGGGAGCTATCCTACTCACGTCAACGATCGCTTCCGTACGCGGACGAACTGAGAAGAGAAGAGACATGACTATATTTAAGAATTTTTTCGCCATTTGTCCACTGAAACCCGAAAATAAATAACGATTTACAAAATCTCGCCTTAATTAAAGTTTTTCAGTAAACATTATATTCCACGGTGTAAATTAAAATCGTTTAAAATAAATTACATATATATATATATATATATATATATATATATATATATATATACATATGTATATATATATATATATATATATATATATAAATATATATATATACATGTATATGTATATATACTATTTCAAGATTTAGTAGTAAAAGCATCTAAGCCTTGTGTTCGTAAATTTCTCAATGTGACAGTTGCACTCCATAAGTACCGAAAGAAATGAGCAGTTACCACCTTTATAAATACTGCAAAAAAAACTTAAATCTTTTCCTTCATAGGTTTCTTGTCATTGGTTATTTATAAATAACCTTCTAGAAACGTTTAAATGAAAATGACCTTTGCAAATTTTCCATAGGAACTGCTTTAATTTTCTGATAAACTCAGACAGGTAATCAATAAACAATAAAATATTGGACACATAAACAAATTTTCACCCTTAAATATTGATATCTATTTATAAACACGTTTAAATGAAGACATGAATGGCCGAGACTAAACAAAAATTTCATTGTTGCTTTACTTGATTTAATTCACAGAATTAATAATTGTTAGATTGAGATTCAACAGTGCAATACAGCTAATAATTTCCCTCAGATCGACCGTTTTAAACCGAGATTAACATGTTATTGATTATGACAATTATTCATTTTCAGACAAAAAATATAATATCATATAAAATAATAGAAAACAATGATGAAATGAAAAATATGTCACTTGTACTTTTCCTGGAAAGAAAGTTTTTTTTTATAGTTACACGCTCGTGCCTAATATACTGGAACACATTTTTATTCTTTTGCATTAATTTAGAAATCTATAAATTATTAAAATTTATCGTCAAAATTTTAACGATCATATTGTTGTTTTACAATAACACGACTCTAATTATTGTTACACAAATTAATTTGAAAAAACATTGTTTATGATCTATTTGCTGGTAAAATAAAATTTATAAGAAGGTAAGGAACATTTTGTTTCATATTTCATTTATAATATACTTTTCCGTGCGAAATGTAGAATTTTTATTTTATCTACTTATGGCAACGTGAAAGGGTCAAAAACATTATTAGAGATAACGAAAAATTGCGAATCATCAATTAAGATGTTTGTACCGAGGTCGAAACTGTAAGTGAAATATTTGGGATAGATGTACAGGGAATCAACATTCTGTAAAGGATCTTATTAAAAGTGATTTGTGTCAATTCTTTTACATCTTAAGAACTAGCTGAATAGTATTAGATTGACAATTTAATACTATTTTTGGTAAACTGGGCTGCTTATTTTATCACATAAATGTGACAAAATAAGCGCAATTATTCATTGAAAACTTAGATACAGAGAAACCTGTTTTAGTATCTATTTTGTATTAAAATTATAGATTCTAGTTTCATATATACCAAAGAATAATGAAAATATAATTTTATTATGCGAAATCCACAGTAAAATGAAAAAATTAGTCAGAATAAAAGGAACAAAAATGATTATAGACTATAATTCCAAAAAGACTATATTACTTTTACTTTTTTAGATAAAATCATTCATTTTTAAAGTTGAAAAAGATTTACGAAACGTGGCTGATTGTTACTCTTTGTAGTATGATTGATATACCATATTACAATACTTCCATTTCCCATTTTAAATTAATGCTAGAATGCTAAGAAAACTGTTCTTGCAAGATAATTTTTAGAAAATTAGCAATGCGTTTAATAAAGGATCGTAACGACAGCGAAAAGAAAAATGCCGAACCCGCCCATAATTTCAAGTACAATCAAGAATTATATAGGAAATACATCATAATTGGATCTTTGAAATGTAACGAAAAAGATGTAACACCTATCTACATTAAAGGGGCATGAAAACTAATAAAACATGTACTAAGTTTAACATCTGAAATATTACACTTATTATACTGCAAATATTGAACAAAATAAATTGCATATAAATTGTTAAAATCATATATTAATAAATAGTAATGTTTACTATATTATTCATTCCATAAATTTAATAAAATTTTGCTTTATAAACGAATACTCAGTAAGAATCAGTACTGGGTTAAAAATATTGTTGGCCCTCGATATAGGAAATATTTGAGGAACCGAGAAAGTCTGAAAAAAATTAAATATTTGATGAAAACTTGACTTTTTACCGTAACTCATCCAATATTGATTACAATCTGATATCGCAATATAAAAAAAAAACTATAGACAAAAACTAATTAAGCTTACTTACTGAAACGTGTACGTAAGTCTTTCAATTAATCGACAAGTTTTTTACTATTGTTTATTTAAATTGTGAGCGAAGCCACTGCTTTCTATAAAACATCTTTCTAATAAAACATAAAAATGAACTGTTAGCTACAAATTCAACGTTAAACGCGAGGCATAACTGCACAATTGAACTAGTTATTAGTACTAATTAACCACAAATCTGCGAACCAGTTTTAATAAAACGTGAGTTAATATCCAAATTATGAAAAACAGGTGACATACTAGAAGCACTTAAATTGCTTTTACGCATACTTAGCTACATATACCGAAATAACTTTTTAATTTTTTTTATGTAAATTTAATCAACTTTACACAAACCGTATTGTGGTAAACACAAAAATAAGATACGTTAGATGTTTCTTTACCGTATTTACCGTGTTTCTTTACCGATGTTCTAAAACAAGATATTTTATGTTTGATTTATTTTTATTTTTTATTTTGATTTCATTTTTATTTTGATCTATGTAAGTTCAAAAACTATATTAATTTTAGGTATTCGGTATTTTTGTTTATATTTATTATATCAATATTTTGGACAACGGTGATATGGGGTATGCTTATTTTGCAGCTTTTAGCCTTTTATGTCTATAGCAATTCACGAAACAAATACGTAATTTACGTATTTGACTTCTACATTATGAAAATAGACTTTTTTACTAACACCTTTAAAAATTCTTCAGAAAGTAAACTATTTATTTTTAATGATAAATATCACATATTTCATAAATATATGGCTGCAATAAACTAGCATTACTGAAATTGTATAAGAGTATATGCAAGAGAGCCTTATTTTCCATTTAATTTTCAAATTTTATTTCTAAATTTACTTAACATATTTCCTTCACGCCGAAGTTTTCAGCGGAAATTTCGTAAAAAAATTCTCGTTCTATATCACTTCCCCAACTTCGCTTTCTGCAATTGCTTCAAGTTTCAATTCACGTCAAGTTACATCAGTTTTTTGCTATTGCTGTTATAACTTGACGTGATATTTCTCCTTGAAGTGAAGCGTAAAATAATTTGATGTATTTGCAAAACGTGTTTATAATAATTTCAAATGGTAACTTCAAGCAAAACTAGAAAAATTAAAGGATTCGTTCAATTTTTATAAAATGTTATATTTTTCTATTCTGTTATAAAACATTTTCCCCACGAACCAACATACCTTTCTTAGTACTTGTTGATATTTTAGTAATAATATTAAAACTATTCGTAGTAAGAGTAAGTAAAAAGCATTTCACTGTCACATGAAAATTTACATAAAAATTATATGAAAATTCAAATCTATGCTGAAAACTATGAAATAATATTTCTGTAGTAATAAGCGAAATGATATTTACGTGCCATAATATGAGGCACTTGGATATTTTATTTTAATGGATTTAAAATTTACAAATTACAAAGATACCATTCAACTTTTAGCACATTTTTGCTCAAAATCGGAGATACCCCAAATAATTTCAAAATAATGTAATACTGTAAATTTCTTTTCAAACACTTGAAACATTCCTATTTTAATCAGCGTTTTTCTTTATGAACTAATATTTCATTAGATAGTATAATTTGTCAAGTGATCATCAAACAGTCACACATACATTACGGCCAATAAAAGTGCACATCGACAAAATTTGTTAATTTGTTGATATAATAAAAGTATTGCCTGACTTTGAAGGAGAATTAAATGTCATCAGTTTTAATAACATCGTTAAATGCCAAATGTAGTCAAATTAGAATCGGTGCTCACGCTGAGTATTAACTCTCGTGCAGTATAGACCGAGTGAAATATCAAAATTTTATTTGTGATAGGAAATTCGCCCCTAGTTGTAAGTTTATTAAATATATGCACACAATATTTTTATTTTTTCGTCGAAACAAAAATATTTATATAAATTAAAACACATGTCTCTTCAATGCATTTAAAGCGTTATATAAATTAAATTGCGTTGATTTTCTTCTTTCCAGTTTTTTTTTTTAATTTAGGCTGCGTTTATATTTCTTGCAATTTTGGAAAGAAACATTTTCAAACAATAATAATGTAGTCTTATAACACAAGACAATCACAGTTACTATATATATTATAACTATTTATTTTTGAATATATTCAAGGCATATCAGTTTTACAGATAAAAAATTAAACATATATGCTAGTGTCTGAATGTAAATCACTTTTTCTCCTTGAGGTTAAGAAATATTCTTAACGAACTTATTCAATATTATAAGAGTTCTAATCTTGTAACTAGACATAATTTCAATTGTCATAAGATCCAAGTCTAATACATTACGCAGAAAGGCGCACTGTCATTATTTCTACTTTATTTAAATTATCTACCACGACCTAGGTTTCGTGTATGACATTTTCAGGTGGGTAATTTTTAAAGATTAGTCAATCTTCGATTCAATCTTGGTGAAGAGTCAATCTTTACAAATTGCCCACCTGAAGATGTGTCATACAACGAAACCTAGGTCATGGTAAAGAATTTAAATAAAGTAAAGATAATTCTATATTTAGTTGATATCACATACCATTAAACCTTTTTCTGTTAACAATCCTTTCAAATTGTTTATATTTGCATTGTAGTTAGTCTTTGAATGTGAAATTAAACAAAGTGCTAATGAATATTTATTATTAACATGTAATTTGTTTAGTCAAGAAAAGCCATTGTCCGCATTAAATAAAATATGATTGTTTATACTGCCTACAAAGTTATGAAGTAAAATTCGATCGTTAGCATCTATTTCATTTGACTTAGCTCTAAACACTATGTCTCATTTTATCGAATTCTCTAACCAAACATAACTTAATGACACTATTCAATGTGTAAAAGTTCGTATATGCAGTGGTATCGCGACTACGGAATAATGAGAGTGATTAAGACATAAAAATTCACTCAGCAAACGTACTCAAATAAATAATTTTAATTTGCAAATAATTTTAATACTAAGGTCATTTAAAAAAAAAACATTTTCTGCAAAAAATAATGGTCGATCTCTAAATGTCATCACTTCCACTGGTAGTAAAAACACTTAAATATAGTACAAAGACACAAATTCAAACTACCACTGAGCCAGAAAAATAATATATAATAATATAGTACTAACTAATCAATAGTTTTAACATGATATAATTTTAGCTACGTTTCGGAATCATTGTAATACTCTAACTTTCATAAATGCAGAATAGTATGCATCTTCAATTGAATTCACCTACAGAAGTATCAGGCAAAGAAAATAGTAGTCTTTTCGTGTTGCTATTATTAGCCAATGAAGACATGATTTGTACATTTGAGTATCACATCCTTTTGCTTGTTATCAGTTATACCGTGTTTGTTATCAAGACAAGTTGCAATGCACATGAAAGGAGCATAAATTAAAAAAGTAATATTGCATGCTATAAAAAACCAAAAAGGAAACTGAAATTTAAATTAATTTGCGGTGTTTCTAACATAAATTTTTTCTACTCTATATTATATAAAAACTAAATACCACTCACTAAGTAATTATCCAAGACTATAAAGCTTAGAAAATTGAAATCTGGCTTAGAAAAAGAAGCATGGGTACATGTTTCTTTTCGCTTCCAGGTGATTTCTGAGAATATTTTTAAAATTCAGATAAAAATGAAAGTGGATGATTTTATGGTTATTTCGAAATGAACAAGTACAGAGAAATTAAAATTTGTATTTCAGTCTCAGAGAGACATAAAGAAGCACATATTTTAACATTTTTGGAAAATCGCTGAGGGCAATCGCTGAAGGAAAAAAAACTGTCAATCCCGAATGGAACTTACAATACCAGGATTCCGTACACATTTGAGCATTTATAAACATTTAATGGTGCCTAACATATATATTAAACTATTTATAAAACTATACTTTTTAGTACAAAAATATTTTGCCTACTGTATTTTTCACAGCCACAAATTTAAAAATTTATTTTATGTGATATAACTACAAATTTACATTTTTTTCGGATTCGTTCCTTTACTTTTGCTATGAAACCTTGCTTCTTGCCAAATTTTATGATTCTAGGTCAACAGGATGTACTGAAAGGTGTTTGATTTATTTATGAGTGTCAAAATATGCATCAGAAATGGCCAAATCGAAAATATATTGTTTATTATATTTTTGCAGGCGCTTGTTTAAAAATATATTTTGTTTATGTGATAAAACAACAATTTAAGGATTTTCAAATTTTTCCCTTTACTTGTTCTGTGAGACTTTGCTTCTTGCAATTATAATTCCATGATTCTAAGTGAACAAGAAGTAACTATAGGTTTTGATCTATTTGCGAGTGTGAAAAAATGCGGCATAAATAGCCATACTTTTAGGTTTTTTTTATTACGTCCATTCGGAATCTTGAATTATTATAGCTCCAAGGTACCGTAGATCTATTAATTTCAACTTTATATCTCCATGCGTTCCTGGGAAAAAGGGTCTTGACAGACAGACGGACAACGAAGTGACTCTGTAAAGATTCCTTTTTTTCCTTTTTAGGGTTATAACCCTAACAATGGACAAAACAAACTGCAATCATTAATTCTTTTTGTCAAACAAACCGAAATTGTTAGCTGGATTCAGTAGTAATAAGATTCCCAATTCTGTAGTCAAACTAGAAACCCTTATAGTGATACCGTGTCCTTTTGCCTATTCGTATGTACGTCACAAACATTTGTAGGTTTTTAAAAAAATTAAAAGTACGTTATGAACACCTTTTCCACACTGCAAAGTGGTCATTTCCGTTGGAGTTACGTAAGTAGTGGTTTAGCTGATACGGGGGTCCCCACCCCGCTAACCGCTACTTTTGAATAGCTGAAAGGTATAAAAAATAGTAGTTACATACAAAGAAATAAAAGGAAAAATTATTGAAACTAAGTAGGCTTTGGCAGTTTACAAATAATATTTCAAATTATGGAACATAACTGAGCCTCTAAAATGTTAATAGAAACTTCATGAAAATGATTTAAATCAGCCGCAGAAATGATGTTCTATTTTATATTAATCTTTCAACTTAGAAAATACAGCGTTCCACATACTATACTTATTATGTAGATCTGCAGAAAATAAGTAAAATAAAATAAGAGTAATTTAATGTATAGGTACAACCGACAGGACTTTAGATTATGGAGTTTGAATAGACTTTATATCAGCAGCATAACGTTTGTAGTTAAATTGTAAACCTTAATATACGGTTAAATGTATCTACACTAAATTACTGTTATAATTTTTGAAAAATCATTTCACCAAATATCATAATATTATCAAGATGAATAGCTACAGTCGTCCTATTCAAAATTCCACCTGTTTAAAACTTCTAATATCTACATATCCAAGGCTTCGGAATCCTATCATGGGCTTATTCGACGCCCTTGGTCGGATTTATTTTAACAATATTTTTGGCCAAATTATAATTTCACTGCAAGTAAATCTTATATATTTCATACATTCTCTTATCATTTAAATTTCAATATTAGAAAACAATAACGTAATATTCCTTCAAAAAATGGACAGATACGAAATAGGAATATATATTAGTAATAAGATTATTTACCTCCCAAATTCATTTAGCTAATACCCAAATTTTCTTAGAAAAATGAATTGGCTTAACGAGACACTTATTCCGACTATTGGTTCCAAAGTTATAATTGGTTTACGAGATATTGTTCCAATTATTATTTGGTAACTCCAATGAAGTTTCCGTTAAACTAGTAATTATTTCATAATTGTAAACTCAAGCAGCCATTAATCAGATACACTTAGAGAACCCCGCATTATTTTTAGCATTAAAATCCATATCACAAAAAATAGAGATGAGCAACTTAGTACAAATAAACACAACTCACAAAAATAACCAAATTGTAAGCCATTTTTTAAAAATTTCAATTTTGCTACTAAATTGTAATTAGTTTACGAGCACAATATCCGATCCTCGGTTGGGCCACGTTTTACTTCAGCAAACAATTTGTCGTCTGTAATCAAAGTAACGGGTTGGAGAGTGATAGTAGAATTTTTGTAATAAAAAATAAAACTCCTTTCGTAAAGTTGGCTTGACAATATTCTGCTATTAGTTTTCTCAATTCTTCTTGAATTACACCAAAATGCTGCTTGTTTATTTATTCGTAAGTCTTTAAATTTTTTCCGTGTTCAACAAAAGCTCACAAAATAATGTAAATATGTTTTTCATAATATTGATTTTTCAATCAATCACGAATTCCTTTCAGAGAGATCATAAATATATATCCCATTCTGCCCCAATATTTTATAACTTGTTCTCACCATAAACAGTATTTAAATTTACTTGACGATATTTGCTTGGTTCTCAAATATCAAGACGTGGAATATGGTTTAGGAAACAATATTTTTTAAATAAAAACAAATGTTTTAGTCGTTTTACATTTAATAGATGTAATATTATTAACAGTTCTGCAGGTTTTTGGTTTGATGCCAGTTGTTATTTTTTTAAGTGTATTATTCCTTTTATGGTTAATGCATTCAAGTTATTTTAATCTTTTGTTCATAATAATCCATTTCAAACAACTACACTTCAAACGACCGAGTATTATAATAGAAACCTACATTAGAAAAGGAGTCACGGTGATATTCATACTCTAAATAGTACACTTTAAAACAAAAAGTGCATGAATACGAATAGCTCTCGTATATTGTCGTGCCCGTATTAACATATCCTACATACCAAAGATATGATAGCCATATTGTTTAAATATTTACAAATAATCATTTTTATATCTGTCAATTATATAGGTATTTACATCAACATTATATTTGTCGGATAGAAGCAAATATATTATTTCGGAATTAGGAAACGTGTAATTTAAACCGTTTTAAAAGTAAACTGAAAGTCAAATAAATTTTTCAACAATTCTTTTCAGTTTTTTTGCAGTACCTAATGAAGAAAATATAACGGAATTTCTATTTATACTCTTTTCCAGTATAAAAGTTATAACGAATATAGTTATCTTTGTAAACTTTCACGTTATTTTTTTGTCTAACAGTTTTTAATTAGTTTCATTATTTTTCTGATTAATTCAGATATTTTATTAGTTAGCAACTTCCTATAGTGTTATCTACGCTACCTGGTATACTAGCGCAGGACATATGTAAGAGCTGTATGATTTTTTAATTTTAAAAAAATACTTAAAATTCGAAAATCATACCTCATTATCATAATTTACATGTCAGCCATGCTGAATTTCTTAAATATTGCACAATCCAATAAAATATATCATTATGTAAATAAAATATTATCATTGAGTAGAAAACTTAAACATTTTAGCGGACTTCATCATTTCCTATTTGCGCTTTCTGAATTATTCTTTGATTAATGTTATATTTACACCTATGATTTTTTATGTCTTCTATATCCTATCGAGAACAAAAAAATATTAAAACTATCATTATATTTAGTAGTAGTTTAAATTAACCACATTTATAAATCCAACTATGGAGACACCGCCTTAGAAGGTATTGTTGCTCCAAAGGAAAATTATTAATTGTTCATATGATCTCAAAATACATAATTTTCATAGAGCCTCCTCAGCATGGATCAAGTGGCCTATGATAACTTAAATGTTTTTGACGTAAGTAACAAAAAAAAAGTTCTTAAAAGCTGCCTTCAGACCCACGCTCACTTCAGACAGCAACTCCTGAGTATCTAATGAGGCCAAGAAACAAAAATAACACGATAGAAATGAACAAATTTCATTGGTCGGGTGGAGTAAATCCAAAATATAGAATGCGCAATGAACGTGTGAAGGGAAGTATTAAAGTAGCTCCCACCATGGATAAGGGAGCGGATTCCAGATCAAGACATCATGTGGTCCATAAAGAGATACCGTTCCGTGATTCCCAAAATGAGAGAGAGAGAAAGGCTCCCGATAATCTGGTTGAGAAATGTTCACAGGAATATGAAAATACCAAGACTTAACGGTGACGACGTTTCATAATGAACAAAATGGAGCCCCGAGATCTAAAAGGCTGGGTCGACGTGTAATGGGAAAAGGCGAGTAGGAAAACGAAGGAGAGCAAATGCTATGATTCCATCATCTGTAAGAATTTATGATAAACAGAACGAATATATGTGTAATAATTTCAGGCAACTTAGATGACTCAATAAAATGTCTCATTTAAAGATTTCTGGCAAAAAAAAATGTATCACATCTATGTCTAATTATAAATAAATTGAACTAAAGATTCAATACTAAAAAGCTCGGTACTAAAGATTCAGTATAATAGATACAGAAACAGGCTACGATTGCATTCTCAAATACTTAATTAACTTCTGGCAGCTCCATAGTAACGCACATAATATTTCCTGTCTTAGATTTCTCTGCCGCACTCTTTTAAACGTTTTTCTGTCAAGCGCCATTGAATAAAATTTTAATAATAGTTTATTTAATAGCAAGGTGAAAACTGCGCTTAAGTAATTAGGAACGTATTTGAAAAAAATGCCGTTTTAACTTGATTAATTGTACTGGTATTCTCTGTAATAGACATTCTCACAATCTTTTTTAATTATTTGGTAATTAAAATATATAACGTTTTTAAACAATGTTACAGTTTCAGTCAGTTTGTTATTTATTATGTTTAATTTTTAGTGAGCAACTTCGATTTTATATTTCATACGTTCCAACATACTAGCAACTTTGGCGAATCTAAATTTAATTCCTATTATATCACCATTGTGACTATTGAATAATTATAAATCATACCAATACTTATAGAATTATTCAAGTTATGAAACTACCCAATACCATATTTTAATGTAAATTTTCTATTAAATGTTACTGTATGAATTTTTCTTCTATTTCCTTTCGTTCAAACTCAATAGCTTGGTTAGAACAATTAAAGAAATTAAATTTAAATGTGATAAAGCAAAACGATACTTTAGTAGTAGGGAGAAATAAAGATGAGTTATAATGGAAGGGATTGGGCTCTACCAAATTATTATAGGCAATGAATTTTCTAACAACTTTTGAACGCAGACTACAAGGGCTCACTTTATATATTTCTAGTCAGTTCATTCCACAATCGAGTAGAATATACAGTGAAGGATTCTCCATAAAATTCCGTTATATGCTGTGGGATTAGGAGGGTATACTTATTTTTCAATCGCAGTCTGAGGTCGTGCGATGGCAGGTATTGGAATCTAGATTTAAGGTATGAAAGTGTAATGAGATTATTGGGGATGTTATATAAAAAATATAGGAGATGAAGGTTGCATCGTTCACGAATATTTAACCATTTAAGACTTGGATGATACTCAGATATATGATAATTTTTTTTAAAGCCGAAAATGTTTCAAATTCGCAGGTTTTGAAGTCGATCTAATTTATAGAGTAAATGTTCATTTAGATTAGAATAATACACATCTCCTTAATCAAGAATAGGCAGAAGTAAAGTTTGACAAATGTTTATTTTAGTTCGCAGTGGAAGAAAATTTTGAAACGGAGAGTGTATTTTATGCTGTTTGTACCATTTCTGTTTTTACAATTCAAATATTATTTTATTAACCAATAGTTATAAACAATAAAATTAGTAGATTTATTAGCCAAGTACTCAAAAAATTCGTTCAAAAATATTTCTATCGAAATTATGGTATTCTTAACATTATTACAACAGATAAAATTTTTAATTTGTGACATTTCGATACTACAGACTTAAAGAAGAATAAATTGCAGCTAATTATTTTAAACGGCAACTTATTTTCTGTAATTTTGGTAAGTAAAGCAACTGAACAAAGCGGAAGTTTGTTAGAAGAGTGTTGTTATGATTATTAACTTTTTTGTATTGATTAGAAAGTTTCAGTTTTAAATAAATTTCGCCAATTACTATTTAGCGTTTAGACAAAAACACTTCACGTCCAAGAATATCTATACTAGAAAATCACCTTCTGAACTTCGCTAATTGCAACATTAGAAGTCTGTGGTTACGTAAAATATAGATACAAATGCGAATATTGGCGACAATATTCTTGCTACCCTAATAAATTACTATGAATTGTTAGCAAGAGTTAGTGTGTAAGAATAGTTATGATTGAAATAAAGCAATGAAGTAACTAATATTAAATTTGCAACAATGCTCATAGTATGTTTTAATAATAAAAAAATTACGTTATGTTTTTAATTGTAAAGAGTTTTACAAAAATGATCAACGTAATTTTTTATACACATTCAAGCAAAATTCGTCGTACAAACTTATATATCTCTAAGTTATAATACTTTACGTTTATACGTATTAATTGCCATTATTTTTTTCTAAATATATTAGAATATAATTGTAAATTGAAATTAATGCTTATTCACCTGTGTATTAAAAAAAATAAAGTTAAATTCTTTAAGGTTGGTTTTAAAAGCTTGCAATAAAACGCTTTTTTAAATATTTACTTTTAACTCCGAACTGACAAATCTTGTTTCAATTATATACTTTGTTCTAGGGAACAAATTAAACTGATGGATGATAAAGTAAATTGATCGGGAATAAATGTAATATTATCGTAGTTGCAATAAAAAATGAGCAAACAACATCTTGAGAAATGTGTCATAAGTTTAAAAATATTTTAAAATTTTTGAAAGTGTCAAAAATATTTTAAAATTTTTGAAATTTCAATCAATATTAGTAATATTAAACTAAATTTATTTGATTTCTCATGGAGACTATGAGGATCTTAAAAAGTTATTTACTTATTGCTCATGTTAGCAAGTATATCCTGTCACTTTGGAAATAATCATGTTTTATACTTAACAAATAGGAAGCAATTAATTGGCGTACCAATGTTGACAATGGAGTGGTTGCTGTAAGGTTATTCAATTCGCACACTTCATGCAAAAATAATTAAGTATTAAACCAACTTTGATATTTTTTGTTTGAATAACCTGTTTGCCTATCAAAATATTCTCATAATTATAAATTTATCACAATTAAATTGTCTTAACCCATACGCAAAGTGAAACAAGAATTGAAAACACACACACACACACATATATATGTATGTGTATATATATATATATATGTGTGTGTGTGTGTGTGTGTGTGTGTGTATATATATATATATATATATATATATATATATATATATATATATATATATATATATATATAAATATACTAATATATTTTCACTAATCTCGTTAATCATAATTCTGAACGTAAAATGTTTTCGCTATCTGTGAAAATATTTAACTGTTTCCGAGGTAATCGTCTAAAAAGCTCGAAATTTGTTAGGAAATTAAATTTTTTATTCTACAATTTTATCAATGCCTTATTATATATAATCGTACTATTTCCAGAAATATACAATTTTAAAAACCAAATGAAAACTCTTCTTCCAAATTAAATTTTAGTGATAAGATCAGTTGACGTTTAAATGTATCCGATTTGTTGTTCTGAAGAAATAAAAATAAATTTATTAAATAACTTATTTTCAAATGACAACTGGTTACTTCTTTTCTTTTTATAAGTCAGATCGGCAAAAGTATTTATATGCAATAAGTTGTCTATTTATTTTATAAGCAACCAACATTGAAAAGCAATTTCAACATTTTGCATTTGAAGGTTATATTTCCTTTCCAAAAAACATACTTTAATAATTTATCTCCAGATTGCGGAATTTATTTAATTCTAAGCAAATACAGTATTATAATTATAATTTTATACATCAATAAGTGATATATTATCACATTTATCAGATTAATATGAAAACCCGCGAGTGCTTCAGAGGGAAAAAATAAAAAATGTTGAATGTAAAATGACATTTGACACATCACACTTTTCCACGTTTTCATGACAGACAGAGGTGGTAATTGACATTAAATATAGAATATATTTGGACTTCTGCAGTAATAACTATAATCTGACAGTAACAATAATCTGGTAGGTATAGGCTAATAATTACAATATTATTTCTTATATCACGGATATTATGTAAATAATTGATGCTGGATGAAACACCATGTTCCATTTGTTGAATGATGCAGATGAAGTCTTATAAAAATATTTTATGAACTAAGGAAGAAACGAAATTACGCCATCATGACATTCTTCTGCGATCAGAAGAAATAGATTGCCTCGTAAAACTACCCAAAAAGCATTTAGTTCTCAAAACTTTGTTCATTTATTACAATTAATAAAACTGTTTCTTGTGGTCATATTACGAATCAACTTTCAGTCGTATTATGTAGTCCTTTGGCAACTATAAAACAATCTTTCTAACTTAGTCCGTCGAGCTAATAGTAGTCACATTTCCCAGCGCTGAGGAAACTTACGGAGAGGAAAGTTTTCATGGAAAGAGTAGCGAGATGCGAGTATGCGTAGTACGTTAGTGAAAATATTTGCAAGTGCATTTTGGAGTATTGTATTAAGTTTTAAAATATTTCATTCAACTTTGTCCGAATTTAGAAAGTTGCATTTCACACTTGTATCTTTTGTTCTTACAAAATGTTGATATTGTTTTAGTAATATTGACAACATCTTATAAGTAGGTCACAACAATAGTACTGAAGTTAATGACCTTATACCTAAGACCTAACTTAGTAGTATATGAAAAAAAACTATAATTCATGAAATATTAAATACTTTTTTTAGCAATTATAAGTCATTCCATTCGTGCGTTGTAAAATATTATGTCATTGAAAGTTAGACGTAATAGTATTCGAATAAAGGCAACCAAATTCTTGTGGAGCTTTGCCAGTGAAGTGAAGATGACTAACTTAGATATTTGCGTCGATATTTATTTACAATTCCATATGAATTGGACATCAGAGGATATACTACGATGAATTTGGACATCAGAGGGATCGCTTTTATCGCTTTAAAAAGAGTTATGCAAAGAGAATACTAGTGATTTTATAGATTATATCAAAAACCAAATGATATACATAGAAGAATTTATCACGCTCAAGTTCAATGTTCTGATACGTATAGTATTGGAAATATCTAGACGCAAAGTTAAAACTGAGTTATCTACATTTCAACTTTTTAGAAATTTACTTCTTTATCTTAACACTTTTTAAAAAAGAAATCTGTTTTATACATTAACGTTTTTGATGAGATTTCTCTTTTCCGTTTTTACTCAGTTTCTTCTTGGCTCTGAGGACTAACACATATTTGGTAATGCTAATCTTTACATAGATATTAAGATAATATTTTTCTATTTTCTGTTTATTTTTTATATTGTCCCTCTGAATTTTGCTCGTGATATTCTCATTTATAGCAATTAATATTGTTGAGAAAAATTGTACTACATTCGTCACAATTGTGAATATTAAGCTGTTTCTAATAACTTACCACATATCATAAATTGCTCGACCTGATTTCAAAAATGTACTCAGTACACAGATAAGAAACGACATGAAAAAACCTAATCCATGTAAACTAAGTTAAAGATACACTACTATCACATAAGCTTACTATCATACAAGTGTAAAAAGGCGACGTTTGCTTCGATGAAACCTTCCATAGTAGGTAGATTTTCCTTTTATAACACAAGCCTCTTTTTATAGTACAATATTAAAACCATGAACTTATATAAAATAAAGTTCCATTCAAAAAAACAAAATAAAATTTCAAGTGTTTCATCAACTTCCAAATTACTTGCGAAACGAAACTTGTATTTCAAAAACAAAGCGTTAGTTTTTAATAACGAATTGAACTATATGAAACGTTAAAAGTAACTGGACGAAAAATTCATATAAAGAAATAATATGTATGAAATAATATAAAACAACACCATAACCAGCTTTAAAAAAAGAGTCAGCGCCATCCAGGTTAAAGGGAAGTACTAAATGAATGTATGATCCTAAACATATGCAATTTATTTATTACGTTAATATCATCTAGAACCACAACTATGTAACTATAATAATATAAAGCCATAGAAACTTACTATGTACATATAAAAGTGGATAGGTACGCTAAGATACACTTTATCTTCGTGTCCAGCCTGCAATTTTCAGTCTTCATTAATTAGTATTCTAAACAATATTTTTGGAAATGGAAGTTAAAAAATATAAGTTCAAAGTTACATGTATCGCCAAAAAAGTAGGTTTTGTCAATTTTTTTAAGCGTTTGGTTTAAAAAAAAACAATATTTTTATCCAATGTAAGTTTAGGTTGGTATCTGAAACACTTTTGCAAGAAAAGTATTTTTCTCGTCACCGGTGATCGATATCATCAAATTAATTATATATGTTCATTTCGTTGGTCAAAGATAGACAGGCATACATTCTTATTTATTTCAACACGATATTATATTTATCTGGCGTTATTTTTTATTTCTGATAAAAACATAATTAAAATTATTAATTCTGGTACAAATATAAATAAAAATATTTTGCTACGGAATTTTTAGATGTAAAACTGTAGATTTTTCTTAATGATATTTTCCAGTTTTGTATGCGAGAACACACTGTCGATTTGCAATAAGGAACTAAGAAACAAACCACGAGATATTGAACAAATTAAAAAGTATTTCATTTTACATTTTCAAAAATATTTTTCCATTGTATAAAATATCTTTTAAAATCTGATTTGAAAGAAAGTAGGTACTAAAAAGTAAAAAATAATTGACTCAAAGTACGTATCTATTTATTCGCAATAATAAAAAACAAAGTTACTTATTTTTAATTCGGTGCCACCACTGTGAACAATTTTAAACCAATTTATAATTTAATTTAATTTATAATGTAAATTGAAAATCTTAACTTCTAATGTATTCACAATATGAAATAGATTCATAAAGGACGTATTTATAATGTACAATTTTTCATTTCTTTAAATTGATCGACGGTGCTGGCACCGTCTTCATAAATAAGTAACTTAGTTATTTATTGCGAATAAATAGGTATCTATTTTGAGTTAATTATTTTTTCGTAATGAAAATATTATTTTTATCCCTTTGTGTAACAATTTATTTTAACCCTTTGTGTAACGTAATCAAATTTTTAGTACTTTTCTCAACTTATTTTAAAGTTACTTCAACTAACCGGTATATAATTTTCAATACTTTAAAATATAAGAGGTGTATGGAAGGGGAATTTAAGAAAAAAATTAGATACGGAACTTTTTAAAATCATTCTCGGATATAAGTCAATGATATGCACTTTCGGAACCAATGTCTAAAATTAAAAAAAAAATCTATGTTGCTGTTAAGATATATTTAAGAATTTAAAATATTGACAAATATTTCAGCAATGAAATTATGTTGAATTTTCTGCGTCTATGATATTAAATAATTGTTGATTATTAATAATAAAAAATATCTTTTATAAAACCGACTTCAAAAAACTATGGTTTTATAAAGGATATCCCATTTTGGAATTTTTAGTGATTAATATTAATGTTAATCATCGCATTTTAACTTTCAATTACTTTCTTTCGTAAACAATTTCTATATATAAAAGCTAATATATATAGATAATTTCCTCTTTGGTTACAAACAACACACAGAACCGGAGCGGTAGTAATAGCCGCCAGTTATTAGCTGTTAGCCATAGAAGAGTTCCGTTCTCTATATCCAAAGTCCAGTATCAGATTTTGCGAAGTAACGAATACCACTTTAGTAGTACTGTTCTCCATATCCGAAATCCAAAATCAGAATTTGCTACATAATAAACTAAAATAACAACTTACCAGTAGCAAATATCTTGAATGACGTTCAATTTAGTAACATCCGTTAAGGAGTTTCATTGTTCATCTGCAGAATTATCATCAGACCTTGACCTGGTAGTTGGTGCAGTTTCTTTGCAAAGTAACAACTACCTGTAGTAAATATCTTGAATCAGATCATCATTATGTTAAGTCGGTTAAAAAAATGAATACATATCGACCGCACAAATAAGTGACCTTTATATTATTTATTTATGATTTACATACAGATACGTAGTTTTTTGAGGCTAAAGATATAATTTACACATACATTCTGTAGGTTTCTTATAATTTATTAATATTTTATTCAATAATACATACAATGGCACCTTTAGCATATTGTTATACATTTAGGATGTTTGGAGAAAATTGAAAATATGAAATACCGTATTTAATGGCATTCATGGATTAGACAATGTTCGTTAATGTTAGAGAAAATATTCAGTAGATATTTTATTAATTAATTCCTCTCGTGAAAATGTTACATTAGCCAAAACCTTAAGTCAAAAATAAAATCAGTCAAGTAGGAGCTGAACCTCAAAAAATGAGTACTAAACACAATACTCATTATGTATACAATTATAGATTTTTTGTATTATATTGTATTATATTTTTTGTATAATTTGTATGTTATCTAGGTACAAAACAATGTGCCAGTCAAGTTCATGCAATCATTTCAAGCCATGTTTCCGAGGTCCAACACCTTTTTTTCCGTGTAACTGGTGGTACTAAATTAATAACGTTTGTTAATGTTTACGCCAGAATTGACCAGAAAATAATGAACAGTGTTATTTTAGTGTAAATATTAATAAACTTTTACGTTTAGCTTCAATTATTTAAGAAATTTGACCTCTAAAATTAGCTCATTTGTAAGACTGACTCACTGAGTGATCCATCAAAATCTACATGATACTTCATTTTAAGCTAGAACTTTTAAATTTACACAATTATGGATGTAGTACTGAAAATAAAGGATAAAAACTGAAAAATCTTATTTTATCTCTAAAATATAAATTATTTAACCATCTTAAGTATCACATGAACCAACTAACTTTACTTAATTTTGTTTCATGCTATGACGTAAGTGGTTAACAGAGAATATGTTGCATGTTTAACGAGTGCAAATAAGAACCGAGCGCATAAAATGTATTGGGAAAAAGAATTTAATACAGGCTTTTCGATCTTATTTTTTAATTAAAATTAATTAAAGCTCACTATCTCTGATATATAATACAAAAACATGCCCCTCCGAAACAACGATCTATGAAATGACTATGAAGAATTAATAAACGATAATCTGCCGTTGGACTATAATGAAATTAATATTAGAATATAATTTGATAGCCTTTTCGATCTCAATTCTGTTAAGGGTGAAGCAAAACGAATATAGTACAGAACGTGACTTCTGTTTTACATTTATGATTTTTACGGGGTTCATTTTTCATAAGTGAACTTCATTACATATAACAACCGTCCATATTAACTTTGTGATATTGTAATTTTAATAACTAGATAAAGAAAATTGCAAGAAAGACGATTAAAGCTTTTTGCATACATTAACGTAAGCAAATTATTTAAGTCGTTATATTTTTGCTGTTTAAGACTAATTTAAATAATTAAATTTTAAGAAATAAGTAAAAAAATTATAATTTTCAGTTTTTGTATTATTTTCCTTCTCCTTAACATAATGTATTATTTTCCTTCTCCTTAACGTCAACAATCATTTACCCTATTAACAATTTATATGATAGGAGGTAATGAGAAGTATTTTCTTTTAAGTTTTCAATTGTTTTTCTATTATTATTGCATTCCATTTGGCACATCTAAATAAATTTTAGATAACATGAAATTTCACTTGATATCTTAAAAGGTGATATAAATTTTAAAGTCACTTATATAGTTTTACCTTATATATTATTAAATAAGTTTCTTCTACATTTATAGAGTTAATTAATTTTTAAAAATCCAACAAGCATTTTTAAAATGAGACCAAAATTAATGATAAGGAAATTTATCGCTTTATAACAACATTTATGAGATCAATGTGAATGTAGCAAAATATTCAGATTTGGAAATTTACATGCGATTGAAAATTTGAAATGAAATCGATATTAGGTAGAATTAATTTTTGTATGCACAAAAGATGCGAGAATTCTCTTAAATAACTAAGAATTTAAATTTTCTTCAAAATACATATTTAAATTGATATTTACTATTACGATCCCCATTTGCGTATTATTTTCCCCCTTTAAAATTATTTCGAGTATTTTGGGCTAAAATAAAAATAATTTATAAGGTAATATCTGAATACCATATTTCTCATGGTTTTACGTTAAATTATAAAGTTAACAAATGAAGCAATAACAAGCCCCAAGGATGAAACAGTATTTGCATCAAAGTTTGGAATGTTCTCCGTGAAGCATAAGTCATAATATTTAAAGTCAGAGAAAGGAAGAATCTTGGTTTTATTCAAGCTTATACTGGCAAATAACTGAAGTCTGATAAGTGAACAATGTCACTTTTTATACTCCTACAGGTGAAAATGTTTTTTCTACATAAGTTTTTGACGAACCATTTAAACCAAATAAATAAAAAAGCTGGCAACGTTATAATTGTTTTCATTCATCAAGTTGTGAAGATGTAATAATTTGTTTGTAATAAATTTTGTGAATTTATTTGACGTTTATACAGCATCTGATATGCTCAGTAAATTTTTTATAATTTTAAAAGTATTGGTAACGAGTATGACTTATTATTTATCCATATAAATTATTAACATTGTTTGATACCTGAGGTCGACCGGCGTCAATCATCAATTAGATAAATTCACAAGATTTTTCAAATAACGGAACGATTAATTTACGAACACCTATATTTATAAAACATTTTGCTGATCACAAGAGACCTAATTTCTAAATGTATTATAAAATGTTGTATATTGTAAGAAAGTTGGCAATTTGTTAATTTTTTATTTTATATTCAATGAAATTGTTCATTTTAATGAATATCCATGTTTTGTGTAAGATAATAATTTTTAATCAATGTTCAACTAGCTATGGTCTATCATTTAATATAATGCTAGTGGTCGAAATTCGACTGTAATGTAATTAAATACTCACTTTGTTGAAAACACTAATGAGTAGGTAAACGTAAATCAATTCATATTGCTGCTACAACATTTTCCTTTTGCAGCAGGTTTATATGAATTAAGCTGTATTTCACTAAAATTTCATCCACGGATATCTTTTACGCAAAATATAAAATAAAAACTTCTTTGCCTTGACATACACTCCGCAGATTATTGAATAAGGAACGTTTAAAAACACAAAATTCACAGCTCGAACCTCATTCAGTCGATCTGACATTTTACAATTCTTTGGCGAAATCTCTACCCTGTGCGACTTTTTAACCACACACTATTGTCTATTTGATATTGAAAGTATGAAAGTAAACAGGGAGTATTTTAGTGTATTTGAAATATATAATTTAATGTATTTGTAGCACATATTATATGTAAATTTTAGCTTTCTGCACTCCTCCATGAGCGCAGTATTAAGCATACTTCACGTAATAGAAAGGGTTGAAAACAAAGGATAGAAACTAGGGATGAACACAACGTCTTTACACAACCAGCTCTGTATTAGTGCTGCCCTTACGAAACATAAATTGAATGAACAATGTAAACAAACCTTAATCTAAGGTTTGTTTACATTGTTTTTTACCATACGTTTATATATGTATAAGTGTGGCTGTCACGGCCTTGCTGCCCAGGCTTCATTCTCGAAGCCCAAATCAGTCACCCATCATTAAATTACCTGGAAGAAAGGAAATATTAGTAATCTGAACAATTATCCAGCTGTTTTAGTGCCCTCAATTAGAAATTTTTATTTGCTAATAATATAATAAAAATATAATAATAATGCTTTAACTATGAAGCTACTATTTTATTTTAAAAAACTGTCAACTGACTACTGTGTTATATATATATATATATATATATATATATATATATATATACATATATTTTATTTTTTTATTTTTTTTTAACTATCGACGGGGCCTGCGTTGTAAGTAGCTCGCGCCATTTGTTTATTTTTTTACTGCGGTCCTCGCTCACTTATCATATAAGTAGTTCGCGCCCTTTTTTGTTTCTGCGGTCCTAGCACTCTTATTATTACATACGATGCTCGAGTCCACTCAATATTTGTAACGATCTCAGCGCACTTCAAAAAGACGCTTACACTTTAGTTACATTATTATACTTACTCTGCCTCTATAGAATAGTTTGACATTTATGTAAGTTTGATTATATTGATTATAACGCACAGGCTGTCACGGCATTTTCTCGATTCTACAAGCTAATTCTATCTTTCGGTACTATTTGAAGTGTTTTTCTTTATATATTTTTATCTGTATCTGTCTCTCGGCAGAAATTTTTCAATCATATATGCTCCAGTGTATCTTGAGTGTCATTTACCCAAACGCATTCGTTGACTTTGAACGAAAACAACATCGCCTTCTATTATTAGAATATTGTTACGTCGCGTTTTATCAAACCTTTATTTTGTTTTCAGGGCATTGTTTCTTAATCGCTCTTCGGCCGTATGTCGTAACTGTTGTATGTCGATGTTAGTTTCAATCTCGGGAAGTTCATTATTTAATTGTCTTATGGCAGGCACTTCAGAACGCATTCCAGTGAGTAGTTCAATTGGGGTACAACCGATACTTTTCTGAACAATAGTATTTAAAGTCAGCTGTATTTTGTAAACTACGTTCGTCCATTCTGACCCGCGACTTACTTCGCAAGCTAATAGATTTAACACGGTAGCAATATATCGTTCAGCCTGTCCGTTAATTCTACTCGCTCCGGTACCGATAAAATGAATTTCAATATTAAATTGTTTTAAAAGATTTTTGTTTGTCTACTGGAAAAGTTTGCTATAATTTGTTTATTATAATTCATTTTGTGGTACCGAACAAACTAAGTTGAGGTTCAAGAGCATGTACTATCTCGAAACCAGTTAGATTTTTAATAGGTACTAATATTGTGAATTTAGTATAAGCATCCACTAATAACAATAGGTATATATAGTTATCGTTTGCTGTTCCCGTACAATCGGCATGTACAGTGTGGAATAGTATTGGCAGTTTGTAAATAGGATGTAATAAGCCTTGTATTGGCCTACTGGGTCGTTTTGACGATAAACATACGACACAATGACCAACGTATTTTTTTACATAAGATGTCATTCCAGAAAACCAGTATTTTGTTCGTATCGTTTCTAGAGTTTTTCCACTCCGACATGACATTGTTCGTCATGGAAAAATTTAGTTAAGCTGAATCGGTCTGCCGAAGGTACGTAGTATTTCAATTTTCTTTCTCGGTTCTCTCATCAGTATACCATTTAACGCTGTATACTCTTTTAGGCTCTCAGGATTTTCTTGAATTCTTTTCATTATGTCGGTCACTTCTTTATCTCGTTTTTGAATTGCTTCTAACCAGGTAACTTGATCATTTATTAGTATTTCTTCAGTTTTGTTTTAAGGCGGGTTTCTGCTAAAAAAACGACGTGTGTTATGCTACTGATCCTTTCTATATTCAACCCACCACAAAGACCACCACCTAGCAACTCGAGGTAATAAGTCTCGTTTGGTGGAAGTTGATTTCACAGCATTGCAGTCCGTAATTAATTTGAACTCTATTCCTAATAAATATACTCGAAAATATTTTAGTGCGTTCACTACAGCTATTGTCTCTAACTCATAGCTGTGGTATTTAGATCTTCAGGCGAGGCTCTTTTACTGTAGTAAGACACAACACGAAGATCTTGATTGTGCCTTTGGAATAAAATTGTACCAAACTCGAGGCTACTTGCATCTGTGTGTAATTCCGTTTCACGATCTGGGTCGCAAACAACTAATAGGGGACGTGAAAAAAGTTTACTAATTATATATTTAAAGTTGCTCATTAAACATATAATAATTTTCAGTAATTGAAATTTAGTAATGGTGTGAGCAACATGATTTCCCAGAAACAGCTATTGAAACAAGCAAACTTTATTTTTAAGACTTCCATAGGAATCCTTAATATTTCGTGTTATCCTTCCGTCTGACCTTTCGTTTGTCCGTTTTTTTTGCCCGTTACAAAATTTCAATTTCTACAGTATTAGTGTAACAAGCATGCAATGAGTTGCTATAGATGAGATGTAATAATTATTTAAGTAAAATTAGTAATGATTATAATTTTAAAATAGTAAACTTCAAAATAATATGCAATTGCCGCTACCTCTCAGTTTTCAATGGTGCACTTGAAAATTGCCAAAACGGTGTTTGATTAGACCTATTATTTGAAATTATTAAGTGTATTTATATAATTGCACTTATATCAAACATTTCGAGAAATATAGATTATATATTTATGGTACTCAATATACATGTAGTAGGAGATATATAATTTTTTTAATACTTTACTATATATTAATTAAGATCTCTATCTGCAAAATCTAGTTCGTAAATATAGATATGAAACTTTAGAAACTGTGGTGCCAATGGTGAATATTATGAAATTATAAGGCTACTTTTGTGCTATTAAGCCCTGAAACCAATTAACTGTTACTCCTACCGACAATAATAACTGCTAGACTATAATAATCAAATGACAGAAGGGAAAAAGATATTATTAATTGATCTAATTTCACTTTAAAGGACAAAGACTGCCACTATCTAACTAAGACTGCACTAATCAACAAGTAAAAATAAAAATTTGGAAGAATTTTTATTTTTACTTCAATACATACATTTATATATATATATATATATATATATATATATATATATATATATATGTATATATATATATATATATATTAAATTTCAAATTTCCATCTCTCCTTTTTCATTGCCATTGCTCTCTCATCATACTATTAAAATTGGGAAAGTTCAATTAGATTGTTTAAACTTCAAAACGTATTGGATTACGATCAGTTTATTCTTTCCAGAAGTAATAAATAATTATAAATATAAAGGGAGGTTGAAACAATCTGAATGTATCTAATGTAATGTACTCAATACATAGCGCAATATTGCCATACCCATCATAAGTTTGGAACGGTAAGGAAAAAAGTAATACGATACAATAAGGAGGGCGTTGGTTAATTACGGTGAACATTATGAAAAAATATTTACTCATTTTCAAAAAATTAGTTTTTTACGAATTCGACATTCGTGCTAAAAAACGACGAAAAATAATGAAAACATCAAAATGTGTGACAATCTTCTAATAATTCTTTCATTTGCTTAAAGGTATCTTTTAAAGTCGTGCAGGCCCAAACAGCCTACACAAATTATATAAGGCCGAAATAATTCGTTCCATGGTTACGGCCTCGTCTAGCTATAAAAAAACGATCATTAGAGTGCTAAACTTACTTATAAGCGGAACTCCAAATACAGTACCAAAGAAAAGTACAAATGATTATAGTTTTAAATATTTTTTTAATAAACTTCAATTGATCAAACATATCCACATGTTCACACAGAATTTTTAAGAGTGATTGGACAACTTGTACCTGTTATCCGTTCACTTCTTTGCTTATGATTTTAGTGATACTTATGTTATCGTGAAAACGATACGGGTTTATTATCCCATACAAATTGTGCTCGAAATTCGTGATTGTGAATTTTTAACAGATATGAAAAAACTTGTAAGATCTATAACGAAATACGTGGAGCGCAAGTTCAAATAAGTCACTAAAAATTTTATTGCGCCACACATCATGATGCGCTGTGTGAGTTTTTTCAACCACAGCTACTCTACACTCCTTGCTATTATCTACTACATGCACCCCACATTTTTCGTTTTAGATCTTACAAGTATTTATGAAATAAGTACTTATTTCACTCGCGTTAGTAAAATTTATACGCTCAAAGTATGAATGAAATACGCATTCTTTCTCTTGCCTTATGACAACCTAGTACTTTGTGATACGTCAAACGAATGCGGTCGTAGTATCTTCTATGTTACTTTCTAACAAACTTCTTCATTCTTATGTTCGCCTGGTAGTTTGGTTTCTCGCTCAACGGGAAGTTAGTTCAAAATTATTATTAATTAGTTTAAAATTTATCATTAAAGGGTTTATAAACTGTTCTTAATTTCTTTATTTCAGAATTGGCGTTTGTTTCGAAAACTAATTTTTGCATACAAAAAATCTAAACAGAAAAATACACTACCGAGCTGCACATCGAACATTCAGACCAATATTTTTTCATTCTTTCTGGACTGGACAGGAAGTCTTCAAGTTTATGAAGTGTTTAATGCAACAGTAATGTTTTCCTAATGCGTTTATTGTGTCTATTTTAAAGTAAAAGGAAATATGAGACCATTGAATTTTTCACTAATTAAGGTATGAAGGTCATTATTGAATTTAACTTCATTGATTGTTTCGTCATATTTTCTTTAAAATTTTATACTGCTTTCTTTAAGAGTAAGGATTTTTAATTGTGATAGAAAATAAATTTTGAAAACATAAATACATTTGAAAAAATGTTGTCGTATGTTCCTAAAATCTGATAACGCATTTATAATTACTTCTGAGTTCAGAATTAGATCCCCGAAATTAGTGTATTTCTGCGACATTCACGTAAAAATGCGATGAAATGTTATTGAAAAAACAAAAATCATAGTTATAAATTATACATCACAACATCTTAGTTATAACTTATGCAAAACGGATGCCTTTTTTAAATACTTATCAGAATAAAGTGACGTCGACGCTGTTTTTTGTCCTGTCATTGTCTGTCATTTTTCGGTAACAGGTTATTAGGTTCATGTTTACGCAAATGTTCAAAATGTTCAAAATCAGTGAAAGAATTAAATACGAAAGGATCAGAATTTCATTAAAAACTACAGAACTTACCAAAAGTTAATTACGATTTGGTAATGAGTATTTTTATAAACAATACGGAATTTTCGAGTGTAGAAAAGGCATTAAGGAATAATTCGGAACATGTAAATAGCGTTCCATTGTAATTATGGTAATAACACGTATTTATTATATTAATATGTAAACTATTGTAACTATATGTAAAAATATGAAATAAACTTTCTTTCTGGTAAGTGCACTTTAGCCAAATTGAATTTTTACTGACCTATCTTATATGAAGGAAATTACGCTAAACTAAATAAAATTCAGAGCATAATTATCATATCGTGGTATAACTCTTTTCTCAATTATAGTAAGAAAAACTAAATTATTTTTCGCTGGTATGATCCCGTAAGTATAAAGTTTATTAAATTATATTAGGGTGATTTTCATAATACTAAATTATTACTTATCACAGCAGTTTTAAACCAGTTTTCTCTTAAATTTGTAGCAGCAAACACGACTATAACCACTTGATCTTGACGCCGTGTTGATATGGATTTAAACATAGGCACTTAACAAAAATTTATGCGCGTCTACTTTGAAAGAATACAAGCATTTTCTCGGCAATAACAAAAAAAATCGTTTATATATCTAACAATAACTAAGTTCGATGTAATTTTGTATATGCATTTTCCCCATTGGGACTTTTTTGACTATATTAATTTAAACAAGGTAGGTACGTTTGTTGCCGTTTACCACAGGAAATAAATAACATAATAAACAATATATCGTTCAGAAGATTACTTCGAAAGTATTCATCGTGAGCAGTTCATTTCAGGCTATAACTAAAACGTTATATCAAAATGTTATATTGCCACACGTAATTTTGATAGTAAAAAGTTAATCGAATTTTTGTTGACATACAGTTTTATAATCTTTGACAAAATAAAACAAGACGTATTTCACTATACTTTACATCCATAAAATAAAACAATTATCCAAATCAATTTACATGTTTCTTGAACAAAATCAGCACATAATTGATAACATGTTGATACGTCTGTAAATACTAAGCAGATTCTGGATTTGATACTTCGCTCGCTATATTTCGTTCATCTTGCTGGATTTAATACTAGAGAGACAATAGCAGTTTAACTGGTATCACTATCCTCGTACATAATCATTATGATCTGTGGCTAAAAACAAGCCCATCAATAAACTGTCTATATTTTATAATGATTTGGTCACATTTTATTTTTGCTTCCATGTTTTTCCTTCTCAAAAGATTGAGACAGGACAAATCAAAATAAATTAATATGTAAAGTATTAAAAACTATACAAGCATTACTTACCTTAGATTAGTATGAAATAATTTTTCTTTTCGACCTTAAACTACTGGGTTCTTTCAAAACAGAAATTTAAGAAGGTTAAAATATAACTGTACATCAAATAAACAAATATAATTGAAAGCAGTTTTTTTAAGTAATATTTGTGAATAATATTCAAAGTAAATGCATAAAAATAAATAAATTTTACCAAAGAAAAAATGTAGTCACGATATAAAATCTTGACTAAAATATTTTAAAGCATTGTCATGCAAGAATCGAAAAGAATTTACATTTATATGAAAAAAGTTCCTGAAAACGTTCACGATCTTTGTCCTCACGTGTGACAATCAATGAGACTTTCCTGCTTCCGTCAACTGACTTATCGATATTATACCCTTACGTCCAAACTTTTTCTTTTTATAACAATTTAAGTTGGCAAAGTTGAGAGAGACTAGCGAATGGGTTATCGGTTAGTCTCATTACATTGAAAATTGTGACAAGGAACAGATCAGTCTTAATGTATCTATTTTGCTTTTACATTTAATATGGGTCTGTTTTGTTTTAACGTTTAAATAATGACCTGAAAGGAATTGTGCACGACGAAAAATTGCTTGGAATGATTTATTCTTACTTTTCTCATTTGTTTTCTGTGGTACTTTGGTACAACATTTGGCCAAATAAGATAAATTTAAAAGAATAAAATGCACTGTCAATAAATTAAAATTTTATATTATTATTATTGTAACGTTAAATAAAAATAACATTTCTCCCATGTCTGTGTAAATATAGGTGTACGTAAAAAATTCATTTCGTGTAATTTTTACGAGATAAAAATCAGTCACACGCGTCATACTGCGCTATACAACAAAGTTCGAACTAAACAAAATGGAATACTTATTGTAGTTAATTACAAATTTATTAATTTGAACACGTTATTAAGTTTTATCCTTCCTTTCTTACTTTTTGTTTTTATACATTATTATCTTTTAAGGATTTCACGAATAGGTAAGTAGTTTCTAATGAAACAAACAAATTCCATTCCGTAAAATTGTTACCCCGAATAATACTAAAATAGTTTAATGGTTTTTAGGATAATGATTTAATATTGGCGGCTACATTTTTATGATTGCAAAAAACATACGTAATTTCTGTACAATGTTCTTGTTCAGCAGTCATAGAATATTTGTGTTTTCTAAATTAAAAAAAAACAGCCTAAGTTTCCTAAATTGGAAAAAAATAGATAGTAGATAGAATAATAGAGAGACTAGCTTAAACCTATTTTTTTTACTCATAATATTATTAAATAACGCTATACTTTAATTAGCCCGTTTATAGCAAATAACACAGACAGAACCACATATCTTAGAGTTTGTTTTTACTTGATTCACGTCACTAGGTTAGAAATCGCTCACAATTTGAGGTACATTAGGACTATAAAGCAAATTTAAAACATCTCAGAATAACCTGGTGTATTTCTGTAATCCGTATGTATCGATATTTAGTACAGTAAGGAAACATAAAAAAACAATGAACAGAAAACATATTAATATATTTTCTAAAAATATTTTAAATGTAAGCAATTAAATTTGAACTCAAATATACTGACATGGTTTACCTAATTTATGAACGCAGCCGTTCCTCCTCAGCTAAGAAACTCTCACATAAAACTATTGATAAGTAACGTTACCAGGCAGCCAAGTAATACAATTTTAATTAAACGAATAAAGATTTTCATTCCCAAAAGCCGCCTTTGTGATCTTCGGTCACTAATCTTATTTTTTCTATTTATTGAAAAACTTTAATTTTATAAACAGATATAGCGATTCAATCGCAAGCACACACATTCGCGGTCAAAAAATAATCTTTTAAAAGTTAATATAGGAACAATAGCTATCGCACGAGATATTTAATTGGTCTACTTGAACTGAATTTATTTTAAATTAGTAATAAATAATAAGTTTTGACTCTAATTATATTCTCATTATATTGTTTTCGATATTTTCAAATGTGTTCCCAGTTAGTCGTTTGGTAATAAAATTGGCAAATAAACTTATTACCTTACTATGCTAATACTTGAAAAAATAATGTAATTGTATGAGTAAATTAATTTATTCATGATATAAAAACAGATATAAAAAAATCGCGTGCAACTCAGCACACGTGACAGTGAAACTTCTTCAGCGAGCTAAACTTCGATTTGTAAGTATTTAGTAAGGGGTAAAACGGCAGAGAGAAAGAGAGTGTTAAAATCGCTACATATTCAGAAAAATTAATCAAATGTCATTACAAATCAACGTAAACATTAATCAAATCTTCATATAAATTTACATAGACAATTATCATTTAAAAAAATAGGCGCTTTGCCCAAACCATAACAATTAAATGTGGTTGAAGAAATTCGGGATGCATTGCTGCACGATGTATTCTTGAGGCCAAGAGAATAACGGAAAGGCGAAGTGAACACGCGGGACTATTACACGTGCATTATGCATTTGTAATATTATTACAAATGTTAATTATGCATTTAGATTCTGCAAACTATGGCTTTTATGAGATGAAATATTTTGATGGCAAGTAAAAAAAGTTATGACATTATTGATTACGTGAAATTTACTGTAGAAAAAATAGTTCTAATTACACATACTACAACCTTTTAAATTGTTTGGATGAGATAAAATTTCAAGATAATCGGACGAATAAATATCTCTTTTTACAAAAGTCGGATCTTGGGAGACTAATGTATATTTATAAAGGGAAACTAATGTGAGAGGAGGTGTAATGACATAATTAATTGGATTGAATTTTTTGATTTATTTTTTTTTTTACATTCAGGTCCTGCACAAGTATATGTCTAGGAATTTCGGAAGCCGATTAATTTACTTAATCTGCCGTAATAACTTAATTTTGTCTTCTTAATAAGGTTATCATCGTATAATATGTCTAATATGCCAGTAACCTTAGTTTTGTAGTTCAGAAGTAGGAATTTATGTCAAATAATTGTTTCGCCTTCAGGGTAAGAAACATTCTAAAATTAACTTACTCAATTTTGTGTAAATTCTTATTGTGTTACTACTTAGGCAATGAACTCTAATAAGACCTACATGTATGAAACTAATACATTGTATACATCCACCTGTTGTCATTGGTACTTTATTTATTATAACCTTTACTCTGCACGTCACACGAACCCTAAAACTAACCAACTATAGAAGTAGTTACACGGTAACAGATATATCAAAACTCCAAGCCTTTTATTTACCACGCTCGCGTACTCGGTTAGTTAGAGTCTTCTTCTTCCCAAAGAAACTTTTCGCTTAATTTAGCCCTTTAAATCTATTCTGTCTTAGCACTTCTCTCGAAACACTAGACTGCTGATTATAACCAGTGTGAAAAATAATTTAAAGCGCAAACTTGTGTCTATGTTCCCCACTGCTCATATTTCAATAAAATCGTACCGTATTAATATGAGTATAGTATAAACTTATGAAGTAGGTATGGAAAATTGAGACTATTGCTATTTTTGTACATACCACAAAAATGATAAGTACGCTAAATAACGAGTACACATCAAATCAATAGTATTTGTAAATCCTTAGTTAATATGTTTATAGTTTTCTCCACTCACAACCGAATAGGTAGTTTTAGTAACTTGTCCAAAATCTTATGGGCTTTTTATAGTTGTTCTGAAATATTGTAAGTTATAAATAGTTGTTCTGAAATATTATAAGTTATAAAACAATTTTTTTCCCATTGCAAGGCAATAATATTCGTAAGATTCAGAGGGTTCGCTACTCAGATACTGAAGAAATACAACTTTTATTATTTATTAAGCCTAAATGGTAAAGCAAAATATGTTGAAGAAATATGTGCACACTTTCGAATTTCCTTAAGTCTCTAAAGTAAAATAAATTTAAATTAACAGTTTTCGTAAATCTTGATACTAGTAATTTTTTCCGATAAATCTTTATGATTTCCAAAAAAATATTAAATTCGAAGCGATAGCTACTGACGTATTGAGAAAATATACTTTAGCTACAAATATTCACTTTTGCTACAAAATAATCAAAGTAAGACGAGATTATATTTTTAAACGTAAACATCTCAATGTAATATACATAACAATATAAGTCGTTAAATACACGATGGCGACTATTGAAAAAGTGGAAATATATTTATTACTTTGACTTTGAGTCAGCCTTATGGACATAAAGTTAGATTCTCTAATTTTTTCCAACGCACCCTAATATATTTCAAAATAGTAATTTTGCAATTCCTAGCAAAGGTTATTTGAATAATGTAGAAAATAATTATCGGCTTGTACAAAACCATTGGACTGCTCTATGCTTTTTCTAAAATCTCATGAGTATTACAAGCATGAAGCTACGTACTTGTAATAACAGGCAGAAATATAATTTAATATTATTCAAAATGTAAAATATTCGTAAAATTTAAAGAAATATTTATTTAAACAACGGAAAAAATTATAATAAATTCAAAACCATACGGCACTTTACATTCGTCTCTTAAATTCCATGTCTCACGTGGCTGTTTGTAATTAAAAAAAGGAGAAATTCTTATTATATTAAAAAATAATAGTAATTATCAAAAGAAAACTAACGACTACAAAAATAGCATTATATTTTGTTCTGAAAATTCTAGTTTTATTTTTTACGTGAAATCATCCAATAAAAAGTTTCTAATTGTCTCCTTTTCCGGCTTTCCTTATAAAAATCTTTTATACTGCAATATAATAAAACATGTGCATAATTAACTTATGGAGATTAAAAAAACATTGAATAATAAGATTGAATAATATTATTTCCTTTCTTTTCGAATTCACTTCATCCATTCCGAGAGAAACTGTGTCTCTGAGATACACAATTTTATTATTTATTGAGAATAAATCGTAAAGTAAAATATGTTGAGGAAAATATCCGCACATTTAAGAATATTCTAAAGTTCTAAAATAAAATATTTATTAAGTTACAAATTTAATTAATTTTAGATGTTTACATTGAGTAAGTTGTCCGCTATTGATACAAAGCTTAATGGGCAAGCAGACAAGGCTATAAATGAAATAATGTGTTAGTAGTTGTCGTCAAGTGGACGAAATTCGACCATAATTCATTATAACGTCATTGAGGACATTATGGACGTTATTGAGGTTATTTTCTTAAAGAGTATACCTATATATTCATTGCACATAATTTTTAAATTTTGTTTTATTACATCTGTCGAGAGCATGTAGAAATACTTCTCCAGCGTGTGTTGTTTGCCATAGTTCGAAATTAATTTAGTAAATCTGACATTTTCATTTTCTTTGACGACAATATCTACTCTGTGCGACCGTTTCACTATAGATTTACATCTTCATGTAGGTTATTACCAAAGAATTATTTGCTAATAGCCCACCTGAAGATGTTGTAATACAACGAAATCAAGGTCGCGGTAAAGTACTTAGAGAAAGTAGAAATAATAACAAATCACGTAGTTTCATTTATTGTGAATAATGAATTTCTACAAAATTAACACCAAATATATTCAATATGTGTTTGACATTGACAGTATGGACGTAAACAATGAATTTATTATTATTAAACGTAAATAATGAAACTTTTAACGTATTTGTAATACATAATTTGATATATTTGTAACACATTATATATAAATTTTAGTTTTCTGTACTTCCCATATACATTTACATTATGCCAAAGGTCATACTCCCCCGTGCGTGCTTAAAAAGGAGTACAAAGTCTGTCTTCACGCATTAGTAAATTGATTTCAAAGAAACGATGTACAGAATACTACAGAGATAATTTTGAAAACACAATAAATAAGTTACAAATTTCACTGAGACTCGTCCATTCCATGGCATTTTCAAAGTTAATCACAACTTCCTCGGTGTCCGGTAATCATATTCCTTGCAGTTTGTAAATTTTTGTTCTTGGAAATAAATAGAAATCTAGCGGTATAAGAACGGGACTGTATGGCGGATGAGCCATAATTGCTACACACTACATAATCAAATGTTCAGTGGTTCATCTGGGTGAGTGTGCAGAGGTGCTATGGCTATAAAGGCGGATTCTGGTGCATGGATATTGCCCTCGAACTTCTCGGACTTCCAAAATATCAAGCAAATAATTTCTTGTATACTACTATAAGGTTTCACTTTAAAGTACAGTCGTTGCATAATCATCCGTTCGCCCGAACAACGAAGCGACCGTAAATTTTCCTTCACTTCGTCCCTTTTTCACCTTGTAAGCAACTATTCAGAAGAAAACATCCACTCACAGATTGCCTCTTAGTTTATGATTAGTACAGTATATCAAGTTTTGTCACCCATGTCAAGTACAGCATTGGAGTGTCCTACAAATTTTTCTGGCATTTCGTACACCACTAACGCGACGTTTTCGAGCTATCGTCAAGTTATGGGGTATCCTCTTAGCACAAAGCTTCATGACAATATGTTTTATTTAACTTATATTATTATAAAACGATTTTTTGACTCAAATTGAAAATAAAGGATTCATAGGAAAATAAAATTTTTGAATTTATAAAATTATCTATTAATTGATTAAATTGTAACTATTAATCACAAGAATAAAAAGAAATAAGACTTGTATCATATACATCGTTTAACATATAGAATTGTGGAAAATTTCAAAGTAAACATATAAATGTAAGTAAATTTTACAGAACACAAAATATTTTGACATCCCATTACATAATTTAATTAAAATATGTTGCCAGCATTTTAATGCAAAAAGCGAAGAGAATTTACATTTACAAATTTTGAAAAAACTTCCCGAAAATGCTCATGCTTTTTGTCCTGACGTATGACATTAAATGAGATTTTTCTTGCTTCCCTCACCTAACTTATCTACATTAGATGCCTATGCCCAACACTTTCTTTTCATTTCCATTTTATAACAATCTAAGTTGGCAAGGTCGAAATGAGATCGCGCGAACGGGTTATCGATTAGTCTCATTATAGAAAGATTGGATGGAAAATGTTTCCAGGCAACAAATATTCTTAACCCTATTTTTAAGTAGTATCTTTCAAACAACACCCAACTATTTTATTCTTATTTTAATATTTATTAAATTCAAAGTGAATTCAACGAAAAATACGATTAACATTTTTACTTATATTGTAGTAGATGTATTTGTAGTAGGACCTGTTTCTCTTCATAATATTTTTTTAGAGCGAACTCAAATAAACTGCTCGAAGACTGAAATAGTCTTCGGGGTGATTTATTTTTACCTTATGGCCAAATAAGACGACGATATTAAATATAAGCGACGCAGACTAGACGAAAAAATGCCGATACGCACATATACACATATATATGTAAATATATATATATATAATACATATATATATATATATATATATATATATATATGTATATATATATTGTAAAAATTATTTAATTTTCGATTTACGCGTTGATTTCAAATATGTTTTTCATACAATATAACTTTATAATTATTTATTGAAAAATTAATATATATGATATCATTTTAAATGATGGGTTTTGGAATATTATGTTTCGTGTAATGGAGTATGTAGTCACATATACATATCTAACTACTACAAGAAAATATTGGCATTTTGATGTTATTTGCTTGAAAAATGGCTCTTAAAAGTCATCAAGTTAAAGAAAAATTTTTTTGCTTTTTATGAATAATTGCATCGTTTTTTTTATTTTGCAAAACACACATAGTCGAAAAAAGATAAAATGATTTACGAGCTTTTTTGTTTTAGATTTGCTTCGAAGTAAAGGCCGAGTGCATTTATTAGACTTAGTTGAAAAGGTGCAACGGCTAACATTAAAAGTTTCAAAAGAAACCATGATAAACAGATATCCTGCGAGTATAGAAGAGACATGGATATGATATAAATTTGGTGCTGTATTTCAAAGCAAGATGAAGCAGTATGTAATGAATAAGTGTAGATGATATTTAAAATGAAAAAAATGTGTGATATTTTACTTTTCAAACAAGAAATGCAGAACACATTTATCGTAGTGTCGGTGTTCTAAAAGTTGGAAACGAATGCTTTAATAGGAGCCTGTGAATAATTTAATCACCTACATTAGTCAAAACTAAGTATTAATAGCAGGAGTGTTGCATAAATTATATTGTACCGAAGATTTTACAGAAAAGATGAAGATGACATTTTCGTAAAACTTAACAACGAAAATATTTTTTGGATTGCATTAATTTTGTTATAGTGACTGGTAGTTAAAACCTAATCAACTGTTTTAAATAAACATTTCCACATTAGGTAAATTATAGAATTTAAAAACGAATCAGCAATTGTACCATTTTAAATAAAAATCTTCAATTTCCTGAGAAATTCTCAGCGTGCAAGAGTAACTTGATTTAGGAAAAGGCAAATTAGTTTCATTTACTTCGACCTAGAATTACTAATGAACGTATAAAAATAGTATTCGCCGATGAAGATTGTAGAGGTGCCAGTTAAGAGAGACAAGCCAATATTTATAGTCTGTTTTTTATGTTAGTGTCAAACTTGAAAGTCTTTTTTTCAGACGATCACTTATGCAACAATTTTACGAAGCTTATTATCTGGCTAATCCATTAATGCATTTAGCGAGTCACTTTCAAGAACAATGTTATTTTTTGACTTAGATATCTTTGGATTTTATTTGAAATCTGTTTACAATTTAAGTGAATAAGACTAATTATAATTGGTTTTAAAAACTTGATTTTACCAATGCCTAAACTTAGGGTAAATTATGTTTTTCACTGATATTGGTACTAACAGTATTGCAAAGAATTGATATTTTGTAAATATAGCTTTTAAATAATAGTGTATTTTAAAGATAAGTAATACGGCAACTGTTAATGACTGTAAAATTTTATGAATTTTTTTCCTATAAATTTCCTGGGTTACAATGCTAATAAAGGCCGTTCAGTCATCGCCTTTCTTTTCCAAGTGCACCTTGTATACAACATTTTTTCTTTTTTTTAAATTTTCTCTAAATCATTACCGGAACTTAAAAAAATCTAGTATTGCATGCCCCAAAAAGTAGCTAATATGGCTGCCTTCGTGACAAGAAAAGTAATTTACGGCATTCATCTATCTTTTATGGATAAGCCACGGTGAAAAATCTTAAGTTAGAGAAGTACGTAGGATAAAATTGGTGAAATTTAGGTAAATTTATTATTCCGATAAGATAAATATGATAAAAAATTTAAGCGGTTTTCATATAAAACAACTGACCCTTGATGCTTAGAAATTTACTTGGGAAAATTTTTCTTTTCTTATCAAAAATATTAGCCAGTACTCAGTGTACTGTTATCGGTTTTCCGCAGAGATTTAAATTATTTGAAACTGTTACAGATAATCGGACTGAGAAGTTGGCACCAAAGTGCGACCCTTATTCCCTTTCACGAAAGTTGGGTGTAGGGAGTATAATATGAAGAAGAAGATGAGAGAGGAGGTATTGTACCAGATGGATTCTTTTATTTTAGATAAAAAGGTAGAGTTATATGTTATGTTACGTTCACGTCCTGCAAAAGTTTTGTCATAAAGTTCGGAAGTAAATTAATTCATTTTATCTGTTACAATAACTTAATACAAAACTGAAGCGTTATTTAAAATTACAATCATATATGTAGCTCATTATTTTATATAGTTTTATATATATATATATATATATATATATATATATATATATATAAACTATATAAAATAATTATTTATTTTATATAGTTTTATATATATATATATTTATATATCATATAGATATTTATATATCACATATAGATATTTATATATCACATAAATTTAACATGTACAAGAAAATATCTATTCAATTTAAATATAAAATCGTATCTCCAAATTTATTGCAGACGGTCCCTTCATGTCAGGGTTTTCAATGATAACCAGTTCATATTCAATTTTACTTCCCAGGCAATTCTTTCCGCAATCGCCACTGAAACGTGACACGATGTTTCTTTTTGAAGAGAGTTGACAATATTTTGACAGATTTTGCAAAAATATGTGTGAGATCCGTTTTCTTGTTAATTTCGAGGAAAAATTAGAAAATTAAAATAAATAAATCTAATTTACATTCAACAGAATTCGATAAGAGAACTATGGAAAATTTAAGAGAAATATATTTATTTCAACATGGATTCCTATTTTACATTACAGTATATACTCTTTTATACGGTATGTATTCCTATTCTAACTATATAAGCTGTTTCCTGAACTGGCCGTATTTCTTCCTACCTACTGACATTGTAATAATAATGTTAATAATCTGCTGTGGGTCACTCCGGGGGAAATTTAATTTTAAAAGTTGTGTACCAATTCAAAAATAAACTTAAAAGCTAAGGAATCAAATTTACTGTAATAATATGGGAAACTTAGTTAAAACCATGGCTTGTAGTTTTATAAAAGAAGAAAAACATTTCAATGAAAAAAGTAATTTTAAAGAAAAAGAAAACATCTTCTAAACTTATTTAAATAAAAATAATTTGAGTTTGTTACATCTGGCGAATCTAGCAAAAAAAAAGGAACTCACCAGTATCTATTCTTTTTATTTGATCGATAATTTAATTTTTTGACATTTTAATTTAATCGGCTTAACCGCCATTTTAATCCATCCGTATCAAATTAGCAACACTTATTCAACAAATAGCAGTAGAAAAAGTATGCTATCATACTAAACGCACAGTGAAATCTTTCATTAAATATGATAATATACAAGAAAATGCCTGTAAATTTGTGTGTACAAAAACGCATACATACATTATATATATATATATATATATATATATATATATATATATATATATATATATATATGTATATATATATATATATATATATATATATGTATATATATATGTATATATATATATATATATATATATATATATATATATGATCCTGGTTTGCATTGAAAACCCTGACATGAAGAGAACGTCTGCAATACATTTGGAGATACGATTTATTATTTAAATTGAAAATATATTTTCTTGTACATGTTAAATTTATGTGATATTTATTTATTTTTTACCACATTTTTTTACCACATAGGAATTGAACATCCACTAAATTACGAGTATGCCTCAAATTAATGTCTTCCTAAATTGTTACGTAACCCGCAGAATTCTGTAATAAAAATTATTAATCAGTATTCTATGGAAGCTAAACCAATATAGAAAATAGAGAATCTTGTAGAATTGTAAAATGGAAGATTATTTATTTTTAAGCATGCGTATTCGAAGTTTATCCATCTATTTTTAAAATTTTCTAAAAATAATGAAAAAGACTAATATGAAATCTATTTGAAGTTTCCTTTCCGAAAATTTCTCCATTATCTGAACTAATTGGAATATTTTAGTATTTTATGACGTTTCTATAGTTGAAAGTAAAGACTTCGGGATATCAGATCCATTTAAAACAGCTTTTAATTCATTTATAAACTTTAAGGTCCTTTTTACACTCCAAGATTTTGGTGAAATCCTAGAAAGAAGAAAAAATACAAATCACATTCATATATCATCACTCTTGTATTAAAGTTTTTACAATAAATTTCTTTACACAAATCACAGAATGAAAATAGAATTGGAAAAAAAACAAAACATATTTACCTTGATGATGTTGGTAATATTCAACCAGTTTTTGGTCAAAATTTTCATTAAAAGTGAAATTACTTGGGATCGTAACAGCCAAATCTTCTGTCTTACTTATTTATTTTATCAGTACACTCTTCCATAGTACTATTTTCTTATGCGTAAACATATATAAATTGTGAGAAAATTTATATATGTTTACGTTTATTTACTAATGAACTAGTTGGCTGCGATATACATATACATATATATATATATATATATATATATATATATATATATATATATATATATATATGTATATATATATGTATATATATATATATACTATGTATATATGTATATATATATATATATATTTGTTTTTGAAATTAATACAGTTTATGAAGTGAAATACACATAAATAATAAGTATGCATTTTAACAATATACGAAATTACAGTCTAAAAAAAGATAAATTTTCGTACAAAAAAGACCTCGAGTTTAAAGTATCGTATCTATGCCTACATAAAATTATATTTATTTGGTTATATACGCAACTTCGTGCTTGTAATTTACGCCCCAGAAAACGTCAAATGAATACTCCAAATATTTTTGACTTCATAATGAATGAATTGACAAAAGGCAACATCTGTATATATGTGGATGAAGTCTGTCGCTTCAAGTGTGGAGACGTATTTATTTGTTTTTAAAAATCTTTTTTCTGAGTTATTTATTGACATAAATAGTTACTTCCGTTTTCCTTTCGATTCTTTATGTAAATAGTAATATGCCTTTGCCCAGGTAATAGTTTTATTATTATTTTATGACCAACGTGATAAAAGAGCCGAGCAATAGTTCATATACTATTAGACCCGGATGTTAGAAGAATATAAATGACACATTGATATTCTACAACTTGAGCTCCCTACAAATTTTATATAAATCGTCAAACAAAGAAATTAGAAATCTTTAGTTTTATTTTAATTAGGTTTTTTTCACACTAGATTTTAAATGTTATTTCTACAAAAATCTTTAAACTACCAAGATGAAACAAAATGCAGGGTTATATTATACATATATATATATATATATTATTGACTTTATATATGTATTCGTTTTCATTTAACTATTAATGACAAATATTTTGAATCACGGTTTATTTGTTAACATTTTTTAAGGAGTTACATTGTTTATCTCCAAAACCTATCATCAAACCCTATTCCTGTCGATGGTATTTACAAGAAAGCAATTACCAATAACAAATAACTTGAATCACTATTGATTTACTACCATCCGTTAAGAATTCCATTATTAATCTCCAGAACTCATCTTCAGATCGTCGCCTGGCCGATGGTGAAGTTATTTTGCAAAGTGACAACTATAGGTAGCAAATATTTTAAATCACGGCTGATTTACTACCACCCATTAAGAAGTTCCATTGTCCATCTCCAGAACTCATCATGAGATACCGAACTGGTCCATGGTGAAGATATTTTGCAAAGTAAATACTATAAGTAGCGTATATCTTAAATCACGGTTGATTTACTATCATTCGTTAAGAAGTGCCATTGCCCATTTCCAGAACTCATCATAAGATTCCGAACTGGTCGATGGTGAGGTTATTTTGCAGAGAAAGCAATTACCAATAACAAATAACTTGAATCACTATTGATTTACTACCATCCGTCAAGGAATTCCATTGGTCATATCCAAAACTCGTCATCAGACGCTGACCTAGTCGATGATGAAGTTATTTTGCAAAGTAACAACTATCAGTATCAAATATCTTGAATCACGGTTGATGTACCACCATCCGTTAGCAGTTCCATTTTCGGAATCTCAACGTTAGGTCATCCCCCTATTTATAAGAGACCCCCTTTCTAGTATAATATTTCAAACAAAATAATGAATAATATCAAACTTTATAAAAAAAGAATAGATGTAAAATCGAGCATATATGTGTATCTAACACATATACTCATAATTAAATAAAACTACGTGATGTAGATGTGAGCAAAGATCTTTGCTAATATCCCATCTGAAGATGTTGTAATACAACGAAACCTAGGTCGTGGTAAAGAAATTAAAGAAAGTAGAAATAATACTACATCACATAGTTTCATTTAATTGTGAATAGTGAATTTCTACAAAATGAACGCCAAATGTGTTCAACATTAACTCACGAAATTCTGTAACCAATCAATGCTTTCAAATATAGGAAATTTTGTAAGCAAATTGTAGACTTTACTAAACGTTATTTACAAAAAACTGAGTTACTTTCAACTCGTGCTTAAAGAAATGTTATATCAACGATATACCAATGGAAAGAGTTATTTTAGTGAGTACATTCATGAGCAAATCGAAACTTGTCACGATATTGCTGATGCAGTTATTTTTTTTTTGATTTAGTGGTGAATAGATTGCGTACTTTTTTACTCCATATCGGATAAAATGCAATTATTTTTAATTATTTAGCAATGTTTTCAATTATGGACGTATTTTAAATTTGGAACCAAATACACGTTTCATTAAAAACAATATTTAACGAACTGAAGTAATATAATTATATAATATAATTTACATTTTCATAATCAATATAAAATGAAAAGTAAAAATATATTGAACTCACTTTTACATCGTAAATCGAGAGACGAGTACATGATTGCAATCTTTATTGGTAAACGGCAACTTGATTGAATAGCAAATTACCAAATAAATTTCACTTTCGGAATCATTTAATCATTGGTATATGCAGCCATGTTATTAATTAGTTTTGGACACAATATCCGAATTAAAATATGTCAACCTATCGGTAGTATCAGGGAGCACAAGATCAATATCGGAAATCATATATGGCTTACATATCATAGTTTTACTGACTATTACTAGCTAATAGGTTTGAAGTGTTATGTTATCACTATAGACTGATTTATGAACAGATGCATAATAAAACGATGAGTTGTGCAAGCAGCAATATTTGTGAGATAACTCATAAACCAAGTGGTAAGAATAAAAGATTGATCATATAAATATGGTTAAAACTTCCATTTTATACTAGTTTTTAAATATCAAACGGCATGAAAAAAATTATTTTAAAAGATTTCCTATACCAGCTAAGTAGTCTGAAATATCTCGTTATCTGGTCAGTTGTAGCATCATGTAAATTCGTTTTTTGGTAGCTTCTGCTTAATAAATTAAAGAAAAAATATTGTGAAAGCTTACCTCATTGAATTCTATGTACATTAACATTAGTTTTAAATCCAATATTTTAATATTTTAATTACATGAGAAAATGTGGTGTGTAAATATTACTTTTGACAATAATTTAGTTTGCCTTCTAAAGGTGTATTTTGTAACTCTTGCTTAATGTTTTAATACAACAATTGCTGTAGATTGATACAACTTTTGTGTTTTCGAAGTCCAATATATTACACAATACTTTCTTTGTATTCGTTGACGGAGATGAAAAGCGGACCTATTTATTCTCTTTGGGTTATAATTTTGTATAATACGAAGAACAGATTATATCGTCGATAACAAGAAGTTTTGAAGAAATGTTTAAAGAAAACACTAGAGCATATAAGTTTAGAATTTATTTTTATTTCCTTTTGATTTTCGATGTATTCCACAGAACCACTTTTGAAAACTTTAAAATATTGTTAAAAAATCTGTGAAATAAACACAGAATTTATACATTTATACATACATATATATATATATATATATATATATATACATATATATATATATATATATATATGACTTTTAACGTGCCGAACCCTAACAATAGTGTACAGTTTATTTTAGTAATACAGCATTTCACTAATTCGAAACATTTAGATAACTATATCCAATATGTAAAGTGACGAGCTCAAGCAGGCGAACATACCACGTGAAAAGTACTCGAGCCAAACGCAGCCAGCGATTTGCATACAGAAGCGCGTCGATTCGTTCATCATTTCTTTTAATACAAAAATTAAATTAATTTTTCCTCACGCATCATGTTTCTGTTATCTTAAGAATGACGGTTGTTTAGAGTTATGCGTCTATTTAAAAGACTTAGCATTATTTTTAGATATTTCTTTAAAAGAATTTGAAATGTTATTTCGCTAAAATATTAATTTGTTTCCATAATTCTCCATATGTGTCTCCATAATTAATCTAAATGTAAACAGATTTGACCAAATAATTAAATTAAGAAAAAAAAATTAAATATTTAAATTAAAATTTTCTTCTTTCGGAGGTAAAGCGGAGAAAAAAATGTTGAACAAATGTTTGGTCATAAATACAATTAAAACAAAAATATGCTCAGTAATTTTGTAATGCTTTCTCTGAGACCAATTATTCGAGTTTTTTAAAGCAAATTACAATTTTTTAATGAATAGTTTTCAGTAAATAGTCTTAAAAGTTATATGGAGTTTCTGCATAATTCTGACACTACAGTCTAAGGACTCATAAGGAACTATATAGGAAACCGAAAAATAAGAACTTTAATATTCTTTCCACATATATAAAATACTTTCTCAAGCCGAGTTTGAATACTAGGTAATATTTATTATTAGAGCAAAACTGTGTTAACGATTCCAAGAGCCATCTCAATTGTAACAAACGAAATATTCAGTACAATGAGCAAAACAATACATTTTCTTATTTACTAAGTAGGCTCGAACTTGTACATTAAGATTTTATTTATGTATTTTCAGATGCATTTTTATCTTTAAAATTTACGCTCCGAGAAGCAACATGAAATGAAGAGAGACGAATATTTCCGACTTAGTTTTACATAACGTGTCGAACGACGTGTAAACAAACAAAATCTTTATTTACATACGTCAACCAAGTGTCAAGTTCAAATCCTTTCGAGTATAGGGCTCGTACTTTGATAATCAGAACGAGGAGTTTTCGTTATAAAAGGACTGATTTCGACAAAACAAATATTGACTACCTGATTTCTCAAGTCTAAACTGAAACTCTTAATTAAATTATTGCTTTAGTAGAAAAGGAATGATCTATCATTGCTATCGACTGTGTTTTACATTAGTTATACAATTTATTTTTATGACTTTTATTTTGAACTAGCTTCTGATAGCCAACTTTTTCCTGCAAATAAATTTTATACGACGTTAAGGGGAGCACTTCATAGAGGTCGGAGGTACTTCATACAGAATAGAACATATCTATATTAAATACTATTGACCAACCTAAGTGTCGACTGATTTGATAGAATAATTTAATAACAAAACAAAAAATTAGTATTTATAACAAAATCTTTAAAATAAAATTTCGTTCTTCATACCTGAAATTGGAATAAATCGGAAAGTTATACACAATTAAATAGGTTTTATAATTACAGTTTAAAATGAATAGAACTTTTAGTAAATTAGAGAAATAACAAACTGACAATATAAGGCAGAATAAAGCCAATGTAATATGAATGAGATTGTATTTCATAAAATAGTATCAAATATTTAGTTTCATTTCTTTTTAACCAACGATTTTAGAAGATAATATAAAACGAAGCTAGAAGCGCGTGGCTTTGCCACTCATGCTAGTAATCTATACGTGATGCTTGATATAAGACAAAATTTTGTTTAAAATGTTTTTGATTTCTTATCTGTTATAATTTATACAGCGGCAGATCCAACTCTTTTCTAACTAACTTAAATATTGTTGTATTAAATAGAGACTCTTGAAATTGAAAATAAATTTTCAGCTGATTTCACTTGAATATTTTCCTGCTAAGGTAATTTGGGTTAGCTAGCAGTATTTTTCCATAAAATTCAAAAAGGTATAAAATTTTGGTTACGTAAGACTAAATATTGTTATAACTTTAATTTATTCACAGGAAGAGTTAGAATGGGTTGAGAATGCTTTGTGAGGGAACATAACGATAATGAAGTGCATTAATCGATTGAATATATTTGGCGTTAATTTTGTAGAAATTCATTATTCCCAATTAAATGGAACTACATGATGTAGTATTATTTCTACTTTCTTCAATTTCTTTACCACGACCTAGGTTTCGTTGTATTACAACATCTTCAGGTGGGATATTAGCAAAGATTTGCTTTGCTAATACCCCACCTGAAGATGTTGTAATACAACGAAACATAGGTCGTGGTAAAGAAATTAAGGAAAGTAGAAATAATACTACATCACGTAGTTTCATTTAAATTTGAAGTGCATTAAGATAATTATTTCATTATAAACTGAATATATAGTATGTACATAATAAATAACTTACGTGTTATTTATTACGACTTGACTATAGTAAAATTAGTGATCCTACGCGATTGATGGCGATCCTACAACATTAGAATTGGAAAATAATTACCTATTTTTTTCGCAAGCCAATAATGCACAATTTTATTTCATTTTGAATTCCTTCTATACTACCGATTTTCCTTTTGATCAAACCTAGAAATAATGAAATGATCGTATTTTTTTGCCTTTATATTTAATTGCGATTTAATTGCGCTGTCAAATAAATTCCTATTAAAGGTAAATGCAATTAAAATAAGCTACCAATTTGGTTCATCATAAATTATGCGATGATTTATTATTGGAGAGAAAAAAAACACCGTAAAGCTAGGCTCTTACGAGCGGTCGCATCTTGTTGTGGCCGTAATATTAGGTGACATGACGTAAATATACACATGACTGTCTAGGCATCGATCAAAGATGTATACTTAACAGATTATTTTAGGTCGTGACGATGACGATAAGAAAGAAGGAAATGGATAATACAGATTTGGTATCGTAAATGTGTTTGAACATGAACAGTTATCAAAAAATGAAAACTATCATTCTGGGCAAAGTAATATTTTTAAAAACCTTCCGACAGCAAATTTAATGCATGATCATTTACAATACATGGAAGAAAAATGCAAGCAAAATTTTTGTTTAGTTTTAGTCACAACTGTAATTTCCTCTATTATTTGCTTTCACATAACATATTACATCAGAATTTCTTACAAAATTAATTATTACTACTACAAATAATGTTTTAATCCGTTTTATTAATGCGACGTTTACTGGTTTGTCCACGGCGACATTTTTTATCAGTGCAATAACGTTCGTCATTCAAATAACGAAACCACTATTAAACATGACCGGGGTAGCAAATATTTGCTATGAGACCAAGCCGTTTTGTGTATCTAGAAAAAGCTTTAATAATGTTATATACTATACATCTTTGACACTAATCGATTTAGAAAGCAATGATATCACATGCAAAAATACTAGCCACAAATTTCATTAATCATGTGACTATTTTGTAGGATATTTATTTTACTTTTCAAATTACAATTTCCAAGTTATATATTACTTTTGAAGTGAAACTTCTTAGGCGGTGATTCGATAATCGATAAGTGGACGAGAATTGAGAATAAAATTTTAAGGTTTTTATATAATCTATGCATTTACACTTAGTATATACTCTCTCTCCCCCTCTCTCTTTCTCTCTTTCTGCTGGTTTACCCTTAATATATTCTTACAAATCGAGGTTTAAACCTCCAAAGAAGTTTCACTTCTATCCCGTGTACTGAGTTGCAAGCGATTAATTTTTTTTTAATAAATGAAGAAATATTTGAAAACACCTGGACAACCTCATGTAATCAGGTTAAACTAACCGTAGTGATAATAATGGGAATAATCTTCATTGGAATAAAGAAATTTATGAGCACAAAAATAATTAATTTACTGGTTAATTTACAACTAACTTTTTGCATTTTAATTTAAAAGAAATCTCTTCCTTTAGATCCCCAATATCCTTCGATTTAAAATTCTGCAGAACCTATACGTCCTTTCCAATTACTAAAATTGCCCCGTTGTGGTTTTGTGAAAACGAATTTTTTACCCTGATGAAATTGAAAAACACATATACAAAATATTTCGCGTAATCAATTAACTTTGTGTATTGTTTAAAATTTATACCGTATGTCGATCTTCATCGCTCCTTCGTCTTTATAATTTTTTTTTATCTTATATCCTCTAATATTTGTAGGCATTTCTAACAAGAACATAATTTCTAATATGTAATTTTAGGTTTACTATTATTTATTGGTTTGATTTATTACATTTCATGTCATCTACGGCTAATTCTTTTGCAAATATTGTCATTTTATCGTTAATAATCACAGTAATATTCTTGTTTTTATCATATATTCACCTAAGTACGACTTGGGGCACGAATGCTAGGATTATTTTTATTAGAATATTAACTTCAAAAACGGTAATTTTTATTTCTCAAATATATCTGTACATATTTTTAATGATAAATCATGTTATCCGATTTTATGAAATATTTTTTAAATGGTATTCTATAAATAGCGTTATTATTTCTTTTGTAAATTCACATATCTAAATAATACCATTTTTAGTGCCGCAATTCCTTTTCTTTGTCCTCGTATAAATATAATGAAATCATAATCGGATAGAACGGTTGACCGTTGGTCTGCACGAATATTGCAAAATTAGTGGAAGATTATACTTTTTGGTTTATGTAATATGAGAAAAAAAGTTATAATAAAAATCTCTTTTGTACGAAAAATTCCAATTAAATAAGCCGTACAAAATCAGCATAGTTTATTGCCATAAAGTTATATTAGTGCTACCTGAGGCAAGGATTGCGGAGAATAAAAATACTAGTTCAGCTTATGAATACAAAATTGGAAATCGTTAAAAAACCGGAGACAATTAACGATAGGAGTTGCGGAAATAATCAGTTGCTTCCTATACCAATAACATAAACGTAAACATAGTATACGTATCTACAGGCCAATTGATAATAAAGTTTTTCTCGGGCAAGAAGTCTAAGAAATACGTAAGGGTACAGTATAGTGGGACGCATTTTCCTTAATTCGAATTTTGTTTCTTTTTAAGAGAGATAATTTTGAAAATAAGTTAAAAAAATAAAATGTCGTCATAAGTACCCTTATTATTTAGATGTGCGTAATTTTTTGATGGAACATGAAATATTTTATGTGGAAAATTCAATCTAGCACAAGGATGAGCAAATAGGTAATATGAATGCATTACACTGCATACATACACTATGACGTCATATTCCAAATTTGCAATAATTAATTGATTGAGCGAAATTATTGTTTTTCCATTAACTGCTTGATTAAACGTGAATAGATATATTTAAGTATAAATGCTTGTTAGAATTAATGTAAGATTTTGAAATCGCATAAATCTCAAGTTATTCATTAACACAAACCTATAAACTTATATAGAGTTCTGCTTTTACTGCCATTAGAGTAATACTTTATGTTTAGAAGCAAAGTTAGCCAATTCGAAATAAAATATTATCTCTTTATTGTGAGAAATTTTTTTACATTTGTCTTTACTTCATACTTCAGATTTGAAGAGGCCAAGAAGTAACACAAAACCTTGCAAAATTTCATTAGTCTATTAATTACCGTTACTTTGTGGACAGAGTATCTATAATAACTATAATATTAAAACGAATAACAAGGCTACTGCATTATTATGAAAATTGTGGCAGTTATTACCTAGTGCTTTAAGGGTTTTTAAGTGGAAATAATATTCTTATTTATTTAGAGATACGGTGAGTTCGAATTGGTAAAAGAATTATTTGATGCGATAAGCAGACTCATTGTCGCCACGGGTTATTAAAAATAATCTAGGGGTAGATTAAATGTAGAATAATAAGCATGCTTCAATTTTGACCTTGTAACGATATAGTTAAAATTTAGTAAACGTCAATTGAAGAATGGAAAAAGTGAATACGGGAGAAAAGAAGAATGTAAATATTTCTAATTAAATATTAATATTACTTAGTTAAATGAAATATTATTATTGAGTTAAATGTGACTTTCGCCATTAAATTAAGAAATATAAAGTTTATGTTAAACTTATGTATATTAATAACTTATAAATAAATCATTAAAACGTATTTAAATTATTAGGTCTAGTTAAAGATAGGGAAAAACATTTATTTTCACATAAATATCGATAAAGCTTTACTAGCAACCTTTATGAACTTCATAATATAGTTTACGTCTTAGAAATCAAAATCAAATACTTTCGACGTACTTTTCTACGATAAATGAAAAGACGAGGAAACAACTTTTATTGATGAGGCAGCCTCGAAAGCACATACGCCAAGAAACTGTCGTTTCAAGTGTTGAGCGCTCGCATTGTCGATCAAGATGATAAAAGCTTTCTAAAAAAAATTACGTGACGCCAAATTTTTTTTATTGTTATATAAAATATAATTCAAGTTCTCCATTTCTTCGTTGTTTCGCCTTGCTATAAACCCGTATCTAATTTGGGGCCAACCCTCGTACATTTTCGCCACAATAATCTATTTTATTTTGTTATTGAGTGCATGTCTATGGTTTGAGGTATTTATCAATAGTGTTCTTCTAGGCGGCAGTAGGTTAGCCCCGACCTCTGATCTCTTCTCCTACTTTTATTCAGTCATACTGTCTTCATCGTGCTTCGTAACGTGTCCGTATCAAGGTAACCATTTTTTCTTAGCTTATCGTCAATTAAATATATATATATATATATATATATATATATATATATATATATATATATATATATATGTATATGTATATGTATATGTATATATATTTATTTATATATATATATATATATATATATATATATATATATATATATATATATATACATATAACCTACTGAATATGTCCTTTGACCTAGAATATTTTAATTCGGCATGACCTAAAATTGAGAAAACTTGAACATTATTTTCTCTTGCTGATGATTTTTATTGAAACATATTTCTCGGTTTATACTGAAATTTACTTACGAATGAGCGGGCGTGCAAAAGCGCGCGTGTGTATGTGGGTTTCGTAAATTTAAGTGTACATGATTTTTCTTCTAAACTTTTTACAAATGTTAATATTATCGTTCACCATGTAAACATATACGTAATTCACAGACGTAAAAATATAGTGTCACTGATTTCTCCATAATTTCATTTTAATAGTTTCAAAGGTAGGAGAGGGAATACACTTTTCTCAAAAAACCCAGAATTTTATTTGGCCCTATAAAATTTTTGCACGAATCTTTTTGGGAGCATTTGATTAAAACTTTCACCGATTATTTCTATTGACTTGAAATTCAGGAGATGCAGACAATTATGGAGCTCAATTTACATATTACATGCACTTTGTTATTTTATATTTGTAAAATCATTATTTAATTTTTTCTCGTGAAAAATAAATTTACATAATTGCCTGATGCCGATTTTCATTTACAACACAACTAGAAATTTTATTTTGAATAAAAAATGTCTCGCAACAATGCTGATTTTTTCTTAAAATGGGATTTGGCAAAGTTTGAGATCACAAATAGTCCCACAACATTACATATCCTTGTTTACGTATCTACACCAAGCAATAATCACAGGTGTTAAAAGCCGCTCAGGTCACACTGATAAATTTGAAGTTAAGGTTGGAGTTTACCAAGGATACACAATAAACCCGTTATTGTTTAACCTAGCAAAAAACTATATCACCAAACATCTACAAAAACCAGCATCTTGAACATTGCTTAAACTTAAACAGAAAAAACGTCAACAGATAAATATATGGCTGTGACAGGTTCTAGAGAGGGTATAAGGTCGAACTAGGGATATGAACAAATTATTGATTACTAAAGAAATCGATTATTTTTAATGGAAAATCGATTTTTGATTATCAATCTACGTACAAAAAAACGATCACACAAAATGAAATTCATTGTCAATTTTTAATTATAGGCACTAAAGCTATATCCCTAAGTTGAACAGGGGCAAGATCAAATACATGCGGTGTCACATGTTTGGAAATAGCGCCAATGATAACTCATAAGTTATGATCGAACGAGCTTCTCAGAAGGTTCAATCGTAGCTGCGAAAGATATCACTAAAAACATATATCGATAAAGCTTTATATGGCAGTGATTGGCGCAAATGAAGATCACAATCCAGGAAACTATGTGATGCTAGAATACCCATCAAACTCAAAGATCGAATTAACAAGAAAACAGTACGACCAGCGTTGATGTATTGATCGAAATGCTGGTCGATAAGAAAGGTGGACGAACAAAAGATGTACGTCACAGAAATAAAAACGCTGCGTTACAGCCTAGCAAGATTACAAGACTGGATAAAATTTAAAGTAAGTATGCTGGAGGAACATTTTCTGTGGCAAAGATTGAAGATAAGATGAGAAAAAATGGTTACCTTGATACGGACACGTTACGAAGCACGATGAAGACAGTATGACCGGAGCAGTAATCAAAGTAGGAGAAGAGATCAGAGCTCGGGGCTAACCTACTGCCGCCTAGAAGAACACTATTGATAAATACCTCAAACCATAGACATGCACTCAATAACAAAATAAGATAGAATATTGTGGCGAAAATGTACGAGGGTTGGCCCCAAATTAGATACGGGTTCATAGCAAGGCGAAACAACGAAGAAATGGAGAACTTAAATTATATTTTATATAACAATAAAAAAAATTTGGCGTCACGTAATTTTTTTTTAGAAAGCTTTTATCATCTTGATCGTCAATGCAAGCGCTCAACACTTGAAACGACAGTTTCTTGGCGTATGTGCTTTCGAGGCTGCCTCATCAATAAAAGTTGTTTCCTCGTCTTTTGATTTATCGTAGAAAAGTACGTCGAAAGTATTTGCGTTCTTCATTTGATTTTGATTTCTAAGACGTAAACTATATTATGAAGTTCATAAAGGTTGCTAGTAAAGCTTTATCGATATTTATGTGAAAATAAATGTTTTTCCCTATCTTTAACTAGACCTAATCATTTAAATACGTTATAATGATTTATTTATAAGTTATTAATATACATAAGTTTAACATAAACTTTATATTTCTTAATTTAATGGCGAAAGTCATATTTAACTCAATAATAATATTTCATTTAACTAAGTAATATTAATATTCAACTAGAAATATTTACATTATTCTTTTCTCCCGTATTCACTATTCCCATTCTTCAATTAACGTTTACTAAATTTTAACTATATCGTTACAAGGTCAAAATTGAAGCATGCTTATTATTCTACATTTAATCTACACCTAGATTATTTTTGATAACCCGTGGCGGCAATGAGTCTGCTTATCGCATCAAATAATTCTTTTACCAATTCGAACTCACCGTATCTCTAAATAAATAAGAATATTATTTCCACTTAAAAACCCTTAAAGCACTAGGTAATAACTGCCACAATTTTCATAATAATGCAGTAGTTGTTATTCGTTTTAATATTATAGTTATTATAGATACTCTGTCCACAAAGTAACGGTAATTAACAGCCTAATGAAATTTTGCAAGGTTTTGTGCCTTCTTGGCCTCTTCAAATCTGAACTATGAAGTAAAGGCAAATGTAAAAATTTTTCTCAGAAGAGAAATCCGTGACACTATATTTTTACGTCTGTGAATTACGTATATGTTTACATGGTGAACGATAATATTAACATTTGTAAAAAGTTTAGAAGAAAAATCATGTACACTTAAATTTACGAAACCCACATACACACGCGCGCTTTTGCACGCCCGCTCATTCGTAAGTAAATTTCAGTATAAACCGAGAAATATGTTTCAATAAAAATCGTCAGCAAGAGAAAATAATATTCAAGTTTTCTCAATTTTAGGTCATGCCGAATTCAAATATTCTAGGTCAAAGGACATATTCAGTAGGTTATATATATATATATATATATATATATATATATATACATATATATATATATATATATATATATATATACATATACATATATATATATATATTTATATATACATATATATATATATATATATATGTATATATTTAGAGGGGTATGTTGTCACTAATATAAATATTTGATTTGATGTGAATGTCAACTTAATACCTCAAGCCATTTCCGAAAAAAGGATCTCAACGGATAACAAAGTGGTCCTATAAGAGTTTTCCGTTCTTTTTAAGTCTGAGATACGAAACCTTAAAAGTTTTGTAGAGTGAATAGGTTCTTAAGTCATTTTTTTCCTATATTCCTCATCGGCTTTGGCCACGACTTCAGTGTGTAATTAAGTTTACAATAAGATTAAGTAATACTAGTATTATATAATTACAAAACGAAACTATTTAACTAAGTACAATTTGTATTAAAACTTTAGATACCATATCTTCTTTTAGTTAGTCTATGGTGATAAAATGTAACCTGTACCTTATCAAAAAGCCATTAAAATGCACGAGTAAAAACTTTGTCGAACACACTTTAGCTGTTTTTGTGTGATGCGCGAGTGAATAAACATGTTCACACAAAAACGAACGAATATTACAGTAACAATGTTTTTGTAATATATTACTTTTGTTATATACGACAAATTTTTTCTTTTTTTTTAAATACTTTTAATGCCCAGTCATATCAAAACTTTGTTTTATGTATAAGTAATAAAATTGGTAACAAAGACACGCCTAGAACTAAACTCTCCTAAATAATTGAATTACGAATATGTGCAAAGCAAAAAATTTTATTAAAGTTGTTGACATAAAATAAGCGGATAACAAATACATACAACATCGAAAATATGGGGAAGCTAACCGAAAACCTCACCTATTTCTCATGCACGGAAGGTCTAGACCTTCCGTCCCAATCCATACTTCCATATACCCTGGCTATACTAACGCAATGCCGGTGGAAAATTTCAAGTCACGGTTTTATGCGCGTTACGCCATCTATTGATGTACATAAATACACTATACAATTGTGTAATTAAGACACATCCAGTAGTAACGCATTTTTTTGGTTTTTGTTGTATTTATACAATGTAAATTAACTTTCGAAAATAACTAATTTGCATATCTCCTGATAAAGGGAACCGATTTCAGTAAAATAAAAATGTTATCGGATACTACGTTATTCAACGTGATACGTGTTCGAGTAAATAGTCAAAAATTAAAAAAAAATTTTTTTTGTGTTTTATTACTTTTTTTATGTGCCCCAAATCATTTCTTTCACAGATATCTTCAAGTTTGATTAGGTCAGTTCTACAGTTTTATTAGAGTAGAGAAAAAATTGGCTTTCGAATAAAATTGAATTAGGGTACCGGTAAAAGGCTATACTTCTTCATAAATTTTAAAATACTATATTAAACATATCTCCTTTTATTTTATATTACCCTATACCGTATAAAACTATTTACACACAAAAAAATGAAAGAAATTTTAATTAAAACAATATAACCATGTAAGTACTAGAAGTGTATACCTACCCACAATTTACTCTTCAATATAAAAACAATTGCATTACTACAAACTTTAAACACCAGGCATCACGCGGCACCGTCAAAGCATTACGATGCAACTCGGCGCTACAAACCCCTTATTGCGTTTTGAATGTTCAGCGATATAAGTATTATTTCTTAGACAGAAATATCGATTATACTAGCAATTTTTCTTACAATTTTTCTATTAAAGATACTTAAAATAAACGGAGAGTAATGCAGTGTGAGATGGGACACGATGTGTATTTTGCGAATATTTTCAGCAATATCTCTAAACCCGTCTCATATATTTTTATAACTGGCTCTTCGATTTTCACACAAGACTTTCTCTATCGATTTTCACACAAGACATATGAAACTTAAATAAAATAATAACTTAATTTGAGTGTTAACTTTGGACCAATATGAGAGTTAATAAACTTAAAACTATGCCAATTAATAAACTTAAACTATACAATCTATGAAAAATGGTTTGTGAAATAAACTAGAAAATATGTAAGTGATCTTACAATGTTTCCGCTTTTTTCTTTTGAGATACGGAATCCTAAAAACAGCAGAATGTCATTGCATGTTATTATAAAAATTAAAAATGAAGGTGATGTCTCGATAAAATACATATGTAGTTTGTGCTTTGGTCACCTGTCAAATAATTGTCACAAAGTACAATGAAATTATTAAACCATAAAGTATACATATTGGCTAATTTGCAGTGTGTGGTTGCTGTAAAATTTAATTAAATCTACAAACAAATCAATAATTTACAAAAATATACGCACACATTTAAGCGATAAAACCCATGTTGAAGCTAAACATAGATCGAATCCGTGATTCCTTATGTACAAAACTATCACATGTACCTAATCCGCTAGATTTAGTCGGTTAGCCGCGACAAAGTGTTCAGTTTCACTGTTAAAAACAAACGACAACGTTACTTCGCGATAGCCCTCTAATCGACGGAGAGTAGCTTTCTAGTTAAACGAATAATATGCTTTATAATATGCTCTGTATCGAAATAATTTCAATTTCTTATAAATTTTAATATATAACTATATATTAATAGATAAATCGTATAAATTGCTATTTAATTCCCTAAACGACTTTTGTATTATAGATTTCTTGGTGGTTTTTAATTTATTATGCATATTTTCTAATATTTTATTGCTACATATTATAGTCTTTAAAATATATCACAGTATATTTCAAATACATCAAGAACGAAATTAATGGCTGAAGAATATCAAGCCGACTTTCCGAGACAAGGATCATTATTTATTACAAATACTACAATACCACGTTATGTGCTTTAATAGTAAACTTTGAATTAATAGAATTATAAGATTAAGTAGAGTTCCTAGGACCAGGAGTGTGGTTGCGCTCGTAAACTAGTTAAACAATAGTATAATTTATTTATAATAAATTTATAATAATTTATAATAAAGTATAATACATTTTAGTAGAACGGCGTGCACTTTAGTTACTATATGAGTTTTGTTTCTTTGAAATTATTTTTTGTTCTTATGATGAGAAGAATTTTGTAATTAAGAGCAGTATAGGAATTTCTAGATAATTCCAATTAATTACAAAATTATCGCAATGACCTGTTTTTAATCTGCATTGGCTTGTTTAATATTTATTGTAAATGTGAATTTATTCATACAATTATTAATTTAGTACTACCAAAGGCAACGACATAATAATTCGCACAATCACTCTTTATTTGTTATTTACATCAACGTATTATCGGTACGAAAGTCGCTTATGAGTTAGACTTTAAGTAAAATATTCTTTAAATTTCTCCAGAAGCAGCAAACTCGATCATTAAATCCATGTCGTCTTCCCTTAAGTGATCATCTATATACACAGAAGCATTATAATAGTTCTCCAATTTTGATGATAGCCCTATATAACAGCTCTATATATAATTTCCTATTATCACTACCGGCACGGCCTTCAAGTGCTAAGTCTACCAAGATCGTTTCACTTATATCATCCACCTTATCTTTATCTACTCTTATGCTTTAATTCTTGGTAGGGATACATTTGAAAGCGTTGAGTAGAATTTGTGGAATGAAGAAGATATTTTTTAATTTGATGAATATCTGGAAGAACCGAGAATTCGGAATTATTTCATTAACAGTATTATTTATAAATTTATTATGCCATATTTAATAGGTCTTTGGTTTTTAAATTAAGAGACAAAATGAATCACTTTCAGCAGCAATAGATTTTTTATTTATTTATAAATAGCGAACAGTAATCATTAGATTGTTGAACATATCCGTAAATTAAAAGTAAGTAAAAAGAATTATGCAAATTTTAATATATTAATTAAAAAGGAATAAATAAAATTATAAAAAGATAAAATTCTGAGTTTTATATTTTGATGAAAACCTAATTTGACAAAATCTCTCTAATCAATTGTGAAATAAATCACTTCTGAACCGAAGTGTGAGTTACAGAAATTCTTTTGGTCATCATTATGTAATAATCCGTATAGTTCACATCATTACGAAATAATATTTTTTTGACAAAGGATTTAACATTTGTGTAATGTTAACTTGACAACAATTTAAACCATGTTTAAATTATCATAGTCACATATATAATTATTACCTATTTTGTGTCAATTTATATATATATATATATATATAATCAGTTAAAAAGTCAGTGATAGTAAAAGCTATCAGTTTTAAAACGTTAATTATTATTATTAATTTGCATTAACATTTACACTTCAATTAACATAATGTCCAAATATATAGTTTAGCTCTTATTAATATTCCAAAATTTAATGGCGAACCTAACAAAAACTACTGATTACGACAATTAACGAAGTTACATTAAAATAATTTTACGACGAATGTAAAATTGTAACACAAAACAGTTGTTTTATCCGATGTTATAAGTAAGTTTGAAGATAACGTCGAAAAAGTCGTAAATATCACGGTGTACAAACCTGGGATGAGATAAAATTAGTCCTAATTCAACACTTCGGCGAACTCCACGAAAATAATGATATTATAAAACAATATGAAAACGTCTTTAAAAGCTTTATGCCTTCCAACATTCCTTGCCGTACTCAAAGAACCATAAGTTCCACAATCCGCGCTGCGCGACCAAATATATTCACGGAACTGTAGTTCATTAAGAAAAAAGAATGATTTCAAACCGCTAAGAATTTTCCACATGTTAAATCTAACGTCTTTCCAAATACTTGACCATCCTCCCAATTATCTATATATAATTACCTATAATCGAAAAAGATGGTCAACGTAATCCATTTTAATTCTGGTCTCTATTATAAAAATCAAATAGTATATCTCAGAAAGTATATTCACAACTACTCCGACTTTAATGCCATCAAAATTTTCAAATTGACCCTAAAAAGGAACACATATGTAGTTAAAATAAATACACACATCAAACTGCTAACCTTTCATTTAAATACAGAATGCCACCCTTAAAATTTTAATCGACACTGGCACGAACCAATCGTTTCTCTTACCCCTTACAAGAATAAGTCAACTGTAGACTCATTTTGCATGATATAATTAAATAACGATAATACGTATATAAATATATCCTCTTCAGATCTTCATTCATCTGACGAAGGAATCGATGATAGCGATATGTCCCTCATTGCAAGCGACATAGACATAATTAAACCAACTTTTAATTGATGCGAAAGACGCTTTTTCAATCTATGAAGTGGTTCATACTAGCTTGGAGAAGCCAATCTTAGAAATAACACATTCAGATATTTCTATGAAGCTATTTAGTGACCAATTAAATATTTACTTTGTTTGATATGAGAGACACCCATATATAAATAATGTGAATCAGGTATGTCCCTAATTTACTTTTTGAAGTATTACACGTAAACACTCTGACGTACAAAAATGTATAACTATAATAAGTACATCTTCAACACACGCCCTTTGAAAAGTTAAACCGTGATTAATATAATCAACGTCCTCGGTTTACCTCTTAGCATAACATCTGATCAAGGCACGAAATTCGAAAATTTATGCTTCAAATAGTTTCGAAAATTACATAAAATTAATAGGATTAGTAAAGATTTAGGTAAAAAATTAATAGAGAATAAATGCTAAGAATATAATAAAAGAAATGTAGGGAAATTATTATTGGGGCAGAACGACGATAAACATTGATGTAGGATGAAGTATTTTACATAATAAAATGAAATTTTTATGACATTATAGGGATGTATTCCTATCATATTGATAATACAATATTCTTCGTTATGAAATTCCACACGCATAGAAAATAATGAAACAAAATATTGGAAAAGCTGAATGACGTCGAACTTATTATATATATATACACACACACACACACACATATATATATATATATATATATATATATACACATATTTATATATATATATATATATATATTATATATATATGTGTGTGTGTGTGTGTGTGTGTGAAAGCTAGCCATTTATTAGATAGCAGATTTGATCTTGACTAATGCCTATGTATTATATCAAATAAATACCAGAAATATTTTTTTTCTTTCAAATATTATATGTAAATATCGTTAGAAAATTATAAAAATCTATATTAATTTTACGCTTAGGTTTAATGACCTTAAGCGAATTGGTTTTTATATTTATAATTTATGAAATAAAACCAGTTCCAGGTATATCCAGTTGTGTTCCAATTTATATTCTAAGCTATATTTAAAACTAATAATGTATATTTTTTAAATTACCCAACCAAAAGGACGCCTTCCAAAAGGTCGATATAAAAGGTGATAATATTTTCACGTATAAATTAAAAATAACTATATTAACTTGCGTATTGAAATATTACTTTATTAGTACGCCACATTTTTAGTTTATACGTCAAACGTTTCCGAAAAGAAACAACGTGAACATTTTCATCAATATGTCTGTTATATAATATAAAGAATATGTTATGACTGCTCGTGATAGCGCTGACGGAGTTAATAACGAATTTCTTATAGCTTGATTTCAGAACAATAATGGCGTAAGGAGAACTATACTCCTGAATTTGACCTCATTAGCATATTGAGTGATTCGATAAATCTATTAAAACACTGACTTTCAAAATTTAAATTTAAATTTTTTTTTCAAGTCGTTCGGGGCAGGAGATATTATGGAGCTTATAAATAGGCACGTACGTTTTAACATTTCAAACATCAGGTTTCTTAAGTTAAATAAAAATTAACTAAAGTAAATTAACCACACTTTCGTTTTTATGATCCTACCTAACCCCATATCCAATGCTCGGTCAATATTAATTAACATATCCACCCATAAACGAAAATATTAATATTAATAAATATACGAATCACGAACTACGTTAACTATAAATGTACATAATCACGTAAACCAACCTTCGGTCATTACATTTTCATGACTCACAAACCTATACCGGAAGCACTTCCAAAACTGAAACTTTCTCTCGTAAGTATTTCCGGTTTAACTAAAAGGAAATTAAATTAAATACGTCGTAGCGTATTAACACAACTTTAAATTGCATCCCGCTTTCTCTAATATTCTATTTATGAGTATCCCTTATGCGGTGCCGTTTTTCATTTGAAGGCTTTTGCGGCAAACGTTAAAGCGAGGTTCATTTAAGTCGGATCATAAGTGCTACTTTAGATATATTTGTTTTTGCCAATTATAACGAATGCATTCAAAGAGGATTGTCAGCAATGTCAGCAGAGTTTCAAATGTTTTCCTGATTAAGATAATATTATACTTACGTTATGTTAGTTCAATTAAGTTTTCATTTATTGAAATGCTTGAATTTATACTTTTTAGGAATTTATGTTAAAGTATAAGTGAATTTTACCCTCGTTTTCGTATTAATATTTATCATGAAATTAAATGACATATCATTTACTTATTATTTTTAATATAGTTTTAAATATTTTAATGAATTTAAATTATTAATATATTATCCACTTCCTTGCTTTTAAAATTTAAAGAGAGATATTAGAATTTAAGGATATTCCTATGTATAAATGTAATGTAGTTTAGTTATAGAAATTTTTGTCGAAATTTTAATAAATAATGAAATAAATTTTAAGATAACAAAACTAATTTAAATATATTCTAATAAAAATTTGAATCCGGTAGTCAAATTACCACAAGCCAAATTCGATACTAAGAGAGGAGAAGTACTAAAATTTATATTATATATATATATATGTATATATATATATATATATATATATATAGACATGTATGCAAATTATTCCTTACATGCTTTTGCTTGGAATTCTGAAGTGTTTTATATTTATTTCTAATACTGTTTCATTAATAATCCTTTTAAATTGTTATTACCGTAATTGTTTATAATAAATGTTATGAAGTATCTTCATATTAATTTCAAATAAATATAATATTATTTACGTGACAGTGAAGAGAACACAATAAGATTTTAGAAGTATTACGTACAGCACTGTAAGTAAAATAAGTTGTATTAGTAAGATAGTAAGCTACTGCATTATTCAAAAATCTTTGTAATTCTGTTGCTGCATTTATACGAAAATGTATAAATACGGCATTACAGATGCGAGAGGTTTTGTATAATTGAAGTTCCAAACCACCTTAATAACGAAGATCATTTGAATTCCCTAGCCAATTCAAATAACCTTCGGGTAATTGAATTCATGAAAGATATTATACTGAATATAATTTGAACCTAAATCAAAATGTCAACAAGAACACTTTAACGGTACGAATTATTCACAAATGTCAAAATAATGAATTCAGAACAAATACTCCCTTTATCACTCTCATCAGTTTGTTTAGTGGGTTGAGAAATTACGCGGAGCAGTCTCGAAATTAACGTGTCAGTAAATGCTCCCGGTTAGCACAGTTTTCCAGAGAAATATCATCTTCAGGTCAATGATAATCATCAGATCTATATAATGTTGACTATTTATATTGAAGTCTAAATTCAAAATTATTAAATTCTTACGTAATACATTACTTCATATTTAATGTTGTAAGTGAATTTAACATTTACTTTTAATTTTTTACTGCCGAAGTTAGTCTCGAATCTAGAAAAATAGTTAGTCTTTTTAGTCATATTCAGGAAATTAAAAAAAATTCTGGAATTAAAAAAAAAAACAAAATTAAATTAAGACAAAGGTAATTTTACTTTAATTTTACTTATGTTCTAAAAAATCTGTCATAATTTTCTTACTCATAATAAAAACAAAACGGAAAGCAAGATGAATCTCATTAAAGTTATCAGCATCAAATCAAATAATTCCAACAACCGAATTATCACAAGCCAATTCATATTATTGAAGTATATGGTGAATAAATGCATATTAAAATTTACTTTGTTTATATAATACAATAATTATATATTTAAACTTAAACGGACCAGTCCGAATATTTTGTTGACTAATAGTTCCGCCGTGGTTCAATGATCTGCCGCGCAATAGCTAACTATATTATATACAATTAATTGAACGTTACCAGCCAGTTTATAAATAATTATAACGTCGTTAATTAAATTAATTTTGTTTATGCATAAAACAAGAAACAAATCCATTAATCTTTGTCAGTGTGTCGTAGCAATGACTGATAGTGAAGCGAGCGGAATGATACCGAAACATCCGAATCTTGCATAAGGAAGCTTCGTTAATTCCCTGCTTAATTATATAGACGTTTTCTTTAATTCCTCGATATAAATAAAATTTTGGCAACTAATTTAAATACACTGGCGGTAAGAGCACTCGGAATTAAATGAAATTTTGTTGAATGAAATAAAATTTTATTTGAACCGCTTCAATATTACTGTTTAGGTATTTCCGGTAGTATAAGGTTAATTCAATATTTTAAATGTAGAAGTTTTTGTAACTTTATTTCGTAGCACTATTTGACCCGTGATTACCGAATTTAACTGACAAAATTAATAAATATGTATGAACTGTGCTGTGACATACAGTATATAAGGAAATTGAGCGGTGCTTCAGGAAATAATTAAAAATTATATTTTTCCCTTGTAAGATCTCTCACAGTCGCGAAGTCGACTTGGCATTCTCGATTAGTGCTCTTTGAATTTTATAAAATTATTTAATGGTTTTGTATTATATTAATTTTTTTTGTAATATTTTGCATCTTATGGCATTGGGTTAGGTATGTAATATAATAATATGCATTATTTTTAAAGTGTGTTTTTATTGTGTATTTAAAATGGTTGATTTCTGGTAAAAAACGAGTAAAATTCTATAATTTTTATCACCAATAAAAAAAACCTTGATACAAACGTTGATGTTGATATACGATGTAATAGATAAATTTATAATGAATATTGGAGAATCTGTAGAATCTGAATATTGGAGAATCTCTGCTACTTCAGATAAGTGTATTTCTTATTGATTTAGGTGTAATAATCAATTGCCGAGGGTCAGTTTTAATTGTGATATTACGATGTATGCACTGTATATTTTTTGAGAAATATTTTTGTATTTCGTGTCTTTTTATACATTGGTATATAATATTTTACGTTTTTAAAAAAATTTATTAATGATTACTCAAGAAACAGGTGTCCGTGAATTATTTGTGATAATTAATTTTTCTGTATAACAAACATTTCGTTAAACTAGTATTTCTACTAAAATTTGTTGGTATTATTTGTAGATAAGTTTATGTAACAGTTACATTTTTAAATTGTTCGAAACACTTCACCTTGCTTATTTGTATTACTCTTAAATGCAAAAAATATCTATATTATCATGCATATATGGTGTTAAATATGCATACTTAAAAAGTATTTTTTTTACTTCAAATACTAAATAAATTCATATAAATTTCTAAGGTGAATATAAGAAAAAAGCTTACAATACCTGAACTGTCAAATCGGTTTGTTTACAAAGATTCTCTTTCTAAATTCACATAAGTATTTATTTATTACAAATTACTGATTAATTTACGATCAAACTAATAATTTTGCTGAAAGCTTACCAAACCAAATTATATAGGATGAAAGGGGACGAACTCTTCTCACTGAGAATTTTGTAGTGCGTAAAATGCAGCTGCAATATTGTAATTTAATACAACCTTTTTGAATAAATTTATTGTCAAAACTAACGCACATTCTCAAATAAATAAATTTGAAATATTTCGTTAAAGATTTATGACGCCAGAAATTATTAAAAATAAAAAAAATAATGAAGTGTATGTCAAATAAGTCTTTCTATAGTAAGAGCCAAAAAACCGGATGTGATTGACGGAGTATATGAGGAAGTAAAAAGAGTTTCTAAATGAATCAGTATTGACCTCTGACCGACGGCATAAACTAGATCGCAAGACAATCCAATAATGTGGTAGACAATTTTGGTTAGAAAGTAGGTGGGAATTATTAACAGCTTCGTGCGTTTCTAAAGTACGCAAAAGCCTTGTAAATACAAATTGCATTCCATAAGTTAAACAGATTTTATATGGGAATGACTTGAACCATGTGCAAAAAACAATGAATAAACTGAACTCCAAAATTAGCAACGCTTTTACACATCAACTTTAAGCAGTGCTCACCATACGAGTACTATAAAGACGGCATTGTAAACTTAAGTGCCCATTGCCTAGCTTCAATTTGCATTTAGATGAAGTAATAAAAAAAATGACTCTTAGAAACATAATTATGGTAAAATTAATAACCAATGAAAAATATGCCCGGTTTTAAGAAACACAAGACCAGATTGGTATCACTGACCACGTCTGCCCGTTCGCGATCTAGGCTGGTACTAATAAATTGTGTGTTTATTGCGAAAATTTATCTAATCCAGAAATATAATATCGAATCACATTTAGTGGATAGTTTCCAGGATTAGAGGATTCTTGAAAATCGAGACCAATTTTGAAAGCGAGAAACTAAAGATGAATAGAATAAAAATTTGTAATATCAGAACTACAACACTTCATAAGTTCATAGCCATTTTTTCTCACAGTTTATATTAGTAAAATGAAAAAGTCGTTTAGTGACTTCTTCGTTAACTAAATGGAGTATTAGAAAGAAACATTCTATTGTAATAAACAAATTGCAATATTAAACAGGGTTTTTGAAGATATTGTTTGCGCATATATATTTAATTTTAATTATAAACTTTTGCGCTTCACCAAGTAAGTTATTTTGAAGAACTGATGCAATATATATTCGTTTAGGAGTTAAACTTGACATCGTAAATATCTTGATGTGAAAGAAAAGGATTCACGAGAAAACATGGTATCTCCAATAATGATTAATTTGTATAATTTTTAATAATAAGTAATTGTTAATAATAAGTTAATAATAATAATCCTATTTTTGTACACGTATTCCAATAATATATTTTACGTTTTTTTCGTCTAATTTGCCTCGAATTCGATTAAGATGTGTTTTTATAAGAGTCACGTGAAAGTTAGTTTAAACATGATTTGAAAGAATTCAATATTTTCCCTTCGATTATCCTATAATTTACCTTTTATGTTGATGATGGTTAAAAAGGATCAGCACTGTCATTTAACAGCTGCTGCTCTAATCCTCAGCAAGATCACATGTAGAAGATAAAATCATTATTAACAACCATTCTAATTAGCAGGCCTGGTCAGTGTATTATAACTAGGATAATTTGTCGTCCTGCCGGCAATGTATAAAATTGATAAAGGTGAGTTTACTGCCGTCGTTCTTTTGGATTATTACCGTTCCTTTGTTTGTCTAAGTTTGTCAATCTTAAAAGCTAAATTTCTATATTGTCACTTGTCGGAAGGAGAATGGTCCATAAGCTACTTTAAACGATGGTGTTAGGACGTCAAAACATTCAATAATAATTAAACACTTACCTCCGAAGTTCATATAATTTATAGAGGTATACCGAAGACCTTATTCTCGGGCCGGTACTTTTTAATCTACACAGGTCTGATATAGTAAGTAGTTTGGTGTGAGTTAAAATCCATTTATATGCTAACGATACGCACTTGTTCTAAGAAAAATCTGAAAGTCGTCATGTAAACATACTTTATTGTTAAATTCTTCCACATCCTGTCTCCTAATGACAGGAATTATAGTTCATTTAATCATGAAGCTCTTCCTAAACGAACAGGCCATACCTATAGTGGAACTCGGCAAGAATTTCGATATCTTAATTATAGAAACGTTGATATTTCAACTAATATTTCATGAATCGGAACACAATGAATAAATGTTATTTTATGTCTCTCAAAATTGTATATGTGGTAATTACATATATAAAGTTTTGAGAGGCATATCTTTCTATTTCTGCTAGATTCTAGTCGACGGCATCATTCCCTCTGTAATCAACAATGGAAATATCGTACTTTTAGTGTGCACGGCTGGCGGGGCGAACCCAGCGACCACATGGCAATTTTATTCTCCACCTCCCAAGGCACGCAGAGTCTGTAGTGCTAACCAACACCCGATTCAAGACAGGGTTCCAAGACTAGGACAGATTTGTCAAAATTTTCCGCGCAGAGCTCGATGATATTTCCATATTATCGAAACGAATAGGTATTAGTGCCGAGGGAGGATCGGGCACGGTCGGCCGAATCCATCTAGAACCCCTGGTGGAACAGCACCCTCCAGGCCCTGCGACGAGAATGTAGAAGACAACGGTTTAACTATCAGCAGGCTAGGAACCGTGGGACGGATAGGGAAATTTAAAAAAATTGATACTCGTCCGGGGAATTCGGATCCCGAAGCCCCTTGGAATCCTTTGTTTTTGGAACCGATGAGAGTTACATCGGGAACATTCGCGAAACCCCCGAATACCGGATGACAATATCCTTTCCTGATGACGACCCTGATCTTGACACTATTGAACAGCAAAGTATAAGGTTTGCGGCGAACGTAGTTCCAGATAGCAACTCTAATCCGCAGCCGCGACACTCTGAGTAGTTCGAGGCATTGATAGAATCGATAAAAGGTTAGTAAAATGTATATGGAAAAACGCGGCGCATGAGATACTTGCGGTCTTCAATCGATGTCTTCGCATGGGCCACTTTCAGAAGGTTTATTAAGTGAGGAGAAGGTCATACCGAAAAGTAGTGAGAAATTGCCTAGCAATCCAAAATGTTATGGATCGATTACGCTCCTTTCGGCCTTCGGGAAGTTGCTACAGCGAGCATTGGCAGCTATCTTATTTACCGGGTTCTGATAGACAATTCGGTTTCCATTCCGGAGTGTCCATATTGGACGCGATTAATGCAGTTTTATCTAGGATCGACCATCGGGTGGCCATCTTATCCGCGTTAAAATAATGGAGTGAGTCAGCGGACCTCCATCGGATCTTTATGGACTATTTCGGTGACCACGTTTGTCTTTTTGCAAGATGCAGGGACAGTAGTTCGAAAACGTTGCCCGTTTGGAACATCATGTTCGATGGTATACAAGTAATACCCAATCAGGGATGCGATACCATCGCCTATGCGAATGATACTCTGCTGTTGGTCGGTGGAGCATGTCGCAGAGTTAAAGAATTTAGTAGCGGACTCCCTCGCCAAGTTACAGGACTGGGAAACTGTGAAAAAGCTCAGATTGCCCTACAAAATTCCGAGGCTGTCTTCCTCAAGGGCAGGTTGGCGAGAAAGCCGTTTGTGGTAATGGCTGACTCCAGAATTGGTGTGCGGGATTGAGTTCTTGGGCATATTACTCAATACGCGGCGGAACTTTTTGCCACAGGCGCGATATACCAGTAAGAGGGCTAGGCTAGCCTTTCACGCCATCGCCCAGCTTGCCGGTGTCAGTTTGGGCCTGAATAACTCTACCCTTAAACTGATGTATTCGGCAATATACCTAGTTATATTTGTCTATGCGCCATCAATTTTGACTCAGTGGTGCATCGGAGTCCAGCAGGTTAGACGAGTGATATTCAGATCGCAGCGTGCGCCGTTGTTGGCGCTGACTAAAGCATATAGAAATTGTAAACGGATGCGCTGCCAGTTTTGACTGTTTTTTTGCCTGCTGCCCTCGCGATTGCGGGGCGCGCGGCCCGGCGTATATATATATATATATATATATATATATATATATATATATATATATATATGTATATATATATATATATATATATATATATATATGTATATATATATATATATATATATGTATATATATATATATATATATATATATATATATATATATATATATATATATTGTTTCAATATATATTTATACAAATATTATTGTTTCCTTATTCTCAGTCTTCAGAAGTAATGAATCTTTGAATAAAATTTTCAATATGTATCTTGAACTTCCAAAATTATTATATTTTTCTATCATCACGATTTAATAAATTATATTAATAAACAATTTAATAATTAAATATATAATAAGCAAGTTTCATGAATAAGATTGTAGCTTGCTGGATAAATGGCTAATGTAGAAATAAAATAATACAAAAAATTATATTTCTTTTATGTCAAAACATTTCTTTAAATAACAAACTTATGTAAGCTAGATTATATTGAGCGAAGACGATATTTGAGGTCGGGCCTATACATCCCTTTACATTCATCTTCATATCCTCTTTTAATATTTATTAAAACCTTTGAACACATTCGAAATTAGGAATTTTTATCAATAACTTTTCCATTAGCGAGGAACCAATTTTTTAATACCTATGTGCTTCGTTTCATTTTGTTGATATATATCACTTTTATGATACGTGACTATAAATATATCAACAAAATGATATATTATACACTGTATACTAAATCCCGTTGCTCGAGAACGAATATTTACTAGACGTAAAATTATCAATACACGCGTATTGGCGCCGTTTGTTTGTGTGCAACAAACAGATATTTATATATTATAGACTATTCGCAATACCTTGATAAATCGCATATGTTACAAATTTATTACAATCATAACTAAAATAAATGTACGTGTTTTATAAATTATTTGGAAATCAGTTTCATTTATTTTATATTATTAAATTTATGCTGAAACAACAATAATAATATTAGAATTATTCCAGTTTTAATTTGGATGTCATCCCTTGAGTAGACCAGCTAACTAGAAAGACAACAGTTTTATTTTCCACATGAGGCTTTATCGAGGCAGCAGTAGCTAAGTACAGAATTGATGGTCTTTAACTTCTAATAATATAAAAGACAAAAGAATAAAATAACCACAGAGGAAATATTTTTAAACTCATTTAAATATTTCATACTATTAGCTCTGTGAACCCTAAGGAAACGACAAACGACTGAAACCTGCTGTATCGTGGCCTCGTTTAAAACAGATCTCACTCATATGTGAGGGAAATTTAAAATAAAACAAAAATTTTATATAAAAGTGGAAAGAAACACATGAGGTTAACAATTATTAAAAATAGCTAATTATTAAAAATCACAATTATAACGATAACATGGAAACGTAGCATATTTCATGTTATGTTTCCTCGTGAAATTTGCCATTAAGATAATTTGGGCTCTGAGGATTTTTTAATATATTAAAAAGAAGTGCAAGTATGAGAAGTTGATGTCGATCACGGATCTTCAGCCATTTGAGAAGTGATATGTATGTTACATGAGGGCGCCAACTAAGATTTTGATCGATCAATAAGCCCTGGTTTTAACAGTTGACGCATATGGTATTATTGTACTATTCAGTAATAATTTTGGGAAACTAGGTAGGTTTACTTTAGAAATCAGTCTTTTACTACCAATGATGATAGCTTGGGATAACCAAAAGACCCATTTCATGAGCCCACTGACCAATTGAAGCGAAATCTCGATTAAAGAAGTCGATGGTTTTTGACAAGGAATGCAAGTCCGAATGCACATAGATTTATAGGTCATCACCATAGAGGTGATAATTGCTACATATATTTTAACAACATCATTGATAAATACTGAAAAAAAGGAGAGGAGATAGAACTCCACCTTGAAGTACACAAGCTGTAAGATCAGTCCACTCAAAATACGCATCTGACGACTTAATATATCACATGCGTCCATGGAGATATGACCTAAATTACTTAAGTGAATGTTGGGATATATTAAGAAATTTTGAGGCGGACAAGAATAATATCGAAGTCAACAGAGTTGAACGCGCTGCTGAAATCAAGAAGCACAAGAACAGTGACTTGTGTATTATCCATAACAAAGCGTATAACATAGGTAACCTTAACAAGGACAGTTGAGGTACTGTGACCAGCTTTAAAGCCAGATTGAAATGAATTTAGAGACTTATGAGCATTGAAGAAAGTAACGAGTTGATCATGAACAATATGTTCAAAAACTTTGGATAAAAGCGATAGACTAGATATATGCCGAAAATTCTTGGGTTGCGTAGGTAATAAAATTTTAGGTACGGGTACAATATAGGCTTTTTTCCATTCTTAAGGGAAGACACCAGTTGCCAAAGAGGTATTAAAAATATCAGCGATGACCGGAGCCACAATATTTATTATTGGTTTAAGACAATTAATATTTAAGCCATCAATTCCCGTGGATTTGGATTTTATCGCAAGTAGATTAGCTTTAACCTCGGACTCAAAGTTATCCATTGGAATAAATTAATGTTCACTAAAAACAGATGAAGGCGAGATACCGTTCATAATTGCAGACTTAACAGCTGGTTCAAGTAGCACGGGTGGTGTAGAAAAATGTAAATTTAATTGGTCAATATCTAATCGCCAGCTCTCCGAAGTAGTAAAAGATTTTCCAATGCCTAGAGTACCCAGAAACTTCCAAATATTATTAGGATTATAATCTTTTAATGATGCAGACATATAATGTTTTTGGCATTTCTGCACATTTGTGAACATTTATTTCTAAGTATTCTAAACTTTTCCCAGCGATTTGGGCTGGAATCAATCATAGCTGGAATCAATCATTTGGGCTGGAATCAATCATAGCTTTAGTGTGATCACGTATGGCTATCATTTTTATAATGGAATCGTTTAGCCAAGGAGCAACTCTTCGCTTCATTTTGATGAGTTTTAGGGGAGCACGTTTAGTGATATAACTATTGAAAACAGCGAGCTTTTCATCAACTTTGATTGATCGCAATTGTATTCCAGTTAATGGATCTGGCATCTGCAAGAAAAGATGGCAAGTCAATACGATAAAAGTGATGGAGGAAAATTCTTTTTTAAAGAGGCTTTGGGATTACTTAATTTATAAGAGATATGAAGGAGGTCATAAAGGGATACACCGGGTGCTGAAATTTGACCGAAGAAGGATAAACTTTTAGGGCAGGTTACTAAGATGACACCGAGAAGGGAATGACAATTGTCAACATGAAAGGATGGGATGGATGGAATGGTGAGGTTACCAGCCTTGACGATGTCACAAAGCTTTTTGCTTCTAGTATTATGCTTGTATAGGCAGGTGTGAAAATAATCCAGATTTATGCATGGGGGTATGAAGATAGGTAGTGTCAACTATACTTTTAAAATTCCAGAAATATGAAACATCAGGAGGAGAATATATGACACCAAGTAGTAACTTGGTTTGACGAAAAGTTACTTCGACAAATAAGTATCTCATTACGGGCGTGCAGCCTGTGGAAAATTTTGCAATAATTTTGATAGGTAGTTTAGCCTGAATGTATGTAGCATCACCACCGTTACATCTGGAAGTATGATCATTACGTATTAAAACCTAATCTGGGAGTGAATACAAATTTGATGGGAGTGAAGTTTCGAGCCAGGTGGGAAGATGTGGATGACATGTCAATATATTATAAAGTTATATTAATTTGATATTAATCAGTGACAAAAAAGAGAAACAGAAATTAATTACGTACAAAACAACAAATAAATAGAAAATTTATTTCACTTAATATTGAGAATTTGAATTAAATTTTACATAATCAATAATAACAAGAAATTAAAAAAGGCACTGCAGTAGACTCAGCGTCTGCACACACAATGCGTAAATATCACACTCGTATCCGGAGTGCGGTTAAATTTAATTATATACTTAAATAAATTATCTGAATGATATGTGAGAATAAATACTTACAAACTTAAAAATAAAATAAAGTAATTAATATAGTAGATTAGTACAAGTTGAAACTTAAGTATCACATAGATCGTAGCTGTGTGACGTTTGTTGCTATTATTGGTTTGGAAAGTCAATAACCTATTTTTGACCTTTTCTAATTGTCGAGGACGTGTAATAATTTCCTTACACCCGTCCGAAAACATTACAACAATTTTCCCGTCGCGCATCCAGCAGTTATTGACTTTGAAAATGGATCGGGGTAAAGTGTACAATTCCTGTCGTGGTGTATGAGCGATTCCGTTATGAGTATGCGAGTTCCTTTTATTCATTTTTTAAGCGACCAAACTTTATAACGGCCACCTCGGCAAATAAACTTCATAAGTATAGGCATAGGAGCCTTACGCTGCATATTAACTGCACATAGGCGATAACACGCGTCCAGACTAGCTTCTGTTATTGCAGAGCTGCCGAGCTTTGTGACTATAATATAAAGGGCACCTACTGTTGGCGATACCATGTTGTCCCCCTTCACGCCGTGTATCAGAATAGTGTTGCGATGTCCCTTAGCTTCCAGCTCCTGCACCCGGTACTCCAAGTCTGTGTGTTTCTTCACCAATGAGCTCGATATTTTTTGGATCTTACTACGGAAGCTCACAAACTCATTGCTTAGTGTCCGGAGAGTGGATTTCTAAAAGTTATAATTTCAAAATTTCAAGTTCATTCATCTTGGAATTAAAAGCACATTTTTTGCACTTTTAAGCACGTTTCCCAAGATATTATCCACAAAATTATGAAAAAAACCTTACAAATTATCCTTTCAAACGATATTTTACACAAAACATGAAATCTATAAAATGTTTCGTGTAATGTGACAAGGAAATTCACATACAAATGTTTTTGAGTATTAGCTATTGAAATATATGCGTTATAATATGTCTTACCACTATGTGAATTTCATGCTTTTACGTCAAGTGGTATCTGAGAATGCCCGATGGGCAGATGCATGAATAATTTTAAAAGGGTTTTGTGTTTTATTTTGAGGTACGGAAACCTAAAAAAAGTAATAGCGGATAAATAACTTATAATTTGCCAATTGTGCATTTTTTCTGGCTCCGCGCAACCGCTTCCTTGAATATCCAATTTGATTTGTCCGATAATGTAATTAAGCAAACATGTGTATGCATGTATGTATATATATATATATATATATATATATATATGTATATATGTATATATATATATATATATACATATATATATATATATATATATATATATATATATATATATATGTATATATATATATATATATATATATATAAAAATACATATATATATATATATATACACATATATGTATATGTATATTAATCTCTTACGCAAGCATCATTTAACTGTTAAATATAAAATTTAAATAAATACAATATGAAACTAAATATTTAATTATACAGAAATTTATTTACCTTGATTACGAATGGTCAATCCAACTATAATTACATTATCAGTGCAACCGACATCGGCGAATATTTTTACACACAACCGACAACAATCGCAGCTCAGCGCGTCATGAGTAGCCGTTGTGTTTAATGTACTATTTATATGGATGATTGAAACTATATTTTCGTTGCTAAATATTTTTTCTTTTTCTGTTTTACTATAGCGTCAATTTAAATTATATTTTTGACAAAATGAGGAAATTAGTATTTTACTGTTTTTTTTCGCATTTCAAATTAAAATATGATTGTTTGAAATAAATCCTCTGAACTTACCATTTTTGAGTGATTTTGGCGAAAAGCGAGTTGCAAAAAGCGTATTTTTATAAAGTAATTTTATGAAACCCATAAAGAGTAATCTCACTGAATTATAAATGAAGGTTTGATCTATTTTTTTACATTTTTTTGGTTGATTTGTATTAAAATTATTAAATTACTTATTCCTAGAGTTTAGAGTAAACTCGGTTAAAATGGAGGTTTTTCATCAAAAACGTAAACACACTCTTATATATATATAACCATAATATTGAAATGGATGTTAAATAAAAATAAAGCAGTAGCAATATTTATTTTAATATGGATATTTTTGCAATTTCAAATGCTCTATTAATTTGGTACTATGTCGCTAGTTTGAACCCATACAAAGTCATAATGTTCCTTATTTTTACTTAATATGTAAAATATCATTATCATATTCCTCGCAAAAGATAATTTTTAATTCTTTACTGAACGAGTTAAGTGAACAATGACGAGGTTATTGATTGCTCTCATGAATAAAAAAAAAGAATTTTCTGCCCTAAAATGTTGAGCCTGTATATAAAATATATATAACGAGTTGCAACTACACTACGAGAGGCCTTATATATTGTCCCATATAAGATGCAACAAAATATAATGACAATAAATACACTTTGGTTATTATTATGATCTCACTTTAAAAAGGCTTCAAAATTAAAAAACTCATTAATTTTTCAATAATTCATCGATAGACTATATTTTTGATGGACGGCGATAGACGATGCGGTAGACAATAATTTTTATGGACTGAGATAGACGATGGAGTAGATAATATATTTAAAAGGTAGGGATAACGTTTGGGGTCGACGACATTTTTAATAGATGCGTATGATTGGGTTACATAATGTTTATAATTCTCATTAATTTTTTTTAAATTTTAATAAAATTTTAAATTAAATGAAAAATTAATTTAAAATTTCAGCAGCATTAGTATCATTATCATTATATACATATATATTTATATATATATATATATATATATATATATATATATATATATATATATATATATATATATATACATATATATATTTATATATATATGTATATATATATATATATATATATATATATATATATATATGTATATATATATATATATATATATATATATATATATATATATATATAAATGCAGCAATAAGCCAACCAATGGAATCCAAATTAGTCTCATGGTTATATCATAATTAAAATATAAAATTTAATGGAGATCGTAAATGTAAAGGTAAGATAATTGTTAATTTTTTTTAAGAATTTATAAAAGAAATATTTAAATTAGAAAATATCTTTTTTTAATTAACTACTATTATTGACTCATTCAGCAAATATAGTAAGAGACGTTTTAAAATATTACTTCTCTTGTTACGGGATTCTTATATTTCAAACCGATCCCAAACGAATTGTTGCTTATTTTTTGGTGAGTATTGACGTAGTGTTATTATTTATCATCATGGTATTTTATTATCATTCATTTCAATAAGTTATGCGTAATGAATGCCATAACAGTGTATTCAAAGAACATGACATGTTTACTTAAAAATTTAATTTGACGGTACGTAGTGTTAGTATACATTTTTCTTTCGGTAAATATTTCCATCGGCTTTTATCAAGTGGATGACGGTTTTTGTTTAATGGAGTGTCGTTTGTTCTTATTATCGTAACCCTCATATACCTATAGATACTCCCGTCTATAGATAGATATCCTCAATACATAATGTAAGAGACTAAATATTTGGTTTCATGTGAATACTTGTGGTATTATTATTATATATGATTTTAGTTTATTCCACCAGATCATTATTTTTCACAAATTGCGAAAAACTATTTTCTGCATTGTTTTATTTTAATCGTCAAATAGTATTTGTATTAGTAGTAAATATTTTTTCTACTAAATTCTGTTCAGGAATAAATTTGATTTTTCTCTTTGAACCGTAAAAATTACTTCAACCGTAAAAATTATAAAATATTTCAAAAATTTTCTTATCGATTTAAAAAACGTGAACCGTTAATCAAAACGTGTACTTATAAAATTAGTTCAATAAGATTAAGTAAATACCGCGAACACTAGAAAATGTGACAAATTAGAATCTTTATTTTTCAGAACAAAACCAGAAGTTTTCTTCGTCTCTTAATGTATCTGATTAAAACTGATTATACTATAATTTATGCATTTTTTTAGGTTTGCTTTCGAGTATTCCGTAAAAACTGAAATGCGTTTGAATTATTTGTGTTCTTTTGTTTATTTAAAAGAAATAAGAGTTACGATATGAAGTGATGTATGTGAAATAAGAGTTACGATATGAAGTGATGTGATGTAGAGTTACGATATGATGTGATGTACAATTTTCTTTGTATTTATTACTTTGTATCTGGAATACACTATTAATTATCTGTCACTAGTAAACAACACTATACACTACATATACACAATAATCCACACTGATTTTTATCACACAAGATACTTGCTAACCGTAAGTACCCATTTACCTACTTTATTACGTATTACTCAATTAATAAAAACAACAATATACATACAATTCTTTTCAAACCTAGCAACAACAAATACACTCACAACTCAATTAACACATAAACTTGCTTCTCGAATTAATATAATTTAAATACATTACACCTTTCTAAAAATAATTAATTTGGAAAACTTATACATACATGGATAGCTCCCTACAATTTGTGAATGAAATAGACTCATTAAAAATTGCACAATCAATTGAATGTAGCATTGAGAATTATGTAAAGAATATAGACGTACAAGAATCTGATTTTACACTAATCACACAAAATATACGTAGCGTATATAAAAATATTGACGACCTACAAATATTTTTAAGTAATTTTAAATTTGAAGTAGACTTGATGCTGTTGAGGGAATGTAGACTTAGTCAATACAAAACTATCCCTGGTATTTATAACTATACGTCATACTACACTCAAAATGTCTTAAATCAAAATGACGGCGTAGTTGCTTATGTTAAAAATACTCACATAACAGATGTAAAGGAAATATCACTTGATCATGCTTCTTGTCTTCAAATTAAATTCCATAATTACATAGTTTTAGCAATATATCGTTCACCCTCAAACATAAACGCAAATAAGTTTATTGCATCTCTTAATGCCCATTTAGAACAAATAAAATCACATAAAAATATCATCATTACGGGTGATATAAACATAAATTTAATACCCTACCAGATTGAAAAATCACATGACAGGCTAAATCGATTAAATTACCTAACAATGCTCGCTACACATGGACTTCTTCCAGGGCATACACTACCCACTAGAAATGAAAATTGTTTAGACCATTATATATTAACACTAGAAAATACTACTATGCCAGCTCATATAGCTGTTTTGGACACCACAATTACAGACCATCGCTTAATTATCCTGAAATTACCTCAAGTATTGAAAAAGAATATCACGAATAAAACAAAAGTTGCCGTAAATTTAGATAATTCCCTGGCTACCCTAAAAAATAAAGACTTACACGACTTACTGACCTGTACTGATCCTAATCATCTCGCCACTAAATTGGTAGATACTGTAAGAGATTGTCTGTTAGAAAATACTATTACGACATTAATTCCACGGAAAAACAGGGTCCTAAAACCTTGGATAACTCCTGGGATTTGAAAGTGTATCCGTAATAAAAATCATTTACAGAAAAAGGCTGAATCTGATCCAGAAAATGAGATTCTTAAAATCACTTACAGGCGATACCGAAACTATTGTAATAACCTTAGCAAACAACTAAAACACAACTTCCAGAAACAACAACTAGAAAATGCCGGTAAATATCCTAAAAAACTTTGGAATACTATTAATAATGTTACCAACCGTAATAAAACTAAAACTTCTAATAATGAACTGTTAAAACTGGAATCCACACCAAGTAAATCAGTTAATTTAATTAATAACTTTTTTGCCAACGTCGGAAAATCATTAGCAGAAGATATCATTGCACAATCTTCAACATCACATCAGCATCTCTACACAGATAGCCAGAGACCTGTTTCATCGTTTGTGCTCCTTGAAACTGACCCCATAGAAGTGCAGTCAATATTAATAAGCCTGAAAACAGACAGTGCCCCTGGTGTAGATAGTATTCCGACAAAATTTCTTAAAATGGCCAGTACATTAGCAGTACCTATTATCACACATTTAGCCAACCTTTGCTTTAATCAAGGCGTGTTTCCTAAAGAATTTAAAAAAGCCATTATCACGCCGATACATAAGGGTGGAAGCAGAGATGACATTAATAATTATAGGCCAATTTCCATTTTACCTGCGATTTCCAAAATCCTTGAAAAACTGATTAATAAAAGGCTAATCAATTACCTGAACTCATTTGATATAATTTCTAAATCTCAATTCGGCTTCAGATCAGGTTTTTCAACAGAAGATGCAGTGGCTGCTTTGACTACTGTAATAACCAAACAAATCGATAAAGGTAGGAAATGCCTCGCGGTACTACTAGACCTGCAGAAAGCATTTGATAGCGTCTCTGTTTCCATCCTTTTGCAAAGGCTTGAAAGTATAGGCATACGAGGAATCCCTTTAGATCTTTTTAAAAACTATCTGAGCGAAAGGAAGCAGAGTGTTAGAGTGGGTGATACCCTGAGCGAAGAGACGAGCGTAGGTTTTGGTGTTCCACAAGGAAGTGTTCTCGGCCCCACGCTATTTCCAATATATATAAATCAACTTTGCGAAATGAAATTCAGAGACGGACATATTTTTTCATATGCCGATGATACTGTACTAGTTTTTACGGGCGACACTTGGGAAAATACCCGTATATCTGCAGAAAAAGGTCTTACAATGATTTTGAAATGGCTTAATTCTAACTTACTTACCTTAAACAAAAATAAAACTAATTACATGTGTTTCACAAAAAATATAACTACTCGGCCTAATAAAAATTTTGAAATAAAGATACACACTTGTAATAAGAGCTACACTACAAACTGCCAATGCACCATTATTTCGAAGGTGGAAACTACTAAATATTTAGGAGTCATAATGGATCAGAGATTGTCAAGGCATTCACACATAGAGATATTGATGGGACGGATAAGAAAACTAATAGGGGTTTTCAAGACACTTAGATATATAGCTACAAAAACACTTCTAACTCAAATTTATATTTCCTTAGCTCAATCGGTTTTGAGTTATTGCATACCAATCTGGGGAGGTGCATCTAAGATAAAATTTTTAGAACTGGAAAGGGCACTTAAAGCAATCCATTTTAAACCGTACCGTTTTCCTACAAATGAGCTGTACTCTCTGAGTGATGTTTTAACGGTAAGGAAGCTCTATGTACTAAACACTGTTCTAAGCATTCATAGATCCCTAAAGTTTAATCCAACACTGTTAAAAAGACGTAGAAAACACTTAATCGCTGTAGTGAGCACAGCCAAGTCTTCATTTGCACGAAAGCAATACACGTATAAGTCGTCACAATTATATAACTCAATAAATAAAATCTTAACTATATATCCCTTGACACGAAATAAATGCAAAATAGTAATTCTAAATTGGTTAAAATCTTTAACATATGCGGAAACCGAAGCACTTTTATTCAAGTAAACACAATCACACACACATACACACAAATACACACACACACTCTCACACATACTCACTATGAATTATGGATTTAAATCTATTTGCATGCCTTGTATGTTTTGCTTCTTGTCTTAATTTGTAAAGTGGTTTTGTGATAAAGAGCGGACACTCCTAACACAAGTATTGAACTTAAAAGGGGGATCCATTGTATGTAAGAACTAATGTAACCTTAGAGACAATAAAGCATTATTATTATTATTATGTATAAAATAATATTGAAGAATTAAATAAAGCTATTTGAAATAGTTTTCGTATTTAAAAATTGTGAGACGTCAACATCAGGATTTATTAAATAATTTTAATTCAAACGTGTTCAAAAACTAGGTTAGATATTATTTAAATCAACATTTTTCTAAGGAAGAAAAATAATTTTAGAATAAATACAAAGTATTTTGATATTCATGTCAATATTTCTTATTTTTTTAATTATGCTTCTTATTCCTTCTTAACATCGGTAATTTCTGGTTGTAATTACGTAATAATATAGACATAACTCTTCCTGGAATATTTCTAACATTATCTATTCCAGATCAATTGCTTTGAGATACACACAATATTTTTGTGTATCAACAACTAATATCTGCCATCTGTCATGGGTATAACTCAGAGTAAGCAAAAAAACATAAAACAATTATTTTAGGCATTAAAAACAAAAAAAGATTGAAAAGATATGATAGATGTTTTTCTCAATAGAATTCAACTGATTTGAGACAAGTATGTATATTTGATAAGCCCTAGCACTACCAGCATCAAGGTGTGTCACGGAATCAGAATTATTCCCTTTCTAATTTTAAAACATAATCAAAGATGCTTTCTCATTTCATCGCTCCACAAATCTGCGTTCGGACTGTATCAAGACTTATCAAGAAGAAAAAAATAATGTAGCGATTTGTATTCAAATGTACTGTTCAGTTAGAAACTATTAAGTTTCGACTCTAGTTTCTATATGCGATATGCATAATTTACAAATACGTTAACCAGTGATATGTGTGTACGCAAGGAAATTCTCATGCAGCGTAACAGTTTGAAATCTATTATTTATTGTCGTATTATCAGGTTTTCTCCTTTATCATCTTTGTAAATTACTTTTTGTTGCTCTTTGTCCTACTATTATTTTTCAGTATTTTTTTTTCTTACTTTACTACTCACAATATTAACATACGATGTGCAATTTGACTAGTAATTTGCGTTTCCACATTAATGAACTCTCTAAAAATATTTAATCTACACTTATCATCCCTTGGTATATTTTTTTTGGTTGGATATTTTATTACCGCAAATATTTCTTAACCATTTATTTTATTTACATATAATTTGCTCTACCATTTTTATCATTGAGTTTGATAAATAATTTTATCGTCAAAAATTTGTTCCTAAATTATATGAATTGATATGTTCTATTCCTTTATGCATCAATGTGACACAACCTTGACCAGTTTATAAATGCTGTATGGCCAAGTTTTCAAATGCAAAAAACGGAGGTGCGAATTTGAACTTAATCTTAATTTCATTCGAAACGAAAAATAAATGAGACCACTTATTATATATTCAATTTATTTTCACTAATGAAAATCGTAAGCAAGTGTTTATTTGTCAAATAAATTAAAAAAAAATTATATTACAGCACAGTGAAAATATATTCTTTGACACGGACAAGATTGAAAATGCTACTCCATCCCGAAATTGATGTTGCCAAGTAAATCTCCGCTGGCATGGGAAACTACGTTTCCATTCGTACATTTTGTTTTTAAGAACCATCATTAAACGAAAATCACAAGAAAATTCAAATACTTTTACGCAATGGATCACAGGATATTTGAATGAACGCAATCTTTGTTGATAAAGACGAATTCCGTAGTAAACGTCTACAACTAACTTTTTCTTAAAGGTCCTTTCAAACTAAATCACACTTTTTATATTAAAACGATGAGCGTCCGTCTCAAAAGGACTAAACTTCGAATCGTTCATTGATTTCAAAGAATAAATAGGAATTTCCGACTTTTCCTTTTAAGTTTTACGAAGAATGAAAATTGATATTTGTCCGGACATCGTCTTTTACTGCTTTGTAGCCAACACGAAGTAATGGTCAAAGTTTTTCTATCCACTGGTGTAGTAGCAAGTTAGAGAATGACTATTGTGTTCGTTTCCCATTTATTTAGGAATACAAAACCATTAAAATATTATTTTCCCATATTTATTTTCCATGTATAAAATTTAAATGCAAGTATTTTAACATTTAAAATTATTATAAGGAGCATCCCTTATAATTGGGTTAGTAGTTAAATCAAGTCATAATGTCAGTTGCAATAAATGCAAATATAATATTCAAATTAAAAAATTACCAGGCTCATACCTCTGGGTTAAAAATATTCTTCCATATATAAATAATAAAACTGTAAATTTTACATGCCCGTAAATAATTGCCTAAAAATGTTGGGTGTGAAAGATAAGTGACAGATGGCATTAAAATCATTTTTAAAAGTCTGTTTGTGTACGTATCATCTAAAACTACTAATCCAATTCGGGTGGAGTTGTTATGAAAAGGTAGGGTCAAGTGGAATTAACATTTATTTTTTTTATTTCATTGCAATACATTCTGAGTGAATATCAAAAGATATACGAATTTATCAGTTCGAAAAATTCATAAGTGTTACATTTACAAAACAACAACAAAGAAGTGCCAAGATAGCCGATGTGTAGTAGTCAACCACACATGTAATATGCCTATGTACACTAACAGAGAGCGCTACGTGTATATTAAGTCGCGCAATGAAGTTTTCTACCCAGAGCTATATTCGTGAAGTAGGCATTGCCAGAGTTGAGGGGTGAAGTATTGTGGGAGGGGCAGGTCCTGGAGTATGCCGAATGCGGGCATATAAATTAAAGTTCTTGGTCGTATTCTATACATTTTTCAAAGTAATAATACACATAGTATTACATATAATTTTACATTGTTTCCTCAATTTATTTAAAATTTAAATCTGTTTTGTAATTTATTTACCTCAACGCCTTTAGTATTAATTGGTTGGCTGTGTAAATTTAGTCATTGTCTATTCATACCGTAATACTTTAGAACTGACGAGAGTGTACATTGAAGAAAAATAAAAAAACACGCTTTTGTAGCAATATGAACTGAAAAATAAAAAAGAATCTTTAATCGCAAAGATTTTAGCCAATAACAAAACAATGTTTCACAACTCGATATAAATTAATTTTAATTTTAATAAGTTTAAAATAAGGATAAAGTGAATAAACAAAAAATTAAATGAAATGTAACAAAAAAAAACGTAAAAATCATTTATAACAAATGAATTTGAAACTTTGCTTATAGAAAATTCTACCCTTTTAGTAGATAAGTCAGATACCAACTGATAGGATACCTCTTGGGATTCAATTTATACTTCATTATTTTTATAAATAAATGTTATTATTGGTATGAATGATGAGGTAGATGTATAAATTAATATAAATTATATGTTAACGCATTCATTGCCGACCACCGGCAATAAGCTTAATAAAGCACTTTATGTTTAATCTATTTAGTCAAAAATCGTTTTTTATTCGTGTTAACAATTTATAACTTTTATATAATTAAATTAAATTTCTTAATAGTCTATAGAAAATAAAATACGTTATAAGCCATTTCGCACTGAACATAAATTACTTTTCCCATTCTTTATCGACGTTGTATCCTTTAATAAAATTTAAAATTATTAGTAAATAAAATTAAAAATAACTTAAAAAAAAACGAAAAAATATTTATTCCACAAAAATTAATTTTATTTTAGACAAAAACGTTCAGGGAAAAGTGGAAATTTTTTATATAGAGTTAAAGAAATGTTTTGTCATAGTTAATAAGTTATTTAAAAGTATTAAAAACAAATTTAAATATTTACCGTTTTTGACATATAAAAAAACAAAGTAATATTTACAAATGTTTTGTTTCAAAGTTACCAAGCATTTCTCTTTGAGCACCATTCAAAACTTATCTGGCAAATCTTTAGCAACTAATCTTGGAAATAACCCCAAAAAATAATGAAAGTAATACACGCAAATTTTCAATTATTTTTCATAAATTAGACAGAATCTTTAAAGTCCATAAAAAGTTTCTAATTTATTTACTATATGGTAACTTTATAACAAACAAATAATATCGATTACAAACAATTTTATATAAAAAATTTTAAAACTCTTGTTTCTGAAGCAAAACCTTTTCCCTCGTCATATGGTGAATTCAGTTCGTGTAGCCCGTCACGAATATGCATGCACTAGAGATTAACAAGAACATAAGTACCGCAGCGCGATAGTGCGTAAATTAATCGAGTATCTCTATATCTCTATTACCGTATAAAAGTTGTGTGCGTCTTTACATCACACTCGGTAATATTTTGTATGGACCTATACTATTATGTATTATTTGAGTAATGTAATTGTAAAATGAACGAAAGAAGGTAGTGAAATATTATCTCCGTTATACATAATAAGTTGCTAAAGAGAATTTCACAAAAATAAATTACTTTGTATTATATTGAAAGTAAAGAATTTTGTTAGAAATATGTTGGTTTTTCGATTGACATTTATCTGAAAAAAAATTGCGAAGAAATTTCTGTGGTATATTTATATTCATTATGCGTAACTATTATTTCTACATTCAATAAGGTGCAGAAGGATCGGTTAGTAGAGTGGGAAAGAAAGAGAGAGAGAGAGATAGAGACAGGTTAACCCGTACTGGGTAATTATTTTTCTCATTCAAAAATATTGATGTTTTTAAAAATAACTCATTTTAGCTTTAATAATGGTAAACATAATATTACAATTAATAATGTGTAAAAATATGTTTAAAATTTTGAATTTATTTTTAAACAAAATATAAATTAACAATTTTTGTCAATAAGAAGAAAAATTTTAGATGGTTAATTTCTACCAGCGTCACAACTAATTAAAGAATTGCTAAGTGTACGGTCCATTTTAGATTTAATCATATTTAAAACAAAGCCCAGTAGACCAAGAAATTATGTTTCTAAAGTTTGGTCTCCCAGGGAATATCAATAATGACTGAATTAGTTTTATACAAAACTTATTAAACTTTTCACTCCGTGGTAGATTAAATGTTATTGTCGCAATTATTATTACTAGAAAATGGAATTTGAATAGTAAAAATAGTATTTTATACATATTGTAAAGTTAATGTTAAATGTTTTACGAAAAAGAATCAATGGATTTATTGTTTTTAATCGATTAATCTTAACTCATTTATCTAAATGAATAATTCTGGAATGCATTTTAAGAAGATGCTGTGGTAATCTAACTATAATATGTAGATATGAGTCTAGAATGAACGCATTCCCTTGAATTCTTTTTTAATTTATATATATTTACATATTCATAATTTTTTTACAATCGTCGCCGACGCATTTATAATGGAAGAGATTATGATCCTGTAAATGCATTCCGAAGAGCATCTTCAAAAGATCAGTTTTTGTTTATAGGGTTTCCTCATTATATTTAAAAAAAATATGAAACCGAAAATATTGATATATTTAATAAATTCTTCTTAATATTTTGGAATGCCAAGAACTTGTGTGGTACATTGAAAAATCGAATGGATTTTAGATTTAAATAAACCTATCATAAAGCAGGAGGAGCTCTCTCACTACGTGGGTTTCATAAAATTATGGTATTTATAAATATTTAAGGGTATGTAATATTTTTGCAAAACTATTTTTTAATACGCATTTTTTTGGTTTTGTGAGCTACTAAAACCTCTTTTTTCATAAATTTAAAGTATTATTGAGACATGTGGAGACTAAAATTTATATCACTACACAAAATTTCAAGTTCTACCTCAAACAGTTTCTGGAAAAAAACGGCTATGATGTATAGGAGTGTGATTTTATAAGGGTTCAGTTTTTCCTTGAGATTCGGAACCCTAAAAAAGATTGCAAACCATTTTTTTAACTTCCCCCTTATTTGAAACCTGCTATTATTGCCTTTATTCGATTACTGGTTTTAAAAGTAAGCTTGACGTTGTTCCGAAATGTTCAAAAATATTGATTGGTGTTGAAAATGTTCCAAAATAATAAATCAACTAAGTTTTTTCCAATTTTGTTGAATTATATTACATTAATAAATAAGTCGATATTTGATTTACTTCAACTTTCGTTACTTTGAAAGACCTATTAAAATACAATATTCTACTTATTTTTCGTTTTTCATTTATTTACTTCAGGAAAAAGACAACAAAATTAATACATATTTTCCTTGAATTTCTGCAAATAATGCAAATTAGGTCCTTTGTTTGATTAATGCCAAATTCTGTATAAAACAAACACCGATCACAGCTAACTATTTTGTAGTATGTACAAATTATTTAAGAAGGATATCTAATTTTTCATGTTATATTTAGTTCACGTTTAATCTATATCTCCTGACATTATCATGTTAAGTATTTGTTCATACATTAATAAATATATTAGAAATAGTGTTTTTCACATAGTTTCCTTTAATATATGGGGTTTATAAAAATATAAGTGTCGGGCTAATTTATAAACAAAACAAAAAGTGTGATTAACATTTTATAGTTTAAGGTTATAACAATTTTACAGAATAATTAAACAGACAGAGATAAAAAGTCAGATACTTCATAACGATATTCATACATATTCAACTCGTCGAAATAACTCTTAAATCATATTAGTCCAAGAGTAGATTTTTCTAATCCATCACGATACACATTTCTAAAAATACTCTCAAAAATTATTAATATTTTACAAATAAACCATTTCAACTAACAATATTTGTACCAAGAGTCTTAGTGCATGCCACTTTTTCTTGTACATAGTTTTTTATTTCATAATCTTACTATATAATATGACATATAATATAGTAAGATTAGGAAATAATAAACTATACTTATATTATTTTAAAATATATGGTCAAAGAAAAAATGAAGTTTTCGTAAATTTCTCATAAAGTTCAAGCGATGACAAGCTTTCCTCATAAAATTTTGGACATAATCGCTATTGAATTTTAATGATTTACAACCATTTCAAAATTAAAATGACACTGTCAAACTTTCCGTTGTTACCTGACACAGATTTCTCTAAGCTCGACATATACATATGTGACGTATTTACTTACCAGTGAGTGCTCGCATGGAGAAAGTTCACAAACAGAAGACTCGTGGAAAACAAACGATAGAAACGTTGGCGGGAGGGGGGAAAATAACTTGCGAATGACGTAAAATGTCGCTCTAGCATCCCTTATCTGTGACGGTCGATCTGAATATAAATTTATTTGCGTAGAACCGTAATAAAATGATATGCAATAGTTAATATTTTTATTCAGATTAGAAACCGACTATTTCAAAATATAGCAAAATATAGCTCCGCAAATTTTGTAAACTGAATTTTTGTTATATTTATGCGATTACGGAGTTATAATTTTTTTTATTTTTCTTCAAATAAATACTAAATACAAAACATCTACTATACGGACCAAACGCGTTAATTAGCTTCAGAAATTTGTTTTGATTTTTAAATTATATTGTGAGGTATAGTTACAAAAAAGAAATGTCGGACATTGCTTTTACCTTCGGAAATGTTCATTGTATGGTTATATAATCATTTATACTTTGAAATTTGATTAGTACTTTAGTTGTAGATATTAACGATATGATGAAAAATTACCAGTTTTACCTATTAAAACCAAAAATTAATGCGTGCAGAAAATTACGAGATAAGCAATCGATATGCCTTTATTTAAGAAATGAAATTATAGAAAACAGTAAAATTCTGAGTTTTGAACTCGAAAGTACTCGAAATCTTAGAACGACTCTTCACTTTTTAGGCTAAAATAAAACAAAAAACCTTCAGCATACATTCTGATATTAAAAATAGCTAATTATAATATTTTTAGATAAATCCAATTATTTTAAGAACATAATGACTCAAATTCGTTACCTTTTGCAGAATTAGATTATTTCTAGTAGAAATATATAAAAAATTGATTTTAAGTCCAAATTAAATACGACCACTTCTAATATATGACTTCCGGCAAATAGTATATGTTATGCCAAGCACAAATGAATTACGTCCTACGGTACAAACAAACTTTTATTCAGGAGTATTAAAAAAGAAATGAATAATAATTTTGAAGACGAATCCGATTCCAATGTATTGAATAAAATGTACAAAGATTATAATAGTCGATTGAAGAACATCCTCAACTATAATACTCACAAATAGAGTAAAAACTTAAGTAGAGTCACGACACAATAAACATGCATTTACAAAAATTATGAAAAGTTTCAAAGTACGGTATTAGGTTAGTCCCAAGAAAAATTTAAGTTTAAAATTTACATCTCCAAACATGAAACTTTGTACGTAGTGTATCTTATGTCGCAGAAAAACATTTTAAATCTCTATTTTTGAAAGGCTTGTGGTTCATAACTCTATTCAATAATAACAATACTCAATGCAATCTTCTACTTATTCTGCTGCAGTTCTAGAAATTCACAACTGTTGAAGTTAAAAAGTCGAAGAAGGAAAATTTAAAGTTTGTTTTAAGACATAATTTTACTCAAATCTACCTACATACTTCAAAAAAGACCAAATAATAAATTAAATATTGGTGTTACTATTCCTGCATAACATAGAAATTACAACAACAGCTACATTGCCTAACATTACATTTCAAATGATATAAAATATAAGAATTAATAACAACTGTCAAATTTTCTACTAGTTCTTGACACAGGTTACTTCCTGAGCAACGTTTTATTGCGGTAAATTTTATGACAAAGACTCGAACGAAAAAATGTTCAATAAATCTATGCACACGGAAAACGACGGAATGTCGCTAGAGATGAAAAATTAGGTCATTTATGAATACGAATTCTAAAGTTGTCTTTTGAAATTAAAAACTATATTTTATGTCATTTTATGTAGCCAACCGCTAAAATTTAGCACTGTTGTTTCTTTACAATAAAGACCAGATTCTATGAAATTGTATTACTTCAAATTATATACAATCTTACCGGACTGTGGCCTTCACATTGATCTTTAAAAGCTTATTCTAATTTTTACTCGTATCAAACTATAAATATGTGCTCATATATATTTGATGTTCAATACCATAATTTTAGAAATGGTAAACTTTCCTTCGCTTATAAAATTATATATCTTGTATATTTTACCCAATTTCCGGAGTTAATTACAATTAATTATGACTCTTTCCAATATTTCTGACTAAAATCATTATTACTTTAAATATAACGTATATATTATTTTGGAAATCTGTATAGAAAGAACCTATTATATTGCTTAAATCTTAATAGTTGTTTAAATAATTCAAAATTTTGCATTCCTATTGAATTATGAAAGTAAAAATGTTGATATTGGTTTGAGAGTTTATGTACATGTGTGTATGTAAGAAAATACGTAAACATTTAATTGCTTATTAATTTGAAATAAGTTTCCATTCGGTTTCCACCGAAGAAAAGCATTACTAAAATTACGCAATTTTTTAAAGCTGATGCTATAAATTCTTTGCAAGTATGTTTTTATAGAAGAAATTTAGGTTAGGGCAGAACAAATTATATATATTTAAATATCAATACTTAATATTATGTAATGAATTTCAAAGTTTTAACGAATTAATAATAAATTGAATAATATATTTAGTACAAATTTACTGGCCTGTTTACGGTACACATAATTAAATAAAGATTTTTTTATTAAACCCGTAAGGATAAGTGATTTTTCGACGTAACTATGGTTGAATTTATTAATAACGACTGTTCATTTTTAAGCTAATGGATGGTATTGCCTAATTTGTTCATGCAATAATAATGTTAGAAGTGTCAATATGAAAATATTTTTGTCAATCATAATACATAACGTTACAACTGGTTTAAATTTTGTTAATATTTATTGTTACTGGTAATATTATAACGCAAATAATACTAACTCCTACTAAAAGTAGTTACGGAAAGAGTCTTACATTTTCAGTGTAATAAAGTACGCTTTTTATTTATGATTTAGATTTGTTAAATAACGACTTGTTTATTTTAAACACAATTGCGTTTTGTTGCCTTTAATACTTAAGGAGAGAAAGAGAATATATATGTCAAATTTACAGTTATTTTAACTGAAAAAAACTGTGGTACCCTTTGATAGTCGAAAGAAAGAGAGAAATTTTACATAATGTTATCATCAGGATTCTTGGATATGAAATGATTAAAAACGTTCTTTAACCAAAGTTATGGCTGTTTATATACATATCGAACGACAATTTAAAATAGTGTTAGTACAATACTTAGATATCATCTATGTGTCAGCATTGTACTATTATTTATATCCGAAATGAGGTTTTAACAAATAACCCACACCTTCCAAAATTGTGTGGCAAATATTGTTTGTCGTTATCGATATTAATTTCTAAAATATAAATGGGTTAGTGAATAATTTAGCAATTTAAACTTTTCCAATGCTGTTTCACTTCGTTGTTATTGAGGATATGGGAGTATACAGAATTCCCGTGCATCGTTAATACACTTACTCCCAAATACAAATCGAACGCCCTACAATACCTATGTTAATTTAGCAAATCTACGATAGGGCTCTGAAGTTTTCAAAATAGCTATTTTTAAAGTTTTCTCTTATCGTTTCGTTAGCTTAACTGAAATATTTACATCTTATCAAAATAATTCAAAAGCAAGTTTAAGTTAATATTTGTACAGGCTATTTCCTTTTAACATTCTCTTTTTTACAGTCTGGATATAGATATCTATGTCTTTGCACACAGCGTAGAAAATTGCTTTCAAAATTGTTTTCAACCATGAAAGTCTTGCATAAGTTTAAGCTATTTTAGCTGTATAATTAACTGCTTTTAGAGAAAGAAACTGTTTTGCCTCTAAAAAGGCAGCACCTCCTTCCCAGGTATAAACGTGTTTCTGGAGAAAATTTTCTGCAATTTTTAATCAAGGAAATAAATTTGTGCTTTTGACGGACACTAAATAATTCAATGATTTTTTGGAACAATAAAATTAGGTAATATTATTAGGTAATATCAGTTTAAAATCAATTTCGCAAAAATAATGTAGGAAACAAAGTTATATGTTCCTATTCACCATATAAATAATCAGATATCTCTTCTTTCGATGGAACGTATAGTTTCCAAAATCCTATGAACTCTTTCTTTTTAAATTCACTACAAAGTTTCCCTTAGTTTGTTCATCTTCATCATGACTTCATCATAAAAAAGTGATAAGATGGTAATTTATCCTGATAAGTACCAAAGGTGTTGCCTAAATTTGTTAACAGTTTCATATTTCTTTAATATCTTTAAAAAACAAAAATCTTGATTTTTTTGGTTCCTTAACCATTAGACTACATCTAACCAAGAGTTTCATATGTGTAGTCCAATAAATGGTAATTACTTCAGGCACATATTCTGAAAATCGGATTTTTTAGATTTTACTCTATCTTTTCTACTCTGTGTGCAAATATGTTGAATAGAAGATTTGTTTACTGGAAAATAATCACAGCTAAGATCTAGTTTTCTACTACCGTCTGAAGTATATAAAAAGAACCCCTAATGCATTACTGATATCTGTCTAAGGCCGCAACTAACTCTGGCGTATTAAATATTTCTTTCGTCTTTTTGCAGTAGTTACAGAACTTACGGATTGAGATGTTGATGGCAAAGGTTCCTCCATGTTGTCATCAGAGCTCGTAAGTTGATCGTTTTGTTGTTAAGGTTTTATAGAGTCTTGTGTAGTAAGAGACAACGATAAACTCTCGGAACACATTTGATCGAGTCTTTTTCTCTTTTTTTATATTCTCTCTCTTGCCCTTTCTTCTCAAAAATATTTTATCTCCCTCTATTTTCATTAAGTCCAAAGTATTTGCGTGTGCTATATCGAATAAATTATCTAAATTATTTTGAAAGTTCTCCTCACGTTCTTTTAACAAATCTTCAGTTTTTTTAAACTTTTTGCGACCATTTTTAAGCTTGACGAAGATCTATTAATTTATTCATACAGTTAGGTATAGCTCAGATATTTCTAGATTTTTCCCAGAATATAATACACTCTCGAACGACAATATTTACCCTTGCACTAACAGTCAATTTATCTTCACGAATGTTACAATATAGAACTGCAAGAACTTGACGGTTAGACAGTAATTTTGTACATGCCATTTAATAATTTACGTCATCAATCAAGAAAATACTTTTTTATTACTTCTTAAATCCACTGGAATCTTCTGTTAATTACCCAACCATCCGAGAACAATTGACAAATACCATGAGCACGCGTTGCTTCTTCCGCGCATCGTGTATGAACGTGTTTCGACGCAAGTCGCACGGGCAATGAGCAGGAGCATTTTAGGAGTAAATGGAAAAAAAACTAGGACCTATGCGTCAGAAAATTTATATATATATATATATATATATATATATATATATATATATATATATACTCGTCAATAATTACTTTATAAGCAAAGGAATAGATGTATTTATATACATGCGTAGCAAATATGAGTAACAAAGATAAATTAAAATAAATCACGTGAAAGTTATCCTGAAATTGCCCGTTAACTCGCTTCATCGTAATACCATTGTTCCATTAGCTTGCCACGTTTATTGAATTTGGAATGTTTGCTCAACTCAAGCGAGCGTCAAGAAGTTTTTGCAACTAAAATTATCAGGAAATAATGTTAAATAAAACCAGACCAAAATTAGAATGATGCTATCAAAGCTGCTGCTCGTACAGCTTTGATAGCATCTCTCTAATTTTGGTCTGGTTTTATATTGAGAGCAATTCAAATTCTTTGGCGCTTTTTAATATTATGAATTTAACATTAATTTAGATACGTTTTCTATTGAAACGCCGCATAAAAAAGAAGTAAAAAGCCGTTGTATAAGGGTGTCAAATATTGATTTGATGTTTTCATTGAAGTATTTTTTTCTTCCAAATATTCGTAAGAATTTGATATGAGAGGACTAGAACGCATGTTCGGCGCTGTCATTATATAATAAATAATTTTAAATCCCATAACGTTTTTTTTTATTTAATATTTCTGTCAACTTTTTACACTTTACCAGACTCAAAATCCTTATAAATACCGTAATAACGTCCAAAATTCTATAATCAATAATGTATTTAAATACAGCGATAACTTAATTTTATTTATTAACTAATGTATTTGTTTGCAACTCCACGACGGTCTGCTGTCTTGGGTTCAGAGATATTTTTCTCTTTTTGTTTCTTGATATTTGAATAATTTAAAAAGCTCTATTCCTCTTAAACTTTTTGAATATCATATCATTGTAAATTGCTTTGAATAATACCGTAAAGGTAAAAAAATATCAACTATATGTTCCCTACTGATGAACTGGCGGCCTTTTCAAGTTGTGTTTAGCGCTGTATTTTCAGATTTTCTGGCTTCGTGAGAACTTGCTAACAAATGATATAGTTTCAACTACATATATGCTTATATAGATATAATCTATACGAACTTAACACGATAACACATTCGAATATATTCTGAATAAAACTTATATAATATCTAATTATCTAATAAAAGAAATGTTTTTAAAGTAATTACATTGTATAAAGGCAGACTAAAAACGATTTAATTTTTGTAAAATCTTTTAAAAAAGAATTAGTATAGGGATATTCCATTGTATGACTAACAGTATTTCAGATATAGTCATGCTTATCCACGAGTAAAAACTTCAATATTCTTTACGTATCATTAACCTTTTTTTTTAATATTTACTTCAAAGTGTTATTCGTACCTATTTCCTGTTTTTATCCGAAACTATTATAACATTTTCACAAATTGAAATTGTATTATAACATTTTCACAAATGTCTGTCCAAGAAAATTTCTTCATAGATACATTCATTGTTAGATTCGAATTCTTGACGAGTACTTATTAAATGAAAATTGTAAAAGCAACGTGAAAAAGAAGCAAGTGAAAGTATGAAAATTATTCGTAAATGATAGGATGATTCAAAGCATAATTTTGAAATAAATTTTGTACCCTGTGGATTACTCAGATGTGTAGTTATTCCTTCTGCATTGAGCAGAAATTTTAATTGCCTTAATTATAAACAATTTGTTATATTTCAATTTATGTATATATATATATATATATATATATATATATATATATATATATATATATTATATATATATAAATATATATATATATATATATATATATATATATATATATATATATATCTAACAAAGACTTAAATAGGAGTTTTGTCATTGGTTTGATTGTACCAAATACTGTCTAAGTTTTCATTGGAAATTAATTTTCGGAACTGCTTGAAATAGAAAGAAAAACTACACGTTACACAAATACAAATGCCAGAGTGGCGGTGAAAATATTTATTACGAATAGAATTACCTTGTAGAAATTCCGTTTATCAAATTCCTTTAAATTATCACAAACTTTGTGACCGGGTCTAAAGTAATTTATTAAAAAAATTCTATGAATATATTTAATGAACATATTATGGAAACATAAAAAATATTGGAGAGAAGCCTATGCATCAACAATTTGTAATTAACCATTTAGGATATACAAATATTAAAAATTACTATTTCTTGATCACACCTTTAATTATTGGAATGTTAACTCACATATGATTTGTTTTTCAAAATAATTTAAACTTTAATTGTTATATTTTTTCAGCAAAGCTAACTTAAAACTTCGTCTAACGCCATCAAAAATAACCTTTCAGCGTGATTAATACACTTACATTAAGATTTTGTACAAATTTAGATATGATATTGTCATATGAATCATTAGATTATTTCACAGTAATATCATTTTATAAATCAGTGATATAGAATGTGTGAGAATATTTTATTATATTATTTGAAATTTGCCACTCACTGTTTTCCGTTAGCATTTTCAGCCTATATTTCGGGCATATTTTAGAAATATATTTAAATGATTTTTTATAGCTTGATGTGGTTCCATCTTCGCTGTCAATCCCCTCAATCAAATGATTGACAACTGAAGATGAACCAAATTAACAATCTTAAAACTTAACCGTTTCAGACAATTTATCTGGACATCCTTAAACTTACAACACACTTATTAAAGCTAAATTTAGTATTAATTTTTCGTAAAAACGAATAATTCGATAACATTTCATTTTATTGATTATTTGCGTTGTTATTGATATCAGATAACACTAAAAATCTTTGCAACTGGCCACGTGCCATTAAGGCCTAATAAAATGTGGTTATGGTTTGATGTGAATATCGAAGGATATAACTTTCCAAAAATAATATTTTTTTCCATTTCTGCTATGTCAGCGGTATTTAATCTATATCAAACTATTGTTTATACTTGGTTTAATATAAAAATTAATACTACTTTGAATTGATTAATAAATTGAAACATGATGGTGTCCACCTCATTAACCACACTCGACAAGGATGTCTTGTAACACAATAAACCAAGTCAACGTCAATAATGTGCGGCTCATGTAGTAAGTGACGAAAAGAACTAATTAAGGGACATCGGTAAGTGAAGACGTAAGAATTATTTAGAAAACTTTTTCCTAAATAGATACCAAATGATTTATGCAAAGTCCAAAAACGTGAAATTGTACCTCGCTGTCATAAATTGATATAAGAAATCGGAGGAGGCAGCGAAGAACAATCAACTTGTGTGTCTTAAATAGATGCGGTAGTATGAAATAGAAACAAAATATACTGCTTTGAATATGAAAAAAAAATTAATATAATGGATGTTTCCTTTCGACCTTGTACTGACAAAAGTAAAGGTGAAATATTTAGATAGGATGGATTTTCTTTTTTAGATCGGTTCATTGCACTTCTCTTTATTCAATATTTCCGACGAATGCCAAAGGTACAAATTATAGCTGAGATTACTGGTAAAAAGAAATAACTTAAGTACAAGTAGAATTCGCACAACTGGATTTTTCTATGCACTACATTGTATTTCTATTAAATAATTTATCAAAATTAATATTATTTTTTTAAATATATTACTTAGTACATCTTGTACAGGTGTAAAAATACGATAAATTTTTAGAAAAATATGCCATATTTGTCGTCCTTTAAGTTTTTGGTAAGTTTCTGGAAATCTCGCCGTTTACATTTAAATTTTCTTATATTTAGATAAGGAAATACATATTTCAAAAACATTATTAAAAAATCCCACGTTCATATATTTCTCCAAAGCGATAGACATATGCAAGCACCAAAAGTAATATTTTACAATGTAAGTGAAAGATTAATTAATAAAATAGAAAAACACATAAATTCAAATTAAATATAAAACTAAGAATTTGTTTTGGCGTGAATTATCAGGCAACTTCATTATCGCATTCCTAAAGCGGTCAGTTTAGCAGGAAAATATTAATATTACCAAGCCTCACGTCTATTGCGTGATCAATAGAATTGCGTGAAAACAGGTAAGCGTTGTAGGATTATCGTGTGCGTTCTAGTCAGACAAAATATACTATGATTCTCCTCTCACATAACAGCCAAAAGCAGGAAGCGTTACCAAATTAAAATGTTTAGAGTTCTCAGCATATTTATTTAATAATTTAAAAAAACGCATGATCGAAAGGAATTCCCGTCTGAGTCGAGAGAAATTATATCTACCAATACCCATTGTAAAATATGACCATTATTTTAAAACGTACAGAGAGAAATACAAAATATGAATACAAAGATGTAGGTAAATTTGAAATATATAATTTTTTTCAGCCATGCGTGAAACACACATGTTGACAAAACCGTTAATGTGGCTTTAAAAATTTGCGACACGAGCTTTCATATATCCAAATTTAGACATATTTTAGACATTTTTACATATTTTAGATAATTAAATACACATTATAGACAATTAAATACTCCGCGGGTACGTTTGCGATGTAATTATATTAAACGATGAAACACGGATCTGCCCTGGATAATTTACAGGAGAAATATAAATTACGGATATAAAATATTAATTGATATCTACAATTTTTGGTTATTACTAATTAATTGAAATCTACAATTTTTGGTTATTACAAATATATGCATTATGTAAAAAGCGAAAGTATCTTTTTTACTTTTTCTAACTTTAAGTAACCTCAATAAATAATACTTTAAAAAATTGTCTGTATTTTAAAAATATTTATTTATTTAATTATTTCTTCAAAGACTCCCAAAAATAAATTAGTTTCACCTAAGTGTATAATAAAAAGATCAGAGTATAAAATTTTAATGTAACTCTAATTATGTCTGTACGAAATGGTTAGAATATTTATATATACATTTTAAGTGATACTTGTGTCAGTAAATTTATTACCGACTATGTTCATCAGTTAGTAATGTTAATTTTAACTTAGAATTTACATTACTATATTTTAGCTCGGTTTTGATTTATAACTAATATATTTTTATTTCCTTTTTAAAAATGAATTATTTCCGTTCGAAAATGTGAAAAGAAGCGAGTTCAGAAACAGTATAGTTGTGCAATTAGCACATTCAAGTCATGGGATTATAAAAAGATGTATTATTATTATAAAGTCAAAGTAAAAATAATGTCGGAGAAGGTTTACGAGATCTGAGTCTGATGTTGAAGTTGAGTAGAGAAATGAAAGTGAGACAATCAGCATGCTAATGTATGATTTTGTATACATATAATAGATCTGTGTTTTGTTTTCATGCAGCTAGCGATGACAAAATGAATTTTTGTAGTTTGGTTTCACAAGATCAAAATCTTCGATCAATATGAAATCTTTAGCAAAGAATATTCAGTTATAAGTCAAATTTTGAATGACTTGCAAATAATATAAGTAACTTGCACATAGCAATTATAAGTAAAATTTTGAGTAACTTGCAAATTATTTGCCTCGAAAATTTCATTTTATTTCAGAGCAATATTATAAGAGACATGAAATTAATTTAACAAATATCTATTTATGTATATTTGAGTTAGCAACTTGACCTATTAGTCCTCTTCTTCTTAAGCGCTACAGCCTGTTGCAGGCCACAGGCTGTCTCGCCAAACCTTCTCTATCTGACTCCATACAACGCAACAGACCTCCATCGGTTTACTCAAAAAAGTTTTAAGTCTCTTTCTCAACTCTATCTAGTCATCTGGTAAATGGTCTTCCTTTTCTTTGTTTTACTTCTATTTTTGAAGATTTTCTTTGTTGGGGATGTATCATCATATCTAAATATATGACGCAACCATCAAATTCGAGATGCCTTGGCGATTTTGACGATGTTGGGTTCACCATATTTCTTACTGATTTCATGTTTCTGTATAATTCTCCATACATTATTTTGTTTTACTGCACCATAGATTTTTCTTAATTATTTTATTTTCAAAGGTTAGTAGAAGGTATTCTTTCTTCCGATATGTTTCATATAGACTGGTTTTTGTTTTAGTACTGATAAGTTTGGATTTCAATTGATTTCTAATAGCATTTCTATTCACCATAGATAATCGATTTTTTTCTTCATGTTAATATCATTGCACCTTCATATCATTGTGCCGAAATATTTGTATTGTTTCACAGTCTCGAAAGTATAGTTATGGATCTGCAGGGCGAGGGGGACAAATCTACAATTTTATTACTTGCAATCATGAATATCGTTTTATCTTCATTAATAGTTCTATCTTCCATGCTACATTTTCAAGTAAGGCAAAAGCCTTAACAACGGCATATTTGCGTCGCCCTATTTTTTCCCAGTGTTTAGTCCAAAATTCCTCACCGCCTTTTCCAGAGCCAAGTTAAACAATGGGCATGAAAGTGAATCTCCTTGACGTATTCCTTTTAGAAAGGTTCTGCATTTATTATTATACATTTCACATGTTTTAGAGTAATCCTTGTGAGGTTTATAAATTTCTGTTAAATAACACTATTGTCCTGAATATTTATTTCTATTTATGCTGTCATATGCAACCTTAAAATCAGTGAAGAAAGTTCGTTCCAAAATTTGTCTAATAGAGTATAATTGATCAGTCGTTTTTCCTCTTTAGAAACTACTTTGATAGTTCCCGAAAATTTTGATGCTGTACGTACTCAATAGTTTATAAAGAATTTGGAAAAGATTTTTTATGGTGTATTCAACAATGTGATTCCTCTGTAATTGCAACATTCCACCTTGTCTTCTTTTTTTGGTATATGGGACAGACAGTTCCTTCTTTCTATTCAGTAGGTATTTGCTCCTGTATCCAAACACAACAGATGTTGTTATGTATTGTTTTATTTAGTTTAGTCTCTTTTTTACAGGTTTTAAATTACGATTTCATAAGTATAGCTTAAATTAATAAAATCTAAGTTGAGCTAATTATTCAATTACATTCATTTGAATATTTTAAATCAAACTGGAATGCTAAAATTATATTAATTTAAATATTTAGAGTGTCATATTTTCCAAAGTAAACCTTTTGATAGCATATTCTTACTATTCAATACCTTGAAGAATTTTTACAGCTTTCTGATTTTTAGATATTATTTAACAATTCTTTTGCCAGCACCTTGTAAGTGTGACAAAATATGAGTATCAGCAAAATCTTATCACTGATACCATTAATAAATAGCAATGCACTATTATCCTTCCGCCGCGTGAATTTGGCTTTCACTTAAGTGTTCTCCGTTGTTTTAAGAGCTCATCACAACAACACTATACTCGGTTTTGTCAAAGCACGGGCAATTATACGGATTATTTTTGTTGTGTGGATTCATATAGTTTCCACACAACAAAAATAATCCGATAATAGGTGAATACTATATTTTTTTTAAATGAGTTAACTTCAAAATATAAAAAAAGAAAATTGAGGAACAGAATACAAAGTTTTATTCTCACAAAAAACACTAACTTGGTGAAATCATTTTGTACGCGACCCATCCAAATTTGCAATCAGTTTTGCATAATGTCACAAAGAGACATCCAGAGAATATTTAAATAGCTATCGTCGACATAATGGTAATTTATTCAAGGAATAAACTCATAATTAAAAGGATGCTTCCACGAAAATAAAACTTTACAATTCTGGATAATAATATAACTGGTATATAACTATAAGGAAAACTGCTCTAGCTATATATATATATATATATATATATATATATATATATATATATATATATATATATATATATTTATATATATATATATATATATATATATATATATATATATATATATATACATATATATATATATATATATATATAGCAGTTTATGTTTATGCTAGAACAAGCTAAATGATCGTCGCCTTGCTTTTTTGTGTGTGAATAAACTCTACAGAAAACTATATGAAACGAAGAGCCATGATAGAATCGATCGATTTATAAATTAAAATATTTTCAACTATTTACATCTCAACATCTGTCTGCCAACCGACTTGCCCATTAAGTGGAAAGTAGTTTTGAAAACTAGGGATTTTCCAGGTGGTATTACTATTCGCATCTATTCAGCAGCGAAGCAAGTCGATAACTGTATCAACATTACGTTTAAATTAAAGCCTATAAAACTAGGATGCTAATTGAATCGAACAATTACTTCGAATTTTTTCCACACCAATCTATGGAGTTTCAAACTAATAATATGTTCTTACCTTGGTTTAATGGGCGTATTCTTTTGAGGCGCAATGTGTCCATATTTCTTTTTTAACAAAATTAAAATAACGTTGTGAATTGAATAATTGTGGTAGTTTAAAAATCGTATTTAATTAATGATATTAATATTAGTACTTATTATGCAATTGTTGTTGAATGTACATTTTTTTCATGATTACATATTCAAACAATAATAAATATATTATTAAGACTACAGTTAAGGCCATCTTTTAGTCGTGAGACAAATCCGTATTAAGTGGTTTTATGGCTAATTCATATTATTCCTAAATGCATATACTTAGATAAAAATATTAATCGGAACTGCAAACGAGTAAATTTTCGTCAATAAAAGTCTTTGACTATTATCATGAAATATCAAATGAACTATTTCTTAGGAAAAATAAAGTGAGACGTATATAGATTCGTATATATGGTGTTTTTATCACTACCTTTAATGCAATTATGTAGAAATTCATAACTGTCGACCTTAAATCATAACAAAAATTTATTATTGGACAGATTTACATTAGTACTCAGAAATAGTAATATTACTTCTTTTACTGGTCATTTAATGCATTTTTTTTCAATCTTTGTCAATATATTAAAATATTTCAACCTTTAAGTAAAATACCCTTTTCTTATTTGTTTATTTTTGTACACTTCACATAGCTTTATATTGACATAAAATTCTAATGATTTTATAAAAAAGGTGGTTAAAATGTTACCAAAAATTAAATGTAGATAAGTAACTCGTTTTAAATTTAGATTACTCTTAGTAAAAGCTATGTTAAAAATCCTAATTAAAAAAATATTTAAAATTAAATGTTTAACTTAAAAACAAATAATAGTGTATTTAAATATTTTTATTCCGATGTGTAATAAATTTGCTTTCACAATATTAAAAATATTAATTAATTAAAATAATATTAGTTCTAAACATTCAGCTTTTCTCATCAGATAAAGCTTTGCTAGATAAACGCATACAATAATTTAAATACGAGGCTGACTATATAATTCTATCAGCTCTAGAAATGATTTATATTAAGTACCTAGACGTAAATACCTCCCCAATAATATTAAAAACCGTAAAATATTTCTCGTTCTTTGTGTGTTACCTAAAAATCTATAAAGATTTAACCGATATAACAGCTCTTTATAAACGCGCATGTATATAAAGAGAGCACGTTTTGTTGCATATTTTCAACATATCAAAAGGAATTAATAAGAAATAAAAATAGAAATCTGATAAGTTTTTAGAAACGATTATAAAAGTTGGTCAATATTAATTACTTTTTTTAATTGGTAGCCATTTTCTGAAATAATAAAAAATTAACTTTTAACATACAATGATATTCATTATGTTGCTGTCGAATGTATTTTCGACTTTTTTCAAATACTACGTGCTTTCTTTTGGCGACCATGCCGGACCTGCAAGTTTCATGGATTTGTATGTTGCGTCTGCATATAGAGGATAAAACAAGATGTAATCTTCAATTTGTTTCGTCTTAGTATTCTTCGTACTAAGAGCGTATTTCTTCGTACCGTATTTCTTCTTCTAAAATTGTTTGATGACTCTATTTCTTCTTTTCCCTACTTAAGAGTGTCGTTTTTATTTTCATAACGCCTGAGTCCAAACTTATATGAACTTTTGCTGGTCTTCTTTGGTTTATTAATAGAACGTAGGGGATCACTTCATTACGGAAAAAAATTTAAAAAACAGAAAAAAAAGAGGATTCCATTTCCTGAGGCGCTGCCAGATGGCGATAGTTACATTTTTACTATGTCTGCAAAAAATTGTGACAAAATATCACATCTGAAGTATCAAAATCAGTCATAAATCGATTTTTACATGAATAAAGTTTTGGATTTAGTAAGCAGCTTACAAAATTTCTAAAAAGAATAGGTATTGAAAAAAAACAAACTTTTAGCGTGAAAAATCTAATAATTTTATATAACATGATCCAATCACAAATACACCATTTCTACATACTAAATACTATGCAATCAATCAAAAGAACCTTTCTCACTTGCATCTGAAGCAATGCCCTGAGCAATTTCGTTCAGTATCGGAGAAACTGTACGTTGCGGAATTTGAGACAAAATATCTTCCTTCTTCGGTCTGGATGCCGCGTCATATGGCTCTATTCCCGTTTCGCGGAAGAGCCAGTCAGTTTGGCTTGCCGCATCAGCGATCAGGATGTAATGTCGGGGATCGCAGAGGCGTGAGGGCAGACGAGCTACGCTAAGCGATATAACCCCTCGCAGGAGCCAAGTTACGCGGTTGTCTGACATGGTTATGGGAAATGCGAAGCCACCACCGCTATCACCATTGCAGGCGCTTGTCACTGAGGAATTGGAAATGAAATAGGTCAGTTTGGTGATATTGTGGTAATTTGTCAAGCGATATGTATAGTGTATTTGTGTGCAATTATAAGTACACACTGAATATCAACATGAACCAAACTATGTTTTATTTTCTATACATATATGTAATATTTATTTTAAGGCCAATTTATTCAGGCTTGAATTCTACATGTACCTGGGAGATGCCCACAACTCTGTATTAAATTTTAGTTATTATTATTTCAAAAGTATACTGTTGATATTAGTGAAAAACATTTCGAATGGATTTATGAGTAAATTATAGATTCTTGTATAAAATTTATTTCTCCACATTAACCCACTTAAAAGTAAGCAGTTGAAAATCTTTTGTACAACCAGATACCCATATCTTCACAGTTATTACTTCGTAAATTAAAATGTAATGCAATATCGAAATTAATTCACGACGATTTTATTTTTTAAATATATTCATATCGATCCTTAGATACTGATATTACAAACAAAAGTTTCAACTTACAGTTGTTAGGCCCATTTCCAGCACAAAACGAATTAGAATTTAGAAATTTGCCAAAGAAATTTGGTAGACTGTCTAAGCAGTTCTCATCAGGAATGACTCGCATGCGACCAGTAGTTAGCTGCTCGGACAGTTCGTCATCTTCATTGGTGCCCCAACCTACTACCTGGGGTAGAAGATGAATAAAAATAAATTCTGCTCTGTACAGATATTTTATTGTTACATTTATGTATTAATGTTATTATTGTTCTGAAAATACAAAAAAATAAAGGAAAATATACTTGTCATTAGTTTTACCGATAATTCATTAAAAAAAAAGAACTGTTAATTGTAGGCTGTTATTTTAATACGCTTAAAAAATAACATTATGTTTTTGCTGGGTAATTAATATTTGTCTAGAGCGCAGCTTGATGTGGTTTCAGTTAGAGAGTTTTGTTATCACGGCGTAATATTTAAAAATGTTGGGACCATTCGAGTAAATATTCCTAGAACTATTTCTATTATTGTAAATTACAAAGACGCAAAAACCTCATAATAAAATATAGTTAGAATGTTAGGTTAACCTAGTAAATGGTAAGCGCATCTGCCTATGTCTTCAAAACTAGACAGTTGTAATACTACGAAGACACAGTAATTTACTGTGTCTTCGTGTCATTCAACTGTCTAGTTTTGAAGACATAGGAGATGCGTTACTTTACTAGGTTAACCTAACTTTAACTATATTTTATAAATGTTTTCCATCTAATCAATGTTAATCCCATCAATTCTGGATGAAATGACCTTGTCCTGAATGATTGGATATTTTATTATTAAAATATATAATGTTTAGAACAAACGTAAATAAATGTGACTTACTGAACCAAACTCCCCATATAAGATATTTTTTTCCACCTGATTCTGGTCCCAAAGACAAATAGGCTGAACGAATTCGTTAAACTGGATATTCTTCTTTGTAAAGAGGAGAGCTAAATCGTTTCTCAAGGTGTCTGCATCGTAATCAGGATGTACATGAATTCTCTGTACCTGTATTTTCATAAATTTACATAGAAGGTTGAATTATATTTAAGACTTTGAAATATGAGTATATTATCTAAACGTTAACGTCAATTAAGTAGAAAAGAATTGGAATGGTTAGTTGTAATTATCCTAAATTTGTATTTTATTTAGCTTTGTAACATCTTCACTTATTTCTACAAATTTGTCGTAATTTCAAGCAATAAAGAATAAAATGATGTTACTTGATAAGATTTTGAATGGTCGTCTGTCTGGTGAAGGTTATATTTTCCCAAGACCAGTGTCACTTTGTCTGGGAGGAACTCGCGACCATTATTTATCACACAATGAGCAGCTGAAAACAAAGATGAATAAATTGTTATCGATTTAATAAAAAAAAATACTAGTCTGTACATAGGGGGATAAAAGCAATTTCATCCATTTAACTGCAGTATAAAAAAAAATTAATAATGATTAGGAGGTTTAGAAAATATTTTCGGAAAATATAAGCGCAAAAAGCATACATCGGTATGCTTAAATTATTTAAAACTCGAAAATTATATTATCTGTAGATATTATATTTTAAATGGATAGGAGAATATGGGAGTAGAATGTGAATATTGATTTTAAATTAAATAATATGATTATGGCACTGTAATAGATAAATGGGCGGACAATGAAGTTTGATTATTCAGAAATTAGTTTTTGAGGAATTTTTCAAGATTGATCTTTATGTGTATAAATAGTTACTTATAATACTTGATCTATGTTATACCGACCTATGTGATATCCATGGGTTTAGATATGTATTTAAATTTGGCACTATTTGCAAGAGTTTTCAAATGATATAACAGTTATCATAAAATAAATTAAATTTCATTTAAATTTGTTGGATTAACACCAAGTATTAACAAAGTGGTATTTCTAAAAACATGTCATATCATATTTCATTACCTTTATCCTTTCGAACCTCTATACCCATTTTATTTCATACACTCAGTTCATATCCTTCAAATTATTTTTACTCTTTTTGGATGAAAGCTAAGACAATACGTATATAACAATGATTAGATTTCCAAATGTTAGGTAAATAAATAAACATATGTTTACCGCTCAATACTGCGTTCGAGGAAACGAGAGTGCCGCCGCACTGGTATTTGGGCGATCGCCGTCTGTTGTCAATAACCAGGAGAGCGGCATGCCAAGGCCAATCACCGGGCTTGGTAGGCTCACCGTTGGTAATTAGGGGCGTGTGCTCTACCTGCTTGCGTCCACAGCGCGGAATAAAGCGAGTGGGTGGAACGAGGGCAGAGGATACGGCGAGCGGGACTGGTCCCGATTCTTGTGGGTCCCACTGTTGACAGACATTTTGTTGGATTAAACAAAGTAATTGTTTGACGCGAGGTTAGACAATTTATTTGACAGTGTCGACAACTGTGAGAAGCTTCTATATTACATGTAAATATTTTCTTCGTTGTGAACTGTCTTTTGCGAAAGACAAATTTTAAACAGACTTCCCTAGCTTTTAAATTTTTTTTTCAATTTTCATCTATCTGTCTGCCTTCTTGTAATGATTTGCTATAAAATGATTTGTTTTAAATTGACACCAGCAGGTATTTAAAACCGATTCCTAAAAGCAATCTACGAATTTTACAATCTCAGCGCTTTAAGTAGAAATTGATAAGTTACACTTTTGTTACTTATTTAATTAATTTTATTGTAAGATTGGTCTTATTGGCTGTTAAGTTGGTGCAACATAGAAGAAGAAGTATTAAAATAAAAGCATGAAAAATGTGTCACGCGACATTAACACGTAACGCTGTAGAGTTCCGACCACTAGATTCTGTAAATAAGATCCAGTCAATTAAGTAGTGTACTGTCCTCCAAATTAAAAAAAAGAGTCTAAAGAAGTTTCTCTTCGAAAATAGCGCTCCAACTGCATGCACTTCAACCATCTGCATAATCGAATAATTGTTATTAACCTTTGTGACGTTCGAGCAAACTGATCGTCTGTTAAATGTAATCTCTCTTATTTCCGGAAACGGTTCATCGACAAAGCCATTTACTACGAGTTTCAATTTCTCCGTTTTTATTAAAGTGTTTATTCTGTATGTATTCTGTCCCAAATCATGAACACATGCCAAAGATGGATCCTGAAAATTAATAAAAATTACATATTAATAAAGTAATGGCGAAGTTATACTATACTCAGGCTTCAAAAATGCTTTCATTATTTCCATTATATCATAAATAATATTACTTTAATTATGTTAAATCTAATAAATTTTTGCAAAAATGTATTGAAATATATTGATGTGTTCTCGAGAGATTGATTGCGCAAACCACTATTACATGTATTTTATTTATTTTTTGCAAATTTCTATGTTAACCTGTTAAATGTATTCTATATAATTTTCGTTGATTTAAAAAGGTCATATGAATATCTAAGATCATATTAAAATAAACTACTTAGATTTTATTTTCCATTTTAACTTAATATTCATCACCAATACCTTGGATTATTTTGTACCAAAGTTACTTTAGGTGCTGAGCAAAGTAAACTAAAAGTTATACATACAATTTGCGTGTGTGTGTGCGTGCGCGTGTGCGTGTGTGTGTGTGAATGTGTGTGTGTGTGTGTGTGTATTTTTTCCTTTAATGCTATTTTTCTATCGATTTTTATAACTATAAAATAATTTAGTCTATCTTTAAATTTTGCGGTGTTTTTACATTTTGACGATATAGACAATACGTTTGAAATTATTAATATATAGTTTGTATTAACTACTTATTATATTTATATCGTTCGTACTAATAATCTTTTGTAATAACCTTTAAACTTTAAGGTTATCTTTGTAATAATCAGTCAAATGTACTAATCAGTGAAAAAAACACCTGCTAAGAAATTAATATTTTTCATAGTTATATGTCGGATTGAACAAGATATTTGCTCTAATAAAGATTTTAGTAGGAATAATTTTTCTGTCTGTTCATAAAATATCTAAAGTTTTCATTTAAATATATAATCAAATAACAGGCAAATTATAATGAAATTATATTTAACTATTATAAAAGCGTATACGAATGCATTTCAAATTACATATCATTATCATTAGACACGTATTAGCACCATTAAAATGGAATTAAAAAATGATTATATTTAGTAATATAAACAATTAAAGTTTCGCTGATAAGATGGTTTTTAACGCTGATGGTGGAATTTACGATGAATATATTGTGTTCACCAATTTTTTTCACGGTAAGAAGAGTACTAAATAAATAGTGCATGCGAAAAGAACATAAAACAATATTATTTATAAAACTAAGGGATCTAAAGTTTAATATAAATAATAGATTTATTATAAAAATAGAGAAATTATATAAAATATTAAATAATACTTTCAATTTTCAATACCAGAGTTAGATTTAAATTAGAAATTACGTATTATTGAAATTCACATAACAATTTATTTTTAATCACGTGTTGCTGCTTATAGGGCTGTAAAATAAATTAAGTAGCTACTATTATCCAGCTGCAAACTGTACAACTATATATTATTATGGACACGCGTATAAATGCATTCGATGATAGATTACCTTTGAACGACAAGCTTTCATGGGTATCAGTACAAAGAATATCTTTAATGAAACATATTTTGTTTATAAATATTTTATTAAAAATGTACGACTAGTGAATATACGGTTCAGTTCATGGCATTACTTTTGTCTGGTATCGTTACTACATTGATGGAAAAAATGATTCAAGATGAAAAAAACATGAAAATGGAAATAAATTCAATGAAACGAAAATTTCATCGATTAAGTGACCTCCTAATAACTGACCTATTGCCGAGTAGATTAATGATAGAAAGATTAAAAATTCAGAAAGTTTAATAAAGTTTTATATAACATTAAAACCTCAGAGTAATCCAAAAATTAAAATATCGACAACAATATTATGCTTTAATTCTCTAAAAGTCCCAAATTTATTTAGGATGAACAATAACAAGTTTACCAACTCACAGGAGTGATTCGTTTAGCTTTTTGCAATTTTTAAAATATTTTTTTATCAGTGACAAAATATAGCCATGGATTGCTTTATATACACGTGGACAAAATAAAATATCTATACTGATTTCTTTGTATTCGAATGTAGTTAGCTTTAATATATTAAATATTTTAATTGGTACAAAATTTTCTAACACTGTGTTTTTGTTAATACACAGGCTGACAGTATGCGACCCACTTCAACTAAATTAGTTAATAACAAGCAGTTAAGAAAAAAACAATCGTTATCTAATTTTCAACTGCAACAATAACTTTTTTAGTAGTAGATGAAAAAATATTATCTATAATAGATATAAAATTGTAATAAAATAACTACAAAGAATAAATATTGAAAGGAGAGAGATAAAATATAAATTTTAGGACCTACCATGTTCCCGCTTTGGAGAACAAGACAAAGCATACTATATGACAATAAACTAAGCTATTAAACTTTTTAAAAAATCTCATTAATATAATAAAAACCTAAAAGTAACAATGGTAAAGTTTATCTGTGTACTTTTGTATTACGCTTTAAAAAAATGTTTTAAAAGGGTGAGGTTCCATTCCCATAAAATTCATGTATCAAATTAATTAATTACATAAAAAAATAATTTGATTTTACTGCTTGATTTGTGCCAGTTTTGCCTCTTTTTTTAGGTACCTACTATATTATATTACTAAGTAAAATGGTTTATTAAGCATTTGATAAAACATTTCGCAATACTTCTTAATATTATTTTACTCACCACGTCAATACTAATCCTCGTTGACATTTGTAAAACCAAATCCACTCGATTAACCCCCACCAGAACTCTCGGGTTAATAGTCACATTAAAATATTTGTCCTCTGCTGTCGCCTTCCCCACGTATCGATTGACTACTAAGAACCAGTCGGGACAAGGTATAGCCACGATTTCCACTCTGCGGATGTATCCCATTGTACTATTATCTGCATCTTCTGGATCAGAACTCTCATCGACCGCTAATGGTCCGGCATCTTGATATGTTAAGAGCGCAAAGTAACTAAATTTCTGCAAACTGTCTTGTCTCTCTAAGAAATAATCGGTATTGTCGGCGAAATTCAGTTGAGTAAACGCCAACATGTTGAAGATTATTAATAATAAATATTTTGTATCCATTTCTATTTTCGTTTACAAAAAGCCCGAGAATGTTTATGTATGAAGTTACGTGTTGGGTCTTCGCAATATTCAAGCAGACTGTTAATGTGTGTTAAGTTATGTCTTATTTATGTCACGAACAATAATAATCATTATATTAATAGTAATATATTCTGACGTATAGTTATGTGATAAAGACTGACATATATAAGTGCTATTTCATTGACTTAGAATAAAAATATTACCATTTTCTATTTAAAAAGTATTAAAGTAATGTCTTTTCGACAGTTTCGCAAACTATATTTAATTTTTTTTGTTATGATTTTCAAAAAAAATTTCTAGAGTGATTACTTCAATTTAATTTAAATATTTCTGTCATTGTTTCTAAACAGTAATAAGTATAAACTTTTTATCGTTTAAAAAAAAAAGAAAGATATATATATATATATGTATATATATATATATATATATATATATATATATATATATATAAAATATAAATTGGGAATATGTTGGTTTTGGTAATATATTTATTTTGATAATAGTTTAAATAACATTCAATGTAATCAATTTTGATCTTCCATTTTATGACAAGAATTCTATTTACGTTTATCACGTCTGGCCACCTATCATCTGTCACAACCTACTTATTTCTGTAGTTTTAAATTTATGTGAATGAAATTTTGAAAGTAAATCCTTCTTTGAAAAATGCATAGGACCCCAAAAAATAAAAAATATATATATCTTCCTGTAGAGGGGGGTGAACTTTTTTCGTGCGTTGCTTCAAGTAGTATAATATTGGGTAGCTCTTCTAAGGTGCAATTGTGGTTTTACGGACCATTTATTCATTTTAAAGCCACGTTCGCGACATGTTGAGATTCAAAATGACATGAAATGTGATATTTTTCAACAATATTCCAAAAAAATTTAAAAAAGTTTGATGAGTTGGTTTAAAACTTTTATTTTGATTAAGTTTCATTAAAAATTTCAGTAAATAACAACAATTAAGTAAACTTATTTTGTGCGTTTTCTGACGCGCATTTAACCAATTCTAATTATTTATATCCCTCTACTAATTTTTACATAATATAAATTTTAGATTCTAAGTTATTGCTAGACAAAATAAAGGGATCATAAATAAAAGTTTCTCGTATATACGACATTATCCTGAAAATAGGAACTATTTAAAAATGATTTCAAAATTATTACGTCAAAGAATTGCGATTGCTTTATCTTAATTGAGTGCTTCACACGCCAGCGTATCTCGTTTAAATTAGTGAACCACTAAATCACGATGGAGCCATCCACATAAGCAGAGTAGAATGCAGAAATAAGAAAAAAATATCGTATTTTGAAAGTAGTGAGTTTGCACAGTCGAGACAATGGCACCTATTGTGGTTGAAACCAGAAAAAAACGTTATTTTTTTTTGTCATATTTATATTTAAAATTTATTTTACTTACAACTATTTTATTCATTTCAATAACTCATTATAATAGTTATGTAGAAATCTATATATTTGGTATGATGTTTAAGTTGCGGTTTGTGGTTCGTATTTGCACTTTTCAAACTTCGATTTTTAGAAAAATTGACTATTCACAAATATAATTGTCAGATGTTCGAAATAATGATACATGACCTATATATATATATATATATATATATATATATATATATATATATATATATATATATATATGTATATATATATATATATATATATATGTATATATATATATATATATATTTATATATATATATATATATATATATATATATATACGAAACAATACTCTAAAAAAACTCAGTTGATATTTGCAAGGTGAATTTTTTTATATTTAAATATCACGAGGATAACATAATATGAAAGTGAATCAGTCCTGACAATAAAATCTATTTAGCAAACTCAAACACAAACTAACTGGGCAGCTTCTCTACATCTTTGTTAGTTTGCTACTATTCTAGACTTTTGTTAATGATACTAACCTGGATAATAAGCTTCTATTAAAGTCTTAAGAATACTATCCAAATTCGCATTTTAGGTATCAGTTAAACGATCTTTACTTGCAATCTTTACGAGAGTGTAAAGATCTTCACTTACAATCTTTACAAATTACCCACCTGAAGATATCATACAATGGAACCTAGGTCGTGGAAAATAATATAACTAAAGTAGAAATAATACTACATCACGTAGTTTCATTTAGTAGTAAAAATTAAATTGAAATGAATTTCTACTAAAATTAACGCCAAATATATTCAATATATTCTAAGCTTTACGATTTTGGATTAACTTATATCAAATTAATTTTCCCCATAAATAAGCTTTAATTTTTTTATATTCCATCCATAATTACTATTACCTGTAGTGTGGATGATATACAATGATAATGCATTCAAGGTTCGAATAAATGACGTGTTATCAATTTGATGCCTGACTTGTTGATGACACAAATTTTAACAGGTTCATTTTTTAGTTTATGTGTTATTAATGTATGTGTAGATATATGGATTCAAAAACATCAAATATTTAGAAAACGTATTGATATACCAGAAATATTATTTAATCAATCAACAATAAGTATGTCTATAGATTAAAATTTACAAGGAAGTATTATATAATATACTAATAATAAGAAAAGACAAATAAGTAATAGGAAACGATCAAGAAAAAATATACAGGCGCTCTGTGAATTTGTAGATCAATGACAAGTGGCAGAGATTAAATATATTGAAGTATTCGTAGACAATAATGTCAAGCTTAAAAATAGGAAGTCTATGAGATTTTTCACTAGGCCTCCAAATATGAGACAAGACAATAGATTACTAGAATACTTTAGCAAATTCAAGATAAGGCTCGGAATATGTACTGCTCACATATTTATCTGTGACTAGTTATAGAAAACGAGGTAATATTATACAACCATAAATAAAATAAAGTAATTAAACTAAACCATCGACAAGATAAATATAAAAAAGGATTTTTATTTTTAAGTACTTCAAAAGGAAAAACAACTAAACCGTTATAAATTATTATGGCGGAGACCCTCGAATGAAAATTTACCTATATGTATTTTTATAGATCTCTCTCTCTCTTTTTCCTGGCCATGGTCTCATATCTCATTGGTTAGCCTCCGCAGACATTTTCGCCACAATAGTCTATCGTGTGTTGTCATTGAGTTCAAATTCTTCAGTTCAAGGTCTTTATCTATAACACCCTTCAGGTGGCAGCAGGTCGACCTCGGCCTTGGCTTAACACTGCTTTGGTCATATAGTTTTTGTAGTGCCTCAAAATGTGGTCGTATCAAGACAAGCTATTTTCTTTCAGCTTTTCTTCAATTTTTGTGACTTTAAACGTTCTTCTAATGTACTCATTTCTGATTCTGTTCAGTCTTGTAACTCCCCCGGCCCAACGCAGCATTTTTATTTCTGTGACGTGCATCTTTTGTTCATCCACCTTTCTCGCCAGCCAGCTTGTATACTTACCTTGCTTGTATACTTGGTCTTTGAGTTTGATAGGCATTCTAGCGTCACATAATACTCCGGTTAGTGATCTTCATTTTAGCCAGACAGTTGTAACTCTGTGCTAAATGTTTTTCTCAGTGCTGTCTTTCAGAGCTACGACTGAACCGATATATTCGAACTGCTTTACCTTTCTCAGAGATGTTCCAACAATTATCACTGATGAGTTGTCGTTGGCGTTATTTTCATACATATCACATCGCATGTATTCAGTTTTGTTTCCATTCATTCTAAGACCTCGTCTGTATTATGCTTGTTGTCATGCATTTAGTTGTTTCTAGACTTCTGTTTGAATTTCGGCAATAAGATCTATATCATAGCAGTATCTTAGGTGCAAGTTTTTGCAAATGTTCCGTGATATAGTTTATAACTAGGTAAAACAATAACGGGTTTATTGTGCATATTTTGTGAACTTTGACCTTAACTACAAATTTGTTGGTCTGGCCTAAGGGGCTACTAACAATTATGGTTAGTCCTTTGTATAAATCTTTGAAAAGGATATATAATGTTCCTGGACTAATTGTGATCTCAAAGCTGGCCAAAGCAGATCTCTAGGTACGTAATTAAAAGTTTTCTCTAAGTCGATCGTTTCCGTTCGAGACGTTTCCGTTAGTCATGCTTTTATTGAAAAGGCTTGTGAGCTAGGCCTCTCCGGTGATCCCAGTCCCTTTCCACACCTTCACTGATATCTCATTAGGACTAATTGCTGTTTCATTTTGGATAAGGCTCTCCTCACCTCAGGTGTTTTAGTTTCTTTAATAGGGCCTTCCGATGGCTAATTGGGTTTAATGGTTCATGCAGAAACTATTCATTCAGTAGTTCTTGATAGTATTATTATCATCTTATATATATATATATATATATATATATATATATATATATATATATATATATGTATGTATATATATATATATATCTTCATTCTGAGTTAGTAGTTTGCCAGACATATTTTTTATACACTTGCTGGGTTTTACATCTTTTGTCTGATTCGGACTCTTTTTCCAAGTTTAAATATCTCATTTTCTGAGTCGGCCGCTTGTAAGTTCGCGTAGAAAGGTAGCCTGCTTTCCGCTCTCGCAACTGCTACACAGGACTTTGCTACATACTTTGGTTTTTCATATTCCTCTTTACAAGCATCCCATCCGGGATCCTACCACTTTTTAAAGGCATCTTTTTTATTCCCCAGTATTACTTTTATTTCCTCATTCCACCATGAAGGGTTTAAACTTATCTTAGCTGTTTCAAACAAAAAAAAGAGATCAGTTCACTGAATTGTAATTCAGTGGAATTATGATAGGCCAATAGATATTAACTTCAGGCCTATCAGAACTTGACAGTGAGATTTTGAGAAATTTCTACGACTCTTCGATAAATTTATCACCTTCATATTTGCTTAGGTTATAGAATTTTAAGCGCGATTGTTGTTTTGAGTCAAGATGCGATTTCGAGAACCAAGACGGGAATCTTAAGCAAGCTACTAGTAGTCTGTATTGGGTGGTGATAGCGTCCATGGGTATGACCTTGCAATCTATAAGTATTGCTCCGTTGCATAGAAAATAATCTATTTGCGAGACTGAGTTGCTACTCTTATATGTTATAAGATGCTAGCTTTTCTTTTCGCAGAAAGTGTTCATAATTATTAAATCGAACTGAGTTGCCATTTCCATGATAGTTTTCCTTGAGCATTTAATGTACCAAATCATTCAAATATCCACCGATAATTCTCTTTTCTTTCCTCCCAGAAAGACTCTTTCTCTTCCCGTGAGCAGCCCACTTGTGAACATTTTTGTCAATGTTATACATTGACAAAAATGTTGTTGTTAAATGAAATTCAAAAAATATCTTTTAATATGTAAATTAGTTTCAATCGCAATTAGTGGTAATAAGAGGTTCACGATTATTCCGCGTTTCCCATGGCGAATAATCGAATTAATCGCCAATATTATTCGATACCAAAAACCATATTATGTAATTAGAAATAAATAACAATAACATGCCTCTAGTGGTGTCAAATCTATTATATTTTCAATTTTTCTACTTATATAGGTAGGGATTCTACTTAAATCCAACGATTTTTCTGCCATTTCTGAGAAAACAATGAAATTGTCCTGGTATTTATACCGATTTATAAGCCTGGACATCTCCTTTTTGTCTAGCTTTTACGGAGAAAACCTCGATAGTAGGATATAACGAACTTTGTATTCCCAATATCTATTGGAAAATTCCCTTATTTCATACAAATTAACGTTTTAATATTACGGGATTTCCATAATGAATTTACTTGTATTTAGGTTGTATTTATTATATTGATGATAAGCTTGACCTGACATCGTGGTTTATATTTTTGTAACCAGTAATTATTGAGTAAAATTTTCTTTCCAATGCTAGAATATCATTCAATTTAAGAGTGTAGTACAGTTAAATGTAACCAAAATGTGTTAAATGTAACCGAATTCCTGGAAAACTCACAATTTTTGCATTATTTTAAGAAGGAAGAAACCGTGCGTTACACACGGTTTGGTGTAAAAATTAGTCACGCAACAAAAAGAGCAGAAAAATCGGCTTTACAGCACCATTTAAAGTATTAACACCCAGATAATTAAACTTTTATGTTTTTACCAATTATTTATGTGGGTAACATTGTTATAATTTATCTAATGTTTGCTATGTTTTTGGCAAACTTTCCTTTTCCGTACGTGAGTTTGGTTCCATTTCCGTAAGCTCAAGTCATGCTCAAGATAATGCTCCTGCAGAATAATTTCCCGGTTCCTCCGTATCCACCCGGATGCCAAGTCAGACTTTGTTTAACTCTTTTTACAACAAATTTTGGAAAAGAATAGCTCTGAAACATTGGTGAAATGATCATTCTCAATAATGAGCCAGTGCATTTTTTAACATAAAAGAGTCTGAATTTTGCCAATATGACCAGCGACTAGTGGGAAACCATAGAAAAACTATTGAGACATTGGACATCTTTCGAAGAGGGAACAAAACTCACAATCTCTACATATGACCCTATATTAAATACGATTCTAATAAAAGCTACAATATCTAGACACTTGATTACAGATGCACTGATTCAACAAAAGGGACAAGTTAACGGTTTTTGAAAGACCCTAATAGGAAATATGGATACGTCTTTTCACTTTGCGGAATAATACCTAAACAAGATATTTTACTTGTCGACATTTTTATATTCTCGCCACAAGAACTTTCCCTTTCATTTCTTCCAGTCTGGATATGTAGAGTTGCCCTCAGAGAAACAAGATAGACAAAAAAGAGCTTCAGAGGTTGCGTCCAAAAGGCCTCGATTAGAAAATGAAAGTGATAATGTTGCTACAGAAGTTCAGAAATGATTCTGGACCTATTTTGAAAAATCTTCAATAGGGCAACCTTCTAAAGAGCAACCTAAGAATGCTGCTACTAACGATAAAAAAAGAAAGTCGCCCACATCAGCTCACCAGGGGCTGAAAGATATGTCACTCGATAAAATGAGTGGACTTTGAATAAAAATAAGTATCCGTACCCCATTTTAGGTAAGCTCGCTAAGCGATATCTGACTTCTCTAGAAAACTCTGTTTATTCAAAGAGACTATTATCCCAGGCGGATTTTATGTATAAAAAAACGTAAACATGTCGAATATCGGATAATAGCGGCTAACTACAGATCTCTAATAAATTCTAGCAATTTATCCCTTGAACGCTTAGACTCAAAATGAGGTAACCGGTCGTTTTGCCGTGTCCGATAAAATAATGCATAATACCGAAATGTATTTTTCGATTTTATTGATTTTTCTTCCTATATGGGGAATAGGTGTAGTTATAAATCAATCCAAATATATACCTAAAAATATTAAATACAAAGAAATTCCCATTTTGGAAAAAAAGGGTTCCTAAAAGGAAAATATTTATATAATAAAAATTATTTTATTACATTAATATTAATATTATTGTGTTGTAAGTAGTACGCAGCATCAACCTATCTAAAAAGAGAATTTTACATTATATTCAATTCATGTATTTACTATAATGCCGCAGTTGGGCGAAGGAAGGAAGTCATGAGTTGTATTGCCTTCGCCCTATTACGTATTCCTCACTCTATTCCACTTGACTTCATCTGACCATATGAGTTTTCTCATGAGGCGTGCATATCCAGAATTGTTAGATAGATACATGTAGACCATCTTGTTCACTGAATCACGTTGTTTAAAGATTCCATGATCGCAGCGTCTTTGGTGGAATTTTCTATGTGGGCTGCTACGAACACGGCAAGATGGTTTTCAAACGGCATTGCCATACTAATGATGGTAAGAGTCTAGATCATGGATTCCCAATCAGTGGGATGTGCTTCACTTGGGGGGTGTAGAGTGCTCCAAAGGAGGGCGGGTTGCTGTTACTAATAAAAACGATACTGAGCAACAACAATGTTTGATACGTTACGAAGTGTTAAGGAACGATGCGTTGCGACCTATACGGCTTATGCTACATATTGAAACATTATAAAAAATATGGCGCATTAAAACAAACCGGAAGAATATGTTGTGATGGAAAGCCAAGAAGTAAAACGAATTAAGGCTAATACAGCAACGTCTTTTGCGCCATCAACATGTAAATTCGTTGAAGGGTCATAATAACTTTCACTACCCATAGCTGAAAACCAAAAATCTCATACTGTTGGCGAGACCCTGGTGAAGCCTTGTTTATTAAAAGCAGTAGATATAGTACTCGGACAACAAGAGAAGAAGAACTTATCAAATATTTCACTTTCAGACAACACAGTGAAAAGGCGTATCGATGATATGGGGACAGATTTATAAAACTAGGTTATAAAGGGGATCGAGTCTTCTCCTTGGTTTGTAGTCCAATGTAATGAAAGTACTGATGTGGCAAATCGCTGCCAAATTTTGGTATTTGCGCGTAATAAATATGAAGACAACATAAAGGAGGAACTACTATTTGAAAAATTTGAAAACAACGTCAAGGACTTCTGATATTATGGCGGTATTCACTGATTTTTTCGATACTCACAAAATTTTATGGGTCAACTTATCGAAGTGTGCACAGACGGCACTCCTAGTATGATTGGCTGTTGTTCGAAATTTGTGATATTACTGAAAGAGAAAAAATCTGTCAAAAATATCAACATACACAGACAAGCATTAGCTGCGAAAACATTTTCCAAAGAGATGAACAAGGCTCTTTAATTTGGCCATTTAAATCGTGAACTACATAAAACACAATGCTCTCAATACGAGATTATTTGTCGCTTTTTGTGATGATTTTCCTCAGCTCATAAGACGCTATTATTTTATATAGAGACGATATGGTTGACAAAGTGAAATATGCTCACACGATTATTCGAGCTCAAGTACGAGGTAAATCTTTTTCTTAAACAGCAAGGTAAAACGGACATATATAATTATTTCTCAAATGATACATTTCAATTATCTCTTGCATATCTTGCGGGTCGTTTTGAATCGTTCAATGATTTTAATTTGAACCTACAAGGAAACATGAAATCAAATATCATGGTTGAACACGATGTCATAAAAGCTTTTGTTGAAAAACTGCAACTAAGGAAACGACAAATGCAAGCTCAAAATTACTCAGCATTTCGCAAATTCTTTTCAATGTTTCTTTTTAGTGTTCAATAAACTGGAAATTTATCTGTACATATAATGAATAACTTTGAATGTCTGGCTGCTGAATTTTGCAGATATTTTCTAAAACTTTTCAGGTAACCAAATTCATAAATTAATAAGAAATCCATTTGCGGTTGATATCGAACAACTGCCCGAAATATTGCAAGAAGCTTTGGACGTAAGAAATGATTCGTTTGCTCCCAACAACTTTGAATAAATTTCGGATAAAATATTTTGACATTAATCCTATTATCGACAAGGAAGCATTGCATATTTTTTTACCATTTTCAACTACTTATCTTTGTGAGCGGGGTTTTTCAACACTCTTGGGAATACAAACGAAATAAAGAAACGGACTACATGTTGAAAATTATCTCCGCTATGTACTCACTAGCCCATGTTAGCCAAGTATACACTAATTGTTTAATAAAGTGCAGCCACAGTGCTCTCACTACTTGTGTTTGTAAAAATAAAATTTCTTTTAAATTTCTTAGTATTTTAGCAAAAACTTCGATGATGCACACAGGGTAAAATGTTGGGAACCTATAATATAGACTCCAATCTAGATTTCTAGCATTTAGTATTATATTTTATATGAAAAATTTTGAAAGAAATAATATATGAAAATACATAATATTTACAAATTTGTATTACATATGTGAAAGATATAAATCCTGTGTGATCAACGGAACACGTCCCGGGATGGCTAATGGCTTTTGATGGCGCGGTGCATCCGGGGTGCGGGGTTAAATTTCTAATAGTTCATCAAGCAATGATAGGGCAATTTTTGTAATCGCCAAGCCGCCTACCCAGTGTGGCAATTATTAGATTTATCTCCAATTATAGATAAACTGGACGAGATGTATATCCAGAAGTTAAAAGAAATAGTCTGTCGATGTAAAATATGTACTAGGCAATTTATTTAAATAGTAATATAAAGTAATATATAAACCTTCATATTCAGACTTTAATATATACTAAAGTATATACAAAACCATCCCAGTGCCGGTCCCACTCATTTTGAACAGTTCGTTATAAAATTGATCTGGTTTAATTTCATATTTCTAAGACAGAATTTTACTTTTTGAAACTGCATTAATATATCTACCTAAAACTACGCTCTATCACTCAAAAGAAATATCATCCCACATTATTCAGTTTACTGCCACTAAATTTTCTTTAACCAATTTTTTCACAACACACAGCAGCCTGTTAAAAAGTGAAAACGACTCAAAGTCGTTGTCTGGAAGTAACTGTTCAAAACTGTGTAAAAATTATTTTTGACTTGGCTTTATCTTAAGGTTAATATATCTTTATTTTGTTACTTTATTTTATTTAATTTAAATTCAATCTAAAAATATTTTTAGTATTAGGTAACTTATACTAATATGAAAATTATGCAAGGTCTCTTTTCTAGGAACTTACTCGAGTTGGAAGTGCAATGCAGCAAGAAAATGTAAGAAAATACATTTATGCACACAGATAATATATTTTCGTCGTTTTTGCTTAAACGGCACCTGACAAGACACATGACAGATAGTTTCCTTAGCATGTTAGAAATGTCATCGTATTGAGTGTAGTATAATATGACGGTATTTCTAAAAAGGCTATTCACAGTATAATAGTGACTTGTCAGACTACCCTTTGTACAGATTTTAGCTTTACTCACCAAATAGCAACAACCCTATAATAGCAAAGCACAATGTTATTTCCGTGAAGAAAGTCAAATGATAGAAATAAAAATAATTGTAAATAAATTCTCTTACGATAACTCGAGGATGAATTCGCCACGCAGTAAGTGATGGTAGTGCGGATCATACTGCATAAGTAGCGGAGGTATGGCACGTCATTTTCCAGTGCGGCACGTAACAAAGTTCCTCGGCCTACGGAGATCGACGAGTAAAAGGGAAGAGCGCGCTTGGCGCGTTGAGGCTCTTGCGGTGTATTCTGTCACGCTCGTTGATCGTTCGTTTCTGTCGCATCCTGTAGTGTTAACCACATGTCTTACGTATAAAAAGTGTATCGCATTACAAGAAATTCATTCAGTTATCTGAACTAATTCATTAAATAAACGCTACCACTAGCAATCACCATTAGAGCCATGATCCCCGTCACATTGCTATTATTAACAAAGATTCGTGAAGAAAAGATACATGGCGCAATACTTATTAACGAAGTCCACAAAAAATACATTTAAAAAAGATACTGGCTGAATCAGAATCCAACTCTCAGGAAAAGATCCTGGTGCCAATATATCCATTCTGCCAGGAAAAATAAATACTACTATTCAGCCACTACAATTTCAGCTCTACGTCACTTAAAACACCCTACCTACTACATTCCTCCCTACTGCAAAAAAACACAGCTCTTTCTAAATCTACGTCAACAATATAAATTTCATGTCAGTCATTTATCGTCGTCATTTATCGTCCCGGATCTAAGGATTAAGGCCTTCCTAGGCGCCGATTTCCTGAAACACCATAACCGTTGACCTGAAAAACCGACGCCTGATTGACAGATGTGTAAGCCTCACTGTCAATGCGCCGCCACGTGCAACAAATATGCCAAAAATTAGAAGTATCAACGTGCAATAACCTGATCATGGCATACTGTCGAAATATTCCGATATGACATGTCTCAAATCAATAACATTAAGCCCCAAACATCGAGTCGAACGCGTCATCGAAACGACCGAGCCGCCCTTATACTACCGAGCAAGACCACTACCGCCATATTGCTAATAATGGCTGGATAAAAAGGCGTTCATGAACAAGATCGAATAGAGCCTATTCGGTCATCACCACTCCATGTAATACCTAAAAATAATGGCGACTTACGAACCTATTGTAACTAACAAAGGCTCAACCTAATTACCAAGTTCGATCGTTACCCGATAGACCTGAATCGGGTATACCAGCAGATCCTTATCTTGGGAGTCCACGTTGAAATATATCGATCATTACGCCATCCTGTCTTTTCAATTTCCCGAAGTTGTGTACAATTCTGAAGAATGCCGGCGAAACGTTCCAACGATTCATCCACGAGGAGCTTACTCCGTGAATTCAACTTCGTCTTTTCCTTTCTTTTTCAATGGAACTCCAGCAATACCCTGAAACGGTACTCGATCAGCCAGAAAAAAACACCTCCTCCAAGTGAAATTTTGGCAAACTCGTCTCAACCCCTCCAAATGCACTTTTGGCAAGGCGGTAGTAACATTTCTTATGTGTAACGTATTCTAAGACGGTGTCAAGCCATTTATAAAATGGCGGCAGCCTCATAATGGTGAAAAACATGATTACTTCGGCGAAAATATTCAAATAATAGAAAACGCAACAATTCCAAATAGTGATAAAACGCAAGACAATTTCTTTTACGGCAACCAAATAGTAAAACACGAAAATAAAATCGGCACGCATTAAGCGATGACTGCCTTCACGTTACGCAATATATCATTTTGGATGGGAGTGCAAGAGCGGCGAAGGTATGGCATATCGTTATCCAGGGCAGCGCTTAGCGAAGTTCCTCGTCCCTTTCCGAAGTTCCTCATTCCTTGTCCTTTCTGCCCACTCTGCGCATATCAGTTTTTAGATTTGGGAAGCAGGGCGCTGAGGCTCACGCGGTGTTTTTTGTGCGTCGCTCGTCAATCATTCTTGTCTACCGCAGCGCTCTCTCGCGGTTTTTGTATTTTGCCGTCTCTAAGTTTGACCCCATTTTTTATATGTAATAAAAATACTTATCATGGCATCAAAAATTCATTAATTTACCTGAACTTCTACATCTTACACCGTTTCCTATACTTCATTTTAAGTTAAGTGTCTTGGTACTAGCTTTAATGTGAAATTAAATAAAGTGTAATGTAATCGGTAAAGTAAAAAGTGGTAAGGAATTGATAAAGAAAATAAAATGAAATTAATAGAATCGAGTACAAGGTTCTACAGCTTTTTCAGTATCATAACATTCATAAATATATTTTATTTCAAAGCGATTAAAAATTTAGAAGGAATTTATTTTCGTTTGAATAAAAGAGAACGTAATCAACACAAAATTATACAAAATTATATTTATTCGAAAGAATAGCACAAACAATCTTACATTTTCAAACTAACGATTCACGAGGAAAGTTGCTACCCTTACATAATAAACATCATACCTTTATTAAGATAATGGTACTACGTATCACGAAAACTTTAAAGTACATTTTATCGTGCGAGATTCAGAAGTGCATTTCACTCCTAACCATTTTACTACTGAATTGTGTACTTGGTTACTAGTTTCGAGCGACATTCAAACTTTTCATTGTACCCTCTAAATTATAGTTTAATATGTTACGGTGTTTCGAATTCAATTTTGGAACTAGTGATACTCTTTAATATCGGATTTTGCTAAACAGATTGTATTCCATTATGTCATAGAACTGTGATAAAAACCTATTTGGTTTATCTCGGCATAGTGGTCTATAAAAATTGCAACTTTTAATTTTCTTGAAATTTTTCTTTTATGCACCTTCTTGAAAATTTTTTTTTGTTCTTTCCTTATATTTTTTTTCCCGTTTCGACAAAGAAATTAAAAAAATTAATGAAAATTTAAAACGAAAATAATGTTAATATATTACGAAAAACAATTATGAATAACTTTGAAATTTCACATTGCACACAAAGTAAATATCTGAAAAATGAATTAAACAGATTCATTACTCAAAAATAATTAAATAAATCAATTATCAATGGGTGAAGCCCATTATATATTTAGGATTTTTTTTTCAAATTATTCATTATCTCATTTATTCCATTGAATCCATTTATTACAATGTTTAGGTATCGTTTGTACTTCAAAATAAAATATATTCATTATATTTCTTATACAGAATATTTTTCTTTAACCCTATAAACTTTGTAACAATTATGCAAGCATCTATTATATATATTCCTACAACTTCGTAACAATTATGCAAGCATCTATTATATGTATTCCTATAACTTCGTAACAATTATGCAAGCATCTATTATATATATTCCTATAACTTCGTAACAATTATGCAAGCATCTATTATATATATGCCTATAACTTCGTAACAATTATGCAAGCATCTATTCTCACAAAACAAATTCCAAGGAAAATGTTATTTTCAAGCTTGTTGTGTTGAGATTCATTAATTTTTGGTTTTTATTATTATGTGACTGCCAAATATTATTTAGGTTTCATCTTTATCATAAATAACAATAAACGACTGTTAAATATTATTTAATTTAAGATGCAATGAATATGCGATATAATTTTTTTTAATTCCACTTATAGTTAATGACTATCACAATATACTTATGCAAGACCTTTTTTACTGCATACTAAGACTTTTTCGGGTTAAGTAACAATTTAAAGCTTCTATATTAGTAGAATAGGTCAGACTTTTCCGGCAATTTCAAAGTCATAATAAAAATTTTCAACAAAATATGTTATCAAATCAATGATAAGCACGTATGCACGCACGCACGCGCACACACACACATACATGCACATAAACACGCACGTTCGAGTTAGCATATCGCTCGGTGTAAACTTTGCTTAATGCCACAGTTTCCAGACCGGAGTTTAACGGAGCAAATCGGAGGAAAATACGAAACCAAAGGAATTAACAAATTCATGATATATTAAATTAATTAGAGGAAATCCGGACAAGCATTATAATTTATGCTTAAAGACAATAATCGACCACATTGATCTTACGAACCCACCGACGATTCGCACAGATAAGCTAACACAGCAGTTCGGAGGACAATGTGACACTAAACGACAGATGCTTACAGCTATTCAAAGTTGTAGCCAGTAGAATTAAGTCTAGTTCTTAATTGCAATTATAATTAAAGTAAATAATATACTCGTAACTCACGCATGCTTATGTATATATATATATATATATATATATATATATATGTTTATATATATATATATATGTTTATATATATATATATATATATATATATATATATATATACTTAATAGTTCTGCTTGTGAAGCAATTCCAAATTTACTAAAAAGTTTATTTACATTGGTGCGCATAACATCGAATAGTCATTCATGTATCTGTGAAATGAATAACGGGAAAGTATTCGTTTTTGCGCAGGTTTGTATTAAAACCACAAAAAGAAGGTGTCGAATATACTGTATACATATTCAAGAGAATAAAATAGAAAATTCGATAAGTTAATTTCCAATGGAACGCAATATCCAAAAATTTCTAACGTATTATGGAATGAGTGAACAGAGTTTCAATTGAAAAATGTCATTAATTTGGGCTGAATCGACTATTTAGTCAAGGAAGTCAGGTCACAGCTATGTTAATATGATAGATGTTTTATCGTTTCGTCGTCTATTATTGTGTTAAGAGTATGAATAATTATAATATCACAAATATTTTTGATATAGAATCCACAAACCATATTACGTACGCACTAAATTTAAACTATGCCAACGGCTCGAAGAAATGCTGCAATATTTTCTGTAGATGATATCAAGTTAGCTGATGGTAAAGTTACTGAAACTTTATATGAATATATCATTATAATTAAAACGCTTGGAAGAATTCTCCAGAATCTCATGTTTCTTGAAATCCGCGTTTACGTTTAAAAACAATTTTATTTGGGTAACAAATATTTAATTAGTCCTTCCATTTATTTAAATTAATTTTCATTATTATAAATACAGGTATATTATGGAATTAGTTCCAAACGTGACTTGATTTCGAAGATAATTAACACGGCGAGAAACGACGAGAATTTCGTCTGTCTGCGCTGGGAATATTTTATAATCCCTGGATCGGGTATGGTCTGATATTTGTAGTCACTACAAAAAGGGTCGAGTGCTTAGAATTCATTCTGTAATAGCCATGATCGTTAAATGCAGAGCATAGTCAGCGGTTCTTTTAGTCATATCACGCAAGATTAGTATTTAATTTTTTGTAACTAAATGAAACTATGTGATGTAGTATTATTTCTACTTAATTTAAATTCTTTAACACGACCTAGGTATCGTTGTATGATAACATTTTCAGGTGAGCAATCTGTAAAGATTGTAAAGATTCCTAGATGGTGGTAAAGAATTTGAATAAAGTAGAAATAATACTACATCACGTAGTTTGATTTGGTTGTGAAAACATAAATTATAATGAATTTCTGCTAAATTAACGCAAAGTATATTTTTCATCGAAAGAAAAGTGACTTTTTACATTTTGTATTCCGACAAAAGTTATGAGTCCTTTAGAGACGTGGTGTTTGATCGCCATTAGCGATACTAGTAAGCCTCTAAAAATAATTCAAGACTGAAGGAGTTAAATTGATTCATATTTATCTATTACATAATATGTATTAATTCCTCAGTTTTCAATAACTTCTATGCAAATTTTCATACATTTTGAACCGTATTTCTGTCAATATCGGGTTAATAATTCAGATATAGTCACGTCTTTTTAAAATATAAATTTTATGAAATGGATATGTTATGTGCTAGTTAAATTCACAAAGCTAAATTAATAACTTTAGCGATTTAGTGATTTGGAAATATTCAAGCAGTATCAATCCACCAATTAGAGATTAAATAAAATTTTTATTAGTTATAAAAAAAACTTGCCCATCCTCACTTGAAAGTGGACGATAAAAATAAATTTTCTACCATTTAACATCAATACAAGTATTTTTTTAAATTTTTAGGCATCATATAAAATTCCTAGAGATTATTATGAGGAAATTATTATATAATAAATTTTAATAAAACTTGGTTAAATTCGTTTTCCTATATTGTAACTTGAAGTGTCTTAATATAATAAATTAAATATTATTTACTGTATTATTTCATTTCCATAGCTTTAATTTTCCCTAAGTTTCATAATTATAATTGTATTTTTAAATCAAATAAGTGAAAAATTACCTATTTTTTTCATATCTAACGTTTAAGAAAGTTGTGTTTCTCTTTTGTCCTCTTAAGCATCATGATATATTGCAATTATTATTTTTGTATTCACGAGCTTAAAAATTACCACAAATACATTAGATGATACTTTCCTCGCATGTTACAGTAACATGTGACAGTGTGTAATAAACGTTACGTTATTCTTTATTCATATTTTTTTTTTGTTTCCTGATTTTATACTAATCCAAGCATCTACTAATTTTCATTTGAGGTCTTTTTGACCACGTAAATACTGCACCTTTTTTAAGATTATATAATATAAAAAGATTACCTTTTTGTGGATAATTAAATCTTCTACAACTTTTATAATAACCATATTTTTTGTGCAATTAATATTTTTGTAATTACAGCGTTTAAAAGGTTTGCAAAATCAAGGTTTGCAATATAACTCGCAAACAAGTGATCGAAGAAATAAAATTATTATTAAGGACTAAAATTATTAGTTGAAAAAATTAAATTGTAAATTCTTAAATTCTCTAAAATTTGTTTTTAATTTTTCATAATATCAACAGTTCCTAAGTTTCGGCATTTAAATGTTCGTTTGCTAGGAAAATTCTTACTTATCTTTAAGTCGGCAGGCGATATATTAAACTTGGGAAATCTATTTGAAGTTGATAACATTTTGACTGCGATATTCGTTGCCTTGAAAAATTTTCTCAATTAGTTACAAATTTATTTCTAACCACTCCCTTTATTAAGATTTGCTATTGGATATAATTACATCTAAAGTGACCTCAAAATTGTATACCAGTTAACACTAATGTTCACCATTGTCAAATATTCCTCAACTATGGGAATGTGTGTTATCTCATGGAAAACTCTCTATCGCATCTCAAGGATTCACTTAAAGAAAGTAAATTCTTTTAAAAATCAGTGTGAAATCATTGATTTCTCTCTCTCTCTCTCTCTCTCTCTATATATATATATATATATATATATATAGGCGTAACTTAATAAAATTAAAGACCATATACTTTTTAAAAATTTATGTAGGTTTAGAAAATGGTGTAATATCAAATTTACCGTTTTGTTAATACGTATATGACCATGCTCATTGTAAAATATGCGCAATAAGCTCAGACTAAATACTTTTATTTTGAAACACAGTAATCTTGCTTCTTCTCCAACAGTGGTATACTTATAGTACAACAAATCATGTTTTATTATATACCTGGAGGCGTCCAATTGACCATTGTTGAGCTTGTGTATATATGGTTTCGTTTCTTTGTGTGATAATTGAGTTATTTAATCCCAATTTTGAGTTTTACGAATGTTATTCAGAGGAGCAGGTATCTACTCGAATAGTCTGCACGAGTCATCACCTTTTCTATATTCAACAGTGCAGTTAATATCTTTTAAATACACCCACAAGCGCACTACCCTTGCCAGTAAATCCTTTTTAAAATCAACCATTTTAAGTACATCGCAATCTGTCATGATTTTGAATACCACTCCAAGTAGATCATGTCTAAAATGTTAAAGCACCTTAATAAAATTATTATTAAGGACTAAAATTATTAGTTGAAAAAATAGCTTTGAGTTTGCAAGAGTGATAGTGACATTCTGCCCCCTTAGTATTTTTGCTACAGTAGATCGCTACCCTCTTGCGTTTATTCGCATGTTCCTACATAAAGACAGCGTCGTTACGTCTAACATATGAAGCGCATGTCTCGCTATGATGTTTAGCATATGCAGCCAGTTGATTTTTTTGGGTCAAAAAATGTAAGCACCGGCTCAATAGTTAAGCATTCAATGTGGTATCTTCGAGCATTTTCTGGTACGAGACCCCATACTGAAGATATATTCTTACATGTCAATCGTGCGAAGAAGGCTGTTTTAGTTGCCTAACTGGGAATGTATCGTGGAAAATAGTCAGCTAGGCCAAGAAACAGGCAGACTTGATTTACATTGGATGGTATATGTGACTTCAACAACGCTTCAATTTTTCTTCCGTTCGGTTTAACCTGATCTTGCCTAATAATTCGTCACAGGAGACCCTGTGTACATGTGTGAACATTTTTCACTAACTTCGGTAGTCAAAAATGTTCACTTCTACAAACTTATTAAAAAACCAGAATTCGTGTTTGTAAGACTACGAAATTTCCTCATACCTTTGGACACCGTCTACAATAAGTACAGTCCTTTTTTTAATAAATTAATTCAGGTGATACTTATAATTTATTGATAAACGAAAGGGGCATTATCAAAATCGTATCCTAAATACATAAAGAAGGTTTTATGTATTTAGATTTTTCTACAGTCGTCAAATGAATAAAATTGTTATCTATTGAAATTTTATAAAATGCCGGGACTGTATCAAGACGTGAGTAGTACTACTTTCACCTAAACGATTTACGTCATATTCAATTAATGGCTCCGAATAATAATCCATAACCGCAATATTGTAGAGTGGTCTGTAATCGACACACGTTCTAACAGTACTGTCCTTCTTTTTGAGTGGGCTGACATATTTAGACTGCGATTCACGAATGATAAACAAGATTTCACCATAAAAAGACGATATGGTCGATAATAAATTGCTGTGTTACTACTTAGTGAAATTTCTATGTACTCTGTATTAACAGTGAAAGCTACTATGCTAGTAATAAAAAAATCAAAAACACATTTAGTGAGTGACGTGTTTATTAAGTCACTAAAAAACTTTGTTATGTATAGCGGACGTTGTTTATAGTACGGATCAAGGCCTGTTCATGTTATCGTGCTTATATACGTGACGCTATGGTGACTCAAAACATGCGTGCCACTTATCACAGAAATAGACGACACAATGAATAAATCAACATCTACTATAGTTCGCGGAAATTAAAGAAAACAAAAATTCAAACAAATATAGCAACCAATTGCTTTGGGGGTAATAAAACAATTAATTAAATTGGATGAATAACTAGCCATTCGTCAGCTTACAACTCCTAATGTATTATTTTTGTTTCGAAGGCCAAAGGTTTGTTTTCCTATCATTTTTTCACTCATTTACTAGCTGTAAATGGTGACCTGCTCTAATTAAGTGAGTAAGTGAAAATAATTTTCCTTCCACTTGTTTCTTTCTACTCAGTGTGGTGACTATGACTGAGAAATATGCTTATTTTCACTTTCTTTTCATTTATTTATTGTTTTCAATGACTATCACATTCTTATTTTGATATTTTTTTTAATAATACCTAATATAATCGTTCAGAATAGAATACTTGATGCATCTTGTTGCATGCCCAAATTATATTTTGGAATAAATAATTAGACACTTTAAGGGGCGGATTTGACAAATAGACCAAAATGTGTGTTTGGTTTCGCACAATACTCAGTAACTAACAAAGTTAGACGTTATATTAAAACACCAGGGCGTAGAATGGCCTTTTACTACGTTATTATGTGATATTTTTTCTAAATTATGTTTCAAACGTAAAAAAAAACCCAAAGTAACCTCGTTTACCAAAAAGGCTCTCCGCTGTTTCGCATATTAGAACAAAATTATGAAGATATATTGATTTTCAATTCACTGTGTCTATTATTAATTAATATATCTACATTCTCGTGCATGGATTTAACTGTCACATAAATATGAACCCTTTGCTATTAGGTCAAAGTTACTGAATTTTTACGGCATTCCGCGCGCAAATGTTCTATACTAACTTCTTGAAAATAAAAACTATTATCTCCGGCGCTCGCGCATATTTTGCACAGTACCGTTTGCGCTTGCAAACATTGGGGACGTTTGATTCGGTCGCTCCTTGCCAGCTTGTGCCATATATTTATTACGAGTATACGACTTGTATACAATGTAAGTTTTATGTTGTATGTTATGATAAAATGCTAATTAGGTATAGGCATTTAAAATACATAATATTTTGTATCACTTTGTAAATTAGCAGATAAATTTGGTGATATTTTGTATATTTTCAGATAATAATGGGAAAACGATAGATTTCTTCCAGACGTCCGGTATTGTGAGCAAATATGAAAAAAAAATTATTACGTGCCCTAAACAAAAGGTTTGTACAAATTTTATAAAAGGCGTAATATAGAATTATTAAATGTACTCCTATTTTAGAAGCAGTAAATCGATATTTTACTTTTATTGAGTATTATAGCTTACTGAGTATTATATTACGGAGATCATTTTATAATTTCATTGTATAAGTAAAGATGTATAATTTTTTTAAATATTAAAGAAATTTAGTTATAATATATATGTAATCAAAAATATTAAAAAAATTATATTTTCTTAAATGTGTATTGTCTGTGTATTAATTTATTGTATTTTATTTTAAAAACAAAATATTTGTTACTCTGTGTTCGTCTGTCTGTATTTTACAACCATTTATCCTGTGAACGCTGATTTAGAAAGCTAATATAACATTTGACATGGTTATTGCTTATAGTAGACGCAGACATAAAACATAAAAACTTAAACTCGGGTTCATTTGTAGGGAGAGTGGGCAAATTAAGAGTCAAAATTTGTTTTTATCGTGCTCATTATGTGGGATATAAAATGAATGTCGGTAAAATAGAAGTTCAAAAATATCGATATTTTTGAACCCCATGCATTTTTTTAAGTAATAGAAATTATTATTCTACCATTAGAAAATTATTCTAACTGTCTCTAATTTTGTAATTTTTAATTAGTTTGTTACACATTCAGTTGTAAATTTGTGTGATGCAATTTTATTTTATTATTAAAATAAAATAATCATCATATTGTTGCAGGATTGAAAGAGAAGGGGTATGTACTACGGCAGAAAATACAGAAAATACATATATATATATATATATATATATATATATATATATATATATATATATATATACACACACACACACGCACACAGTAGTTGCTGACGGATAATAGTCAAAAAGATCATATCGATCGAATCCCGCTTTATTCGCCACAGCTGTTATTGTAGGTCATAAATTTGAAAAGGTTTTATATTTAAGAATAAAAAATAAATATTGCATGATTTATGATTGTTCTGCTAATAAGAAAGTGGAACTTCCAGAACATTTATGCCATAAAAACTATTCAGGTTCATCTACCGCGATGGAATCTATTATAATTTTGGAGGGGTAGGGTTAAAGAATACGGTCCCATATATGAAAAATTAATGCTGACGGAGATTCCAGTACATATAAAACATTCTTGATTCGTGACCATATGGTGATTTTATTGTTGACAAAATTGAATGTAAAAACCATCTATTACGAAATTACTGTAAGGCATTATTAAATATTTCACTCGACATGCAATATCCTAGTGAGTTACATAAAATTGTAAAAGATCGGTATTTACATTTAAGAAAGGGTGTAATATGTGCAATTAGGCATTGAGGTGAAATAAATGTACAACTTCTCGAAAAAATTTCACAACTAGCTGAAGATATCCTGAACGGTCCACGTCCCGTATTTGATAACCTTGTCAATGGTGCCTCTTACTTTTGTTCGCAAGAAAGTAGACGCGTTGATGAAATAAATTTAGTTAATACTTTGTATCATTCGTACTACCAAAGTTAAAAGATTTAAGTAGTAAATTTTATCCACAACCTCTTAGTTTAATTTATAATGTATCAAGTAATATGGGAGAAAGTTATAATTCTCAGGTTGCCAAATTCGTAGGAGGTAAAAGAATAAATTATTCTCTTCAACGTTCTTTGGCGGGCGATTTGCTATTGGTTTTGTGTCTTTTAATACGGGAGCATTTCATTCTGTTACTCAAAAAGTAATATTCGGCATCAAAGCTAATTCATTAATATCGCAAGTGGAGGAATTTAGGATACACAAAGTTGTCAAAAATATCAAAAAGAAGAAATCAATACACACTACCCTGTATCTAACGATCCCCACTGTGGACTACAATGCTAACAACCTGAGAAATGCGGTTTGTTCATAGATGACAAATATTATTTTTGGAGGGTATCATCAGACGCAGACGGAATACGCAGACGAAATTGTGGAGGTTAATATCCCTTCATGTTTTCCAAACTTGAAGTAGATAATGCTATAAAAAACACTCTCTTTAGAAATTAGATAAAGCAAACAATTTCATAATTAATAAAAATCATGACCGGTATTTTCAAATTCAAGGACAGTTGCACATTAATAAAAGTCACATTTGCCTGTTTGCGACTGGATTGATGAGAGGACACCACTTAAATTATTTTGGATTCAAAGAGACGACCAATTTCGGAAAGATTAAATGGAACAAAAGCTGATGGAATTTTTATTGTTTACTTCGGAATTATTATAGGGAATCCTCCATATATCTTGTGTGCTATGGAAGAAAAGAATAAACAAACATGTCAGATGAAGCCGACTGATAATAGTTTAAATTCTGTTAGTCTCTGATTGTATTCCACGTTATTTTTATCTGTGATAACGGTTTGGGTTGCATATATATATACATACATATATATATATATATATATATATATATATATATATATATATATATATATATATATATAATTGCTGGATAGATGAATAAACTATTCGAGTAATGAATGAAAACCATGCGACTTGCATAGAAGTATGTTCATACCATATTCTCTAATCGGATTTTTACTAAATGCTTACAATCTTGGTCACTGTATAATTTTTATAATGTTATATTTTTAAATGGTTTTCTAATTTTTTAACTCAAAAGACTTCAGTAATAAAATATACTTTTATATTATAGCTAAATTAAAAAAAATAAATTACGTTTAGATTTATAATTGTACTCAGAGCTATAAATTGTTCGGTAATTTTTTTGATATTATGAAAACAATATTGTGTTTCCTAGTAAATTTTCAAAGAAACCACGTATTTATAAATCATTAAATTAAAAATTTTTATAATTTTATATTTCATTTCGTATTATTGTTTGTAACTTAATAAAAATTAACCGCTTGTCAATAAAAGCCAAGATGAGAAACATATTAAACCCTGTTTCTTCTTGCCACTTTTCTTCTTCTTTTATTTATGTAAATTTTTCAAATGAATTAAATGTATTAGAAAATTTATGATGTATGGTATTAGTAAAAATATCTAAGTATAAAATTTAAATGTTGAAACATAGATATATATGAGGGATTTACTTATAAAATGTTATAGATTTAACACGTTATGTTGGGTAAAATTTAAAAATTACGGAAATAATCTTTTAATCAATTATTATACATTAAGACGCTTGTTATCAGATTGGTTCACGGAACATCGTCATGGAGACATTATATGGTTTTTTTTTAATATTAATAAATTTTTAAATTATTTTTATTATAAACCTTTACAGTTTTTTTTTAATTTTCCTATTTACAAATAAATTTTTAAGTTCTTTTATACGTAGTTTTATCATTTTAATATTACTTCGTATATCGTATTAATTTATACTAGAAGCCCCTAAGACTTCGTTTGCGTGTAATTAGGATTTTTTTCTTTTATATGTTGTTCATGGGTATATAATATTACCACATAAATTAAAAAAAAGCTTTTCTGGCTTCTATTATCATTCTATACGCCAAATTAATCACTCTTAAAATATTTTCAATGCATAAAATTTGCTCTGTTATAATTTTGTTACTTGTATCGATATGTGTTATGCTGGTTTATGTCTACAACATACAGGCAGAAGCCAATCAATCAGTATACGGGAAAATGGATCAATTTTTATATTTTCATATTTAATGCCTAAATATTATCATTTAAAAAGAGAAAAAAATTGTAAATATTTTTTTAACAGAATATGTTATACTTATTGCAATTATTTTATCATAATTATGTAATAAAGAAATTGGGCTATTTGTCTCAAGAATTGAATGAATTTTTTTAGGGATTTTATTCTTATCTTAATCTATGCTTGCCAGAATAATTTACAAAAAATTTTACATAAAAAATATTTACAAAAATATCTGCAACATTTTTTCATTTTGTAATTCCCCAAATTCAGTCAAAAAACCAATCTAAACCGTATCCAAGGTTGAATCGTATCCCGTATGAAGAGATTTGCGAAGACATAATAACAGAGAAATTATGCTCGGATTTACTTTAATAATCGATATAATTTAAAAAGTGTATCAATCGATCCCATTGTACCGAGCGAGTTCGTGTAATGCACACTACTAAGAGGCACATATCACTGCCGGGGCTGGCGCGCGCTCTTAGTGCGAGACGAAATATTTCATCGCATACATCCGACCCTTAAGTTTAGCTTGTTAGTTAATAGCATTTTGTACTTCAATGAAATGAAAATATGCAACCAAGCAAGTCTACGTAAACTAAATTTCTTCCTAATTACTGGTTCTTCGTAAACGAACAGCCATCACTAATAAATTATTAAATATTACTTAGAAATGAATTAGCCAACCCAAAAATATTTTTGGGTTGGCTAATAAGTTTTTAACCCCGAGCAGCTGTCCACAATTTTTATTAAGAATATTGTATGTTACACTAAATTTAATTTAAGTATGCATAAATTTTATTTACTATATATCACCATCTAACAAGCAATGACAATATGCCTTTCTTGTAAAATTACGGTGATTTTTATTCAAAAAACCTGTGCAAGGTTGTTTTGGAAAACTTCTATAATGTCGATTTTTTTTACGTAAATGGTTATTTAGAGCCCTGAATAAATGATAATGAGAGAGCGTAATGTCCGGCGCCTATGGTGGATGTGTGAATAGAAACCAGTCGAGCGCCTTAAATTTATCACGAGTAAGTTTTGGAAAATGTGATCTAACATTATTATGTAGAAAAAAAACTCGAAAATGTTGATTATTCAATTTGTTGGCTAATCGATCTAATTGTTCACAGTAAATATCTGGGTGAATTATAAATCCCTCAAGAAGAAACTCCCAATGAATAATAACCTCAACATTCCTCCAGCAGCTGAGCATCACTTTTTGGCACTTTTTTCAGGTTTGGATACTGAAACTCCTGTTTCTACTATACCTAGCCATTGACGTTTGCATGTAGGGTTAACGTATGTAACCCACTTTTCATCGCTAGTTACTAACTAATTCAGCCAGTCAAAGTTACGTTTCAATGTCAATAACTGTTGACGAGTATCAACTCTGCACAGAAGGTGATATGATGAAAACTCATGGGGTATCCGCACACCGTATTTTGAAACTTTTCCCAATTCGTGCAAATGTGTTTTTATGGTGCCATGTCTGCAGTGTGGTTCATCTGCCAATTGATGAGTCGTTAGTCGAAGATCCTCTTCAATTAGGCGTTGTAATCGTTGAACGTCCAATTCAACAGAACGTCCGGTACGGGGTTCAGTTCAAGATCGAAGTCCTCATTCCTGAATTTTCTGAACCAAATCTTTGCCATTGCGTAATATATCATGCATTAGCCCATAACATGACATATATTATTTATGGCAGTCTTTGTCTCGTAACCCAGCCGAAATCCGTAAAGCAACAAAACCTTTCACATCGATTTAAATCCATTACCTTTTATGCGATTCAATTAAAGCTTCGGCGCTGATTCTTTGGTCTATTTATACTCTTCAGTAAAACCTAAAAAGTTCGAGAATATTTCTAAAAAAGTCCCGAAGCTGTGGCTAAAGACGCACTAGTAAACCTAAAATATGTGTCTTTAAGTTTTTTATGAACATGAAGGATTGCAATAATGCGAGAGCAGGTTGAAATGATACCAAAAATTTTTGATGTCAAAAATAGATATCAAAGTTAATTGTACATTTAAAAATGTTACTATAAGGCTACTAATGTGATTCATTTCTGATGTTTCTTAATAGTTGTTTAATGTATATACGCATAATTTGTTGATAATAATTAGGTAATGATGGAAGCTCCATTAAAATATTTCATACGATCTAAGTCAACTTCCTAAAATTTAATATGTTTACTGGAAATCCATTCTAATGTTTGGTATTTAATAAACCTATAATTATACACATGCTTATCTAACCTACAATTAATATCACACATTAACATCTCTGAGTTCGGCAACGCTAATAATACCTAGTTAATTCACATATTAACACATAATATGAAGCAGGTAAATGCTAGAAAAAATACGCTAGTAGGCATGGCTAAGCAATATAGGTGTAGCGCGCGCAGCAGCCAGAGTACAATCTGTTTTGAATAGGTATATAGGACTATAATTCCGTAATTAGCGAGTTTGTATCGTACGAACTATATGTAAAGATGTTTCGAAAAGGATTTTTATAACAAAAGTATCACTATTTAAACATATTTGAACGCTATTCAGGAAGAGGTACGATTATATTTAGTTAGTTATTCCTTTATATATTTGAACAATTTGTTAAATTATTTTCAAACATATATGTAATAAAACGGTACTGATTACAGTAATTAATGAAACTTCCGTCAACGGTAATTAATGAAAACTTCCACCAGCATGGAAGGCAATGTTTAATTATGGTTTCAATAATAGAAAAAATCACCGCATTTTATTTCCTTTTCACATTAAAAAGGCACCTTGTAAAACCCGCAATTGTGGACCTTGTTTGGAAATTTATTTCCTAATTAGGTCTATCACACAACTTTAAGTGACAGACCTTGACTTAGACACGTTATCCGCCAAAAAATAATTTAGAAGTTCTAGTTCAAGTTCTGATTTTTTACAAAGTAATTTAACCAAAATTAGTTGATTAGTTGATCTTAGATCAACTATAAAGGAAAATTGAAATAAAATGAAAAATCACATAGGATGAAAATTACTTCCTCTTTTACTGCTAACAAATTTGTAAACAATTAATTAAGAGTTAAGTATTTTCTTAGTTTATTTATTAGAAATAATTTGTCATTCGAATGAGTTATTCATTTTTATCAAAGTTTTCCATAGGTTTTATTCAGAGTGATAGGAAAACACTTAAATAAACTTTAATAGTAAAGAAATTAAATTGACTTAAAACAAGTATTAATTTCTATAAAAAATAACTGGATATACTAAAGAAAACCCGACACGTATCTTTTATTACAAAAATCAACCAATTAGTTTCCGTCTAAATTGTTACTTCTCCCCGTCTTTTCACATTCTTTATAATTACAAGCTTCTATATGTTCTTTCTAGCAACTTTGGGAATACCACACCTAAACCCGTGCTTTTTCTTTGATTTTCTCACTGATTTTCTTTCCTTTGAATAAGTTCTAATTTTTTAGCTGCCCTTTAGCCTTTTTAATTTTGCTGTGAACATATTTATATAGTAATTTTAAGTTTTTTCTTATTTTTATTTCCTCGAATCTTTTTAAGCTTATCTTTAAGAAAATCAAGCTTATCTAAACTATATCTCTATCTTGCTTAAATGAGCTTATCTATTAATATTCTATTAGTCAATGTGATATAAAGCTTTATATGTGTGTTTAGAATTAACAATGCAAAATTTGTAGTCCGAATTAGTTCTTGAGGTGTTTTTACAGGTGTTTTTACAATTAATGTTCCAGGATCATATTTTGCTTTTGATAAAGTAAGTATCACTTCAGAATGGAATATTTATTTCCTTGGGTGGTGCTGTAGGTGCAAATAAGCATCTAAATTTGCTAGGTTTTTTGGTCCTAAAGGAGAAGTATAAATATTAATAATTCTGGCGCGATGCTGACATTGATTTAAGAGAGCATACGGTGCATGCTTTAGATATTCCTAATACCAAATTATTTATTCCATAGATTCAGTAAGGCCTGAGCTTTTATTTCATGTCATACAAAAAGTGGGTTTTATAAGGACGTTTCTGCGTTACGGTAAAAACATCGTTATGAAAAGAAAATATTACTCTTTTTTTAGTTATATTTTGAAATTTAAATAAAAAGATTTAACAGAAGAAACATAAAAATCTTGTCTATTTTCACCGCATTGATTAAAAAAGTTTATGGTTGATGTTTTTAGGGAAGTATACTATTACTCAGTCATTTAAAAATTGGCGATTGCTGTCGAAGTGGCAGTGCACTAAGATAGAAATGGGGTTGAACTTTTTTCATTAATGCATTCACATATGTGTGCGAAAATTATACTTATTTAGACAATGGCACGTAGAGTTTTTAACTGTGGGTTTTGTTGAGCGAGAGTACCTTATTTACTTATTGTAATGCTTACACTCATAAGATTCTGGATGAAAGCGACAATTGGAAATGGAACCAGTACCACCCCCCATAACATACAATAATGTTAAAATAATATAAATGCGTGCTAATATCTCTAGGTATTTTTGTCACTTTATAGAATCCGGCAACATTTCAGATTAAATATAAAATTTCTAGTTAAAATATAGGCTAAGATCTAGTAATATAATAGTGTATTAGATTGACCACAGGCTTAGGCTTTAATAGTGCAGCGCACTGCGTGATCTAGGGTACGGTTAACGGTCGCACGTCGAGATGGGCTGGATTGATATTTTGATTGGTTCTAAAAGATGGCTCTCGTAGCAGTAAGGCGGATATATGCATCAAACTGTGTACGTTCAATTATTAAAAGAAATAAATTAATGCGGATTATTATAATCCTTATCAGACCTTTCAGTTTGAGGACGTGAGAATCGTACATCGAGACTCAATATTTGAACTTAAACTCAAATTTTATTTCTATCTGTCATAAGGGCTAAGAGAAATTGTTATTACCTAAGTCATCATGTCCTCAAGTTTGTGCTTGTAAAAACTGTGTAATAAAATTGAGTACCTATTAGAGCCCAAACTCAAAAGTTTTAACTCTGATGGTTGCTTAAATCTAGGTGTTTTCATATTTAGAACCTCGAATTTTCGAGTGTGAGAAGAAGTGTGTTGGCTGAGATTCAGATATGATTATGTTAGTCATAATAATCAGACCCTCCAGTTTGTAGTTTAAGAAATAACATATATAATAACCAAATTAGATGTTTCTAACGGTAATAATATTATTATCCCGGTTATTATCAGGCATTATAAATATATAAGAACTGCCCAATAAAACTAAAAATTTAAGCTCCAGCTCGAAATTTCTAATAAGTAGTAGTAATGGTGGCTCTGATCCCGATATCATTATTCTGGTCATCGGCAGAATAATAATATTCACTTGGTCATTGGTCTCCTGGTTTACGCGTACGATATATATATACATATATTTATATATATATATATATATATATATACACACACACACACACACACACACACACACAGACACACATATATACACAGTAACCATGAAATTGAAAGAAATTTATTGTTGTGTTAATATCGGGTTGATAAAGAAATTTAGCGAGTTTTTATGATGGTTTCATGCTGAGCGTCGCAACCTCCCCTTCAAAGAACGGCAGGTAAATGATTGAAAGTTTCACGCCCAATAAGATAGTGGTGCTAACATTTACATGCGCCTATTTGGAAAACATTTAATTCAGCCACTGCATATTTTAGTGTACATTTAAATGATATAGGTATAACAATTTCGTCAAAACGATCAAATATGTTTTGAAAACAGAGATTATGTGAGCAATAAACTCTATAAAGGAAAGTTTTAAGTATCATAATTCGAGTCAATGGATCCTATTTGGTATATAATCTACTTTCATGTTATTTTTTTAGGAAAAAAATCGATAATTATTACGTCCAATTTCAAATCAAAAATGTTCAATTTGTGTATAAAAGCCTGTTAAGTACCAGATAAATGTATAGTTACCACATCGCTACGTGATGCTAAGATTATAAAGTTATTTTTTTTTTTTTTAAATTTCGCGACTCAATATTGACAAATTCTTTGTATCTTGATTAGTCTATAACTGAAAAGACGTGAAATTGAAATAATTAAATTTCAAAGTCTGCAGAATATCCAACACTATGTGGTAACAGATTTGAAGAAAATAGAATATCACATTAATTGTGTAGTTTAGTGACGTACACTTTAAATTTTTTAACTTTAATGCTATATTGAAATTTGAAAAAAAATTAAAGTAATACATTTACAATTATTCGGTCTTAACTGATTAAGTAACTGCTTAAATAAGTTTTGAACAAAAAGGTAAAATGAAACCAAGTTCCTCGTTAAATATCGACCTCGTCAACATAATTTTCTACACGTATATAACAATGTTTCCTAAAATACCCTAGTTGTTATTCATAGTTCAAGTAATAAAATAAATTGAAGGAACATAATTATCGAATTGTGTGCGTGTCTATTGCGGTTTATTACAAGAGCGAGATACTATACTCGTACATGTTTTTAAATCGGAAATCTTGTTAAAGTTCAATAACACCTAAATTTATTATTAAGAAAAACTATGTTGAGAAGATATACATTAAACATTAGTCATAAGAGCGTTTTTTTTTGCATTATTCGAAAATTTGGCTTAAGCTCAATATTTTGTCCGACCCATCGAGTCAATAGAAGAAACGAAGTAATTGCCCGGAAAGACTGAGCGGCGAATCTTTTCAGGTGGAAACGATAAATTATGGATGTAGTAATATTGCATGTCACTGAAATACGTAAGCCATTTTTCTCTTAAGTTCTACAGCAACACAACTAATACAATTGGTCATTTACGCGCAGAGATTTACTCTTGTCATAGCAGAAAATTAACCATCTACTAATAGTCCAAAGAAATGTTACTTAATATTCAAACGCATATATAGGTATATAATTTTTATATTACTGTCTTTATTTCCAAAATATTTTCTGTATTGTGTAATGATTTCGTTGTTTTATAGACCATGGTTTTGGGGAAGTTTGACATTTTAAACGTAATTTCTGGTAAATAAAAAACCACGAAAAGCAGTAAAACCCAAGCTGAAAGAAAAGATGCTTAAATTGCCCCATATGCAGTGAAATCGAATATATGAAATAACTGATTATCCAATTTAATTAACTAATTTATTAGTAGGCCATAAAATCTATATTATTCTCATTTTTTCTCACCACTTAATCTTATTCTTACCATAGTAAATGTATATTCATGAAACAAATTAAATATTATTATTTAGTGTGCCGTCTTCAACGGCAAAATAAGAAAACCTTATAATTTCATCACGTCTATACCGTCTTTCTTTCCATCCAGATATCGCAATATTACAAGTGTATCAATTTCTGTTCAATTGCAATTAACCCTTAAAAGCTGCGGTGTTTTTATACCCAGGTTATTTAATTTTATGTCTATATTTTGTTATGTTTTCAACGTAACATTTAAGATTATATATAGTCTTTTAAGTCAGCAGTAACACACGAGTACGCGGGGGTAGAGGTTTCATGCGAGAGCAGGTTCTGAAATACACTCGCAACTCGGTGTTTTTACATCCGTAGTAGTGATATTGAATATATTTGGCGTTAATTTTGTAGAAATTTATTATTCACAATTAAATGAACTACATGATGTAGTATTATTTCTACTTTGTTTAAGTCTTAGTGTCCTACTCGATCACATGGTAAATGAAAAATTTTTAGGTATTGTTATTATATTTTGTGCGTTATATGTGTTATAGGAAATTATTTTGATATTTCAGGGTATGAATCGACTGACAGATACCGGATTGAAATTGCACTGGCGTCGGATCAGGAGTCATTAAAAGAAGAACACTTCGTTGAAACTGATATCCAGAAAAATGACGCACAAAGTGTCGACGATGACACAGAAACTCCTCCCACTATCATGAAGGTTCTTGTGAAAATTGACGACCGGCCTTTAAGGGTCTGGAATTGACTACTCGCCTTTACTTCAATCTGAAACTTTTGGAAACTCCTATTAAGCCAGATGAAAGACCAGTATAAATAGGTAATACAGTTTTACTTGTATTGGACAAATATTGATGCACCAAAAAAGAACCTTGAAAAGCAAGGAAAATCGAGGCCACTTTACCTATAAATGGAATACTGCACCACCTCCTCCACATAGGGTATTACCAAAGAAGTGAAAATGTGATAAGAAACATTTGAATTATATTTTGAAGAGAGGAAATTTCAAGGCAAAATCCAAATTATGTTCCTAATACTTTATATGTCAAGGAGCTGTTATATCAGAAATAAATGCATATATCGGGTTTTATTTCTTACTGATGTAAAGAAAGATAATACAGTATCGACTTCCTTTTTGTGTGGCATTTCTGATAGCAAAATTTACTCGACAATAACGTCAAAAGAACGTTTCAAATTTTTAACGAATTGATTACGCTTTGATAATCGCACTACCAGGAACATCTTTGATGAATTCGCACATATAAAAAATATTTGGGATTAATTTATGAAATTTTTTTCTGATATGTATCGTCCGTCCGTCAATTGTACCTTTAATAAACAACTTATGGGCTTCAGAAGATGTTGCAAATTTGGAATTTAAATCCCCAGAAAACCTGATAAAAATGAATTAAAATTGGTTCTCCTGTGTAATACTTGTAATCGGTACGTAATAATCAGGATGTCATATTTAGGAAAAGCACAACTCCAAACAGAAGCACACGTCTTGCTTAATATTTTGTGGAAAATTTGACAAAGCCTGTCCATGGCACTAATACGAACTTAATTTGTGATAACTAATTAACATGCTAAAAAAGGATAAATTTAACGGTAAAAGTATAATTTACGGTTGGAACCATACGCAATTATAAAGTGGAAATACCAACAGACACCCTTCTAGCAAAGAAACACCCCATCTGAAGTTTAGTATTTCTATATGATACACTTGACAAATTTCAACAATCTATTCATTGTCCAAAATAAACGGACTACGGGGATACTTTTATCCAATATGTATTATGAGTCAGCAATATCAGAGATTAACGAGAGACCAGAATGTTATAATTGTAATAAATATTATTATTCAACTAAAGCAGGAGTATAAGCTGTTGATTACATGGGTTACAGCTACAGTTGTTCAAGAAGAACAAAAAGATGGCCATTGACTGTTTTTTACGACATGCTAAATTTATCTGGAATAAACGCACATATGCTTCTCAATATAAATAAAGATAGGAACAACAAAAGTCAAGACTCTCAAGCCACGTTCCTATATAAGTTGACACTAGATCTATTCTTACCTTTTATAAAATAACGAGTCAACATTATAAACTTAAGAGATAACAAACTAAAATTAAAAGTGTAATCAATGAATATCTAAAGCTGCATTCTAATGATCAAGACCTAATCCCAGTCCTCTACCATCGAGAAATTCAAGAGTTCGCACACAAGAATATTCGGAGGAAAGGTCTAGTAAGTCTAAACAAGGAAGATGTGGTCTATGTAAGTCAAAATGGGACAAAAATTTACAGTTAAATGCTCAAATTGCTCAGAGTATATTTGTAAACAACACCGTAGTTTAGTTTACGTTAACTGCAGTAAATAATATTTTTTTGCCAAAGACTCAATTTAGGAAGAAGTTTTATTTAATTTCGGAATAGGGAAATAAGTAAAAAATGTTTATATTCTTTAATTTTTTTAATCATGAGAGAAAAAAAGTGGTTCAGTTTAATTTTAATTTAAACAATTCTATATGTTCTTTATGATATGCCAAATTAACGCCTGTCTGTGTTCAATGGAAAATGAAAAGACTAGTTTAAATAAAATAAAACTTTTATATTTTTTAATATATAAAATTATTGTGATTCAGCAAGCTCTCTTTTTTATTATTAAAATATGTTTTTTTTTGTAAATAAAAAGTATACAATATTATATTTCTCATAACAAAGATCTGAGCTATAGGTATATATATAAAGATTGGTTTGACAACTGTAATTATATTAATTAGTTCATTAATTAAAACCCAGGTGTTTTTGTACCCATTGCAGTTTTGATGGTATAAAAATTCATTGTAGCTTTTAAGGGTGAAGTTTTACAAGAACAGGTCGTCTAATTACGTCAATACACCGAAATAACGAAGTTATAACCTTAATTTATTTCAAAGGCCTCCGCTTACAAAAATATTTGGGAATTAAAAATGTCTTTTTTCTTGGTTGTATCTAATGAGTGGAACATCATCAAAATCATCTGTTAACTATGCAAGGAAAAAACCAGAAAAATTACAATTACGGAATTCAGTACACATATACGGCTAGGGCATTCAGTATACATGGAAAATTATATCGATTAATTTACGTTAATAAACTAAATAAATGTAATTAATACTGAAAGGGTCATTTTATTAAATTTATTAGTAAAATTTATTTTTTTGGCGAGTTCATGTTCCTTTATAGGTAGCATTAACATTTATAGTTATGAACAATCAACTATCGTTACCAACTTTTGTATATTACCGGAAGATCGTTAATACGAATTTCATACTTAGTTTTTCGGGTTTCTTCCATATAAGTAGCATATGCACAAATTTCACGTGTTTTAACACTAATATTTGTATATCTACTCTAAATTAATGATGTTTCTATTGCGACACAGACGCAGCGAAAAACTTACTCGAAATTGGCAAAGATCACTAAATAAATTTTAATACGATATGATCTTTTAAAAGTCATTACTTGGATGAATAGTATAAACAAAGATGTGTAGAAAAGTGAGCTGATAACGAAAACCTTGTAAAACCAAAAAGTCCTGGGTAGACCACAATGGAGTGAGATGCTTAATCTAAAGCCTGTCGATATATGAAGTTAACAAAATAATAGCTTAGTAAAAGCATGTATGAGAATGATTAAATGGAAAGAGTCAAACTAAATTAGAAGAGAATATTTTCCATCATTACAGTAGATGTAGTAAACAGAGAAGATTTAATTGACAGATTTTTTTTTAAATTATTTAGTTCCTTATGGATGCTTATCGGTGAAACAACGACAGTTTTTTCATGTAATAATAAGATAAATCGGAACAAAATATACATAAAATGAAAGCTTATATATACCTAATATGAAAGTTAATAGTGAGATTACATGTATTAGAAAAAATTTCACGTTGAATAGCGAATGATAGTGGAAGTACAATAAATTCTCGTCTTGCAATAATAATTTTCCCTGTGGTGGCAAACTTGATCTTTAAAATCACGTCATCTTACTTTGAGCAGTCACCCATGTAGCCTTGTAATAGTTCTGCTACTTAGGTTTAATTCCTTTATACCACTACATATAGAACTTCCCATTCGCAATTTTCACAGCTGACAGCGGCTTGCCGTGAATAACCTACTTGACTCTAATCACTGATGTCACCCACATAACCCTCTATTATCCCAGTTATATCTTCGTCAGGGATATGGTACGAAGTTTGTAGTAAAATTGACAGAAGAAAGGAGAAAATTATTAATTTAATGACATCATTCTGGAAAACGTAGGTAATTAATTTCTAACATCAATTTATTTTCTGAGTGTCTAAGCGTCACATACGTGTTTGATTAATAATAGAATGATATAGTGGAGGTCAAAATGTTGCGGGAGACAAACTAGTGTTAAAAAAATATGTTAATTAGATATAATACATAAAGTACTTATTACGTATAGTGAAGGCGATAAAACTTGTATATTTATAAGATAAATATGCCTTAAATTATAAAGGACCCGACTGCCACTGCTCATCATCTAGTGATTACCTGCCTTTCTTGAGGCGAATATAGGTATGCTCTGAGTTTTGAATGAAGGTATGCTCTTTTCGTTATGGGACATTTTTCAGTTACAATTTCACCGCATAGAAAATAACATTTAATTGCCATTTTCTACTCCATTTTCACAAACCGTGACAACAAAAAATCACACCAAATTTAAACACTCCCTGAACACGATCTAATTAACACATTGAATTGCATAACATGTTGCATAAGAAAAGAATCAACATCTGTATAAGAAAAGAAAATAACGTAAAACACGTCTATAAAATACGTCAAAACGTATCGAGAGATAATGAAAACAAGTAATTGTGTTCAGGGTGATCGATAACGGCCCTTATTTTCTTTTCTCATACAGATGTTGATTCTTTTCTTATGTGATGTCGAGGAGTAGAAAAGAAAGGAGAAGGTTTAGGAGAGAAACGATATGAAAGAAAATGGAATAAGGAAAATACAGAAATGATTTCTTCAGACCACTTTTAAATAATGGACTGGCTGGTGATAATCTGGTGTCGGAAGTCGGAATTGAGTTTATTCAACAGCATAGCAGCATGAATAGTGAACGAATATTCATAAAAAGAAGTACTTTGTATAGGTATAAGGAACGTGAGCTGTACTAGAACATAGACTGAGATAATGGACAGATGGGGTTAAAACGACGAAAGAATATAAAAATTACACGACTCGCTAATCTCTTTCCAACTGAGCTACGATCTAAACTCAGTCGTGATCAATTTTTCTGAAACTAAAAATGTAATGATTACATAAAGGTTGAAAGCACTAAAGCTTTTCTAAAAGACCAATTTAGCATACGTCTCCCTAGTCTAGTAGAGGGAATGGCAACGTTTAATACGGGTCAATTCTTGAAGGGGAATGAAATCTGAAGACATATTTAGCTGCGTCACTTTTGAAAAGCTGGGCAGATTTAGATCAACAAAAACGTGTATTGTTTTTCCTAAGGAGCATTTATACATTAAAAATTAGAAGCTTTATGTTACGAGAGCCTCAAAAAAAGTGTATGTATAATTTATTTCTTTTTAATTAGGTTAGTTTTTGGGGTAATCATACAATTTTGGTGGTATTTTTAAGCAACATATCTTTTATTAATAGGTATTTGATATTTGTAAATTAAAAAATATTTTTTTTATTTTTTCTTGGACTGTTTTTATAAAACAGTCATTATTTTTTAGAAATATATTTGTTGTAAAGAAAAGAAAAAAAATATTAATTAAATGTTCTGTTTTACTAAAACAATATCAATTATTAGCCATTGATAGCAGCTCAAATGAAAATAAATTTATCAAAATCAAAGTAAAGATCCATTGCTCATACTTATCGAGCTATACATAGCCTTTACTGTTCAATTAATTTCGATGATTAATATTGTAAATTATATTATAATAAACAATTGTTTGTTATAATATATTTTGCAATATTTAAGATTGAGATTGTATTCCAATAATTTTTGTTTTTCAAATTTCTGGTTCCTTTTTCTCGTTTCGATCGAATTTCCACTGTATGTAATATATATGTATATATATATATATATATATATATATATATATAGGTATATATATATATATATATATATATATATATATATTTACAGTTTATCACTTATCAGAAATAGGTTGTTTAGCTAGTGTTCCACCTCAAAAGGTGTTATTTAAACAAATTATTAATGTGAAAAGTAAATATCGTAACAACGATTGTATCCGCATAAAATTAAATTATACATTTAAATAAGTTTAGTTTGAGTATATAGTTTAAGTTCATGTCTATCATTAACTACAGTAAAACAATCAAGGATAAATAATGAGAATGCTTTAGTAATTAGCTTTCTTTTGTCTTTACTAATTTTAAGGAATCTTATTAAAATTTGTTTACCTGTAATCATTTAATTATTAACGTAAAATATATGACTTAATAGATATAAAAAAATTACTTTTGTTTTTATGGATATCTATGATGTTCACTAATTAGATTATAAAAACTTACAAAGCTTATCGTTTTTATATATTATATTTAGGATCATTGGGAGTTAAGTGAACTAAAAAAGACACGCAAGGATTGTGGCTTAGGGATAGAAAATTCCACCAAAAAGTATCTATGATTTATCTTTAGTAATCTAGAAAAGGAAAAACAATAAATTTATGGCAGCTGTATCTTATGACAGTAGTGTCTAAATATGAACGGAAGGAATGTTTATTATGTAGTAAGTATTTTAATATTTCATTTTATATACGAGATAAAAAAGTTGTTTTTTATTCCCTTCCTCTTTTATTTCTTAATTTAAGGGAGGTGAATAGATAAACAATAATTGTACATGATTAATATTTAGTTGATTGAAATGTGAAAAGGAACACTAACATTATGTTTTTTTTTAAATGTATCAATGAGAAAATTTTTCAAAAATATTTATAGTTTTGTACAAGATAACACAACTAAAAGGAATCGTTAATGAGTTGGTATTGGGCCAAAGACTAAAAAAACTACGGGTCAAACAACAAATTTACAGTTAGTGTACTTTTTTCTATACATGTTTAAACTGTCATGTGCCAAGTAAGTCTTCGCATTCGGAATTAAGTGGTACAAGGTAATATTTTCCAGGGACAACTCTTTTTATTTTAACGTGCCACAGGCGGCCAAGTGAAGGTGTCGATAAATTAGAAACAAAGAAAAAATGTGTGGGTTAATGCATAAGTCAAGACGTAATTTTCAATAGTGGTCAAATCCAAATTAATAGATTTGGAAGTACGTACGAAACATTTCTTTAAGAGGAATTCTAGATCAACTAACAGCAATCATAATTAACGAAATCGAGTCTAAAGCCCTCAAAAAATAAATATTTTAATAATAAATGTTTAATAAATATTTATATTTATATAAAAAAAATTAATATTTTAATTCGGCAAGGCACTCAACAATTTCGTGATCAGTTTTACGCTAACCCTGACAAAATGTATCAAAATGGTTTTAATATAAAATACTGCAAAGCTATTAATCCTGTCTGTACAAATTAAATGAACATTATTCATAGTATTAGAGATACTAATGAGGAGATGATACCAGTGTATAACAATTATTTTTTGAACGCGCTATAAATAAAAAATAGTCAAGTAAGAGGAATGTCCAAGAGATACAAAGATACAGGTTCCATAGCTGTCAAAAAACGTGGTGGCGATACAAAGTCGGCGAAGAACATAGAATTGAGAGAAGCTATTTTTTCATTTATAAAGAAAATCAAGAGTGTTGAAGCTCATCACTATCCATCTGAAAGTCGACGTATTTATCTGGCGTCAGAGTTAAGCATTACATTCAATGTTCAAAATGTGCCTTCAAGAAAATCCGATTATCTCTCATTGCAAATAGTTATATTTTAGAAGAATATTTAATACTAAATTTAACATAAATTTTAGTCATCCCAGAACTGAAAGTTCACGAAGCAAGAAGCAAGGCATTTTTCAATTACCTGGCAGACACCAACCTCAAACTAAAAGTATTACTTCTGATTGTGGTAAAAATCAATCGTTACTAAAAGTCATGCAAAGGGTCAAATGAATTATCTAGTGTACTCTATCACTGCTTACAAAACAATTTAGATTTCACTGAGGCACTCCGACTAATGGCTGATGGATTCTCTGGGAAAATAAGAACTCCACCACTATAGTAATTATTTACAAATGGCTTAGTAGCAGTGCACTGATGTCTCTAAAAAAGGTAGAACTTAATTTTCCATTTATTTATAACCCCCGACAGAATATCTAGTTTTGCCGAAAAAGAAATAAAAAAGAGAAATACCATCACAGAACTGGATGAGTATGTAGATATAACAAAAAATAGGCAACTGTTTTTCATCTTAATTACATTGAAAGATGTGACTGCAAGAGTTTAATCCAACAAATACATAAGGAAACCCAGGCTATTAATTTAAATATAATATCTTGCAAGTGGTTCATATTTACAAGAATGAAAGGAGAACCCCGAGGATTTGTAGTAAGAGGCGAACTATTTTACCACAATGATACCGGTGCTCGTTGCTCCAACACAAAATCAAGCAAACATATTACCTGACATTTCAGACATATTATCTGAGACTATCAGCACCTCTCCTAAAATAAAAAAAAAAGAAAAATGAAAAATGACGTAAATAATTTACTAACAAAACATTTTGTAAAATACTGGATGCAAAGACAGGACCTCAACTATTACAAAACTGTTCTAGACCGTAACAAAAATAATTGACCGTAACAAAAAAAAAAATACTGATGCAGAGATTGATGATTTGGAAGATGCAAATATAGAGGAAATATTTGAAGAATATATTGAAGAACCTTGTGTTATCAATATGATATAGTGTAGTTTTTGATTAGATACTAAGGGTATGTAATTGCTTAGGTATAATTTTTTGTTCCCATAAATAAATGCTTTTAAATTTCATGTCCAGTCTTTTATTTTTCAAAAATCTCAATCTTTACGTTTTATAGCACTATTTAGAGTCAATGACAACTCTATTTGAAAAGTAATTAGGATTGTTGAAAATTTGTCACATCCTGACAGCTACTTAACAAAATTGGTCAAATCCAAATTTTTTCTGCGTAAATACAAGCATTAGCATTATTTTTTTTATTTTTCAATAATCCCGGACTCTATATTAATCTTATGTCACCATTCTAAGTAACCTTCCTAACCATTCTAAGCACCAATCATAACGTAGTACAGCATGACAGTACATAAACTGAACTTGACCATTATAGAAAATTACCTCCTGAAGTATAGAATTGTCAATGATAATGGAAAGTGCATAATTAAAAATGTAAAAAGAAAAAATTGGCTGTACCTTCTCTTCCTGGGGAGAAATATTTGGATTCTCATATGTTTATACCGAAGCAGACTACCGATGATAAAATCTTTCTAATACAGATTAATAATTTCTTAATCTGTGATGAGAGATTAAAAAATCATTATATACGTAACTAAATACGTATATATATATACATATATATATATATATATATATACATATATATATACATATATATATATATATATATATATATACGCGTGCGTGCGAGCGCGTGTGTGCGTGCCTGCGTGCGTGCGTGTGTGTGTGTAACACCTCTCCAATCACTCGAAACACACGCTTTCCGATACAACCAACATGCGAGTAGGTAATAATACTAAAATATCTGATAAGTGGCATACTGAACCAAAAAAAGGTACTCATAGTAATTAACGCTGTAATATCACTTTGCATTGAAAGTGTGAGTGCATTATCACCGAGTAAATGACGGCATTATTTATTTAAAAATATACAAAACGCGATAAAAAAATGTATTTTTTATTTTATTTCTACTTCGGCCGACGCGTAAAGTGATCGCCTCAGGACTGGTTTAACAAATTCAAGTCACGTAACATTAACATATTACGTGACTTGAATTTGTTATTCGATACGCCATCTAATAAGTTATAATAGAATACCTGGTTGACGAGTTATATATTTGGTAAATTAATTTTAACTTGATGTTTATTCACAGAAGAATTATTAGAGAAAGTAAAGTATAAGAAAATAGTGTATCTTAGAGAATATCACGTTTCGAAAAAAATTATTTTATGCTAAAAGTTTAATCTCCAAAAATAATTTAAAAACGATTCCAAAGATTATAAGAATTATTATCAAATGACAGCAAACAAAACAATAAAGTGAAATCACCATAAAATTACAGAATATGAAACTAACACACATTCTGTTCATGTCTATAGATGAAAATTACTAGGTACAATTGTAATTTTCTAAATTCAAAAACTTTAGGTTAATATGGAATGCAGTGTGATGATGATGGAACAACGCATATTATCGTGATAATTAAATAGGTTTACAAACAATTTAAGTCAAATTTAGTAATAATTTGAGTGCAGGGCAGTGCATACTAAATTCTGAACTGCAATACCGCGTATTGTACCCGTTGCCCGAAACACATCGCCACTATTTTGAAAACCTGATAATCAACTTAGGCAAATTTTGGAAGATTATTATTAAAAATTTGAATTTGTCATTTGATAGCTTATTCACACATATACTCAATAACTCACTAAAAGGTCACTAAAACCCATAGATTACTTTTAAAAAATTAGACCCTTGAAATTTTGGTACATATGAGAGAAAATATTTTTTTTTATAGTGAATTTATAGTATCAGAAATATCATGGTGTTTGAACCATCACTTAAAATTAGTATGGTTATATTAAAATCAATCAAAAAGTAAAAAAAACCTATGTTAATGTTAAATGTAACCAGTTCCTACGAATTATAACATGGCAAATGGGCTTAATCAACGGGTCTAAGAACTAAAAGTATTCATGAACATTAATAACATAGATATTGCACTAATATCTGAAACGCACATTTGACAAAAGAACCACGTTAAATTGAAAGTATATAGTACCTACTGGATTACTCATCCTAGCCAATAGAACTTAGAAGATTGGTTTAACTTCCTAATATACTCCTGTTCTATTGACGCTGAGTACAGCATTAATTAAGAAAAAGGGAAAACATAACATCACCAATATGTACAATTTTTGGGAACTATTTAGAAATTATCTTGACAATCCGATTGATTTAAAACCAAGATTCAGCACTATTTATAGCCTGGAGCAATAGATAAAGAAAATTCATTGAATACTTACGCCTGGTAGCCAACAAGGCTACTTCCATCCCAAGAGATAAACAAGAATAAGAAATAAATTATCTTGCCGATATTAGAGATCTAATCAAAGATAGGCGAAAAGCAAGATGTGTATGGCATATATCCAGAAATCCGGCTGACAAAAGAATGTTTAATCATTTAAGCAATCGAGCCAATAGGATAATTAAAGATTGTAAGCAGAATTGCATCGACGTATACCTGAGAAAACTGGGTCCTGACGCAGAAGAAGACTGTTTACTATCTATAGTAAACAGTCTTTTTCTGTTACTTTCTAAAGTAACTCGTCCATTCCAATGACCCCACATTCAAGTACCACCTACTAAGAATGCACACGGTTAGTGGATAAAAAGAAATTAAGAGTAAGCTGAAGGTTTTGTTCAACACCTAGCATAAGTATTCTAACCCCATTATATTCAAAACAAAATATTGATCTTACTCCAGTGTATTTGTATTAATAATAACAATCAAACCAGTAACTCTAATAAAAGTAGCACAAGAAGTGGATCTAAACCCTGAAAAAGCATCTGGCATTGATTGACATATCTCCTGGTCTATTTGAGAAATTATCGTGTAAAGTCATTTTCATAATAAAATGCTTATATAACTCTTGTTTTCATTAAAATATGTTCCGAAATGTTTCAAAACAGTGCAAATAATCATGTTAATAAAACCTGGAAAAGCAGCGGAATAGATAACATTGTGCAGACTGATATAACTGTCATCCTCAATATTCAAATTATTTTAAAAATTATGGCTGAAAAAAGTTAAGCCACTCGCGAGTGTCCCGGATTTTCAGTTTTGATTTAGAAATAAACATTCAACCATCAGTCAAGTCCATCGAGTAATAACCATAATCGAAAAGGCATTCGAGGAAAGAAAACAATGTCATGCAGTGTTCCTGGACGTAGCACAGGTTTTTCACAGAGTATGACATGAAGCTCTGTTCGTAAAATGAGCAAATTGCTACCAGTGAACTATTATTTATGTATACAATTATTTATGTCCTACGTATCTGATAGAATATTCTTAGTGTTTCATGAGGAAGTGGTTTCCATCCAACCCAGGTAGGTGTACGCAAGGAAGTGTCTTAGGACCTCTCCTCTATCTACTGTATACTGCTGATATTCCCATTACAGAAAAAAATCTTCATAGGCACCTTTGCTGATGATACGATAGTAATAGCAACTGCAGACACGCAAAGTCAAGTCACCAACAATTTACAAAATCAACAGACGGACCGTTGGTTGAAAAATCAAACTCAAAGATTCTAAGTCCTTTAATGTTACATTAATAAACAGCAACCTATATACTTATTTTAATGGAATTCAAATCCCAGAAGCAGATAGAGCTAAATATCTTGGACTCCATCTGGATAGTGGGCTTAATTGGAAACGCCTCGATAAAGTAAAAGCTGAGTAAATCAGGTCGAAAAAACGACGAATGTTGTGGTTGGTTGGACATCACTCCAAGCTTATCCAAGAATATGCTATTAAATACAAAAACGACTCCTCAACCATACCAACGTACTTTTGGATATTATCGAAGAACTGTAAGGTTCAAACGTGTTAAACTTCATGAGCTAACTTCATGAATAAACTAAATTTATATGGGAGCTGAATATCGGTATAACAAACCCGTACACAACTTACTTGAAAATAATATCAAGTGAATTTCATCAATGATAACTAATTAATTGTTTATTAAGATTGCATCATGCATGTTTAATAACGGATGTTATTAAAAATATATTGATCATTGTTTTGTCTTAAGATAGAAATTGTTACATATTTTATGCTACACACACACATATATATATATATATATATATATATATATATATGTGTGTGTGTGTGTGTATGTATGTATGTGTATGTATAAAACTGAAATAATAACCACCTATTACGAAGAATTTCTTCCAAAAATAGTTTTGAGACCTTTGGGTTGGCCAGCTCTATGCTAATAAAATAATTATAATCTAAACACATACGGAGACACGAATTCATTTTCATGGTATATACTTTTTTTTTAATTACAACAAAATAAAATTATTATCGGTATATCAAAATAGACGATATTGCATGCATTCATATGCATAGTTATGAAAGACAGTGATATATAGTCGAGGTCATCCTACTAGTTGAAATGCATTTGTATTGTGGCTGCATGTACTGGGTGTAAATAAAGTAAAAAATCACTAAATCTTTAAAATATTACACTTTATAGGGGTGCATTAAAACACTTTCATCAACTGGATAAATTGTGTAAGCTATGTGTGGATACCGCACAAGATGACCACCGCTCCGTTAGACAAACTTGTTAACCAACTGGTAACTGGAAAGAAAAAATGGATTCTGTACGCAAACCTACCTGTAAAGTATTTGTTTAAATTATGCATATACTTTAAATTAATCGTCAAATAAAATAATAAATCGAACTTCATCAGAAAGCAGAAAGCAGCAAAGGTATGGAAAAAAGATATCGGTATATGTATTCAGAAAGATATAGGTATCGGTATGTGTATGTGTGAAAATACTCAAGGGTCATTAACTACGAATGATTAGTTAACTCGAGATATGCTATGTACGAAACTGAAGTGAAGAAAAGTGAATAAATTTGGGCACTTGCCTAGATTTATTAATGTATCTACTAAAAAACATAGATATTTATTTATATAGATATTTATTTATGACATAGATATTTATTACAAAAAATAGGATTTTATTCTAGCTTTACATAATATACATAAATATGTGACACAAAATAAATGTTATCAAAATTTTAAATAAAATTCAAAAAATATCGTAAACACGTAATACCGCACTGCATCACTAGTCAGCACTAGCTTTTAATTTTTGGCCAAATTGGCCTTCCATTTCTCAGGATATAAATCACCACTGACGGCAATTTTGAATTTGCGGTAAAGAAGTTCTCCGATTAGTCAATTGTAATTTTAATTGTGTTTGATTCTCACAAGCGAAGACAAAGTGATTTTGATTTTAAGCCAAGTTTTTAAACAGCATTTTTAAAGGATAAAGCTGCTTTAAATACTGAATGATAGATGGAACTTTTAACAAATTGAGTGAAGCTTAGGATGTAATTCTCAAGTGAAATTTGACGTTACAGGGATTTAGCTGCCTTTGATTTTATATGCCTCATGTATGTATATATATATACATACATATATATATATATATATATATATATATATATATATATATATATATATATATATATATTTATCCGTTTATATTACATTTATTAAAGCGTTCAAACTTAGAACGAAAAAGATAAATCACCATTTGCAAAATAGTTCATAATGACTTTAATACAATCCAATAGATACATATACCTAATTTGTATAAAGTACCGAAACAAATCAGTATAATAATTGTATAAAAAACAAATCAAACCAATGAGCGTAGATGATTAGAGGAACTTATTCTACATAAATTCCGAATAGTTTATTGGATTTGTAATCATTTGAATAATATTTTGGAGTCGTTAACCAACCAAAAATATTTTGAATAAAAATAACTTGTCGTATTAAATATAAGAAAACTATGAATTCACAAAATATGTAGTTATCAGTAAAAGTAAAATATAAAGGCGGTTCGTGTGTCCATCGTACAGGATCCAGTGCTAAGTGTAAAAAAGTGATTATTTTTAATATTCTGTTTTACCGTTGCAACAAGCTTGCAACTCCAACAACTCCTCGGGCGATATTTCTTCTACTTTTAAAAAGAGTTATTTTTATTGTTATTTATAGAACGTTAGCCGAGTAAATTATTTGCATTATAAATTGTTTTTATTGCGGATTCACGGTTTTGTGTTTTGTTTGCAGTGATAAAGTGAATATAAAATATATTTGCAACTTCAAATTCGAAATTATGTTGAATGAATAAAATTTCTTCATTAAAAATAAGTAGGGAAAATGAAAAAAAACACATTCATATATATATATACATATATATATATATATATATATATATATATATATATATATATATATATATGTCATAGACGAATGTTGTTACTTATTTTTTATAAACTTCTTTTGTGACAACTAAAATATAAAATTTAAAATTTGAGAATGTCAACATTTAATAGTAAGGGTTTCAAATTACATAAAAAAGAGAACTCCATATGAGTAATTAGCTGTATAAATATTTTTACGGACTTAATTTTCTTTCAAATATCCTTATATTTGCTGAATTCTCAAAAAGAATAAGAAAGAAATTCTAATTTGCATGAAAATTGATTGCATTGTCCACTGTAGTGGAAAGTTTAATAAAATAATATAAAACTATAGTAGAAACAAGAAAAATATTTGAATTTATCGAGCTATTTATTGTCAAATCTCACAAAGTTCCTAACCGCTTCGAGAAATAAAGATAATTCTTTATAACGTCTCATAATAATCACCGTTATGCTTGCAAATCATGGTCCAAACGGTTTGGTTTTATTGAACAAGAATTTTTTCTTGACGGCTCGTGTGAAAAGTTATGGATTCAGACGGTTTATAAAAGGAGAATTAGTTGGCTACAAGAACGTGAACCTTTTGTTAAAAATACACGAAGAAACTGCTGGACAGAGACAAGAAATTATTTTAATATTAATTTCGATAATAACAAGACAATATTTTTCTCTTAGTTTGCAAAAATAAGAATACTCGTGTCAAATCTCAACTCGCGAGTCAAATAGAAAACGATCAAATACGTTGGCGGACATTCTTAGAACGAACTACTGCAGTCACAATTTTTATAGTAGAAAGTCTTGCATTTTTGGTTAGCTTAATTTGACATTTTTCCGACCGAACATACACATATTAATGGAAATCAAGGAATATGTCCCATATGTCAAACTTGTTATAAACAACACGCGAGGAATTTATTCGCATTTGATCACATCAAGCATACAAAATTATATTATTTTCAAAATTAGGAGATGAAAATACTATTCAGTTTCATAGGATTCTACTACAGATATGTCATGCATGTGGACTCCGATAGTGTGTTGTAACCTGCCAACTGGACCAGAGGAAACATATGTAAATTAGATATATGAATGTAAATTATATATATGAAAGGCCATACTGCACAACTTACTCAATCAAAGTTTACTTGATATTTAAAATGGAAATGGCATTAATATCAAAGATTGAAGATGATAAATCTGTGACAAAATCGGAAACAAGTCTATACATTTTTTCCATTTCAGAAGACCCGATAGATAAGTATATCGGGTCTTCTTATGGAAGCACTGACAGATACTAATTCCAAAAATCAGATTTTGAAAAGATTGTTATTCACTAGTTGGTATTCTCGGACTTGTATGACGACACTTTTAATGACGAAGACACTTTAATGTGATTTAACATTCTAGAGCAAGTTTTAGATGATATTTCTAATAACAGGGATCAAAAGGTAGAATATCATGATCAAGATTACGGACTCATTTCATAGACGAATAAGTTATAAATCGATTTAATGACTATTGCAAGGACAACGAGCCACGAACGAAAAGCGACAAACGTTTCTCTACAATCGTTTGATTAAGACCTTAACAGGGGATGTGCGCTTTAGAAGTCGTTACACTGCGGTTCACATTTTCACATGCAGAGGCAAAAGCCGAAGTTCTGACCTGCTGTAAAGTTAATCAGCAACAGACTTCATGACGATAGAAGCGAAATATAAAGTACAGCTATTTCAGCGGTTTGTTGCACCCGATGAAATTTTAGAAAATCACACAACATTTTGAAATTCGGTTTTAGGTGTTTTATTGTAATAATTGATAATATGTTGCTACATTATTCAAAAGAATGGAAGTGTAACATCAAGTGACTAATGAATTTGAAATACTTCGGTAATTGAAATCTTTCACAGCAGAAAAGATCTTATAAGAAACTCTAATTATCTTTTAAGGTCAACACTACTTACCCAGACAATGTGTTTTGAGTAGTTCAAGATGAACTACTCAAAACAGGCGTATCTGCTACTATCGACAGCAAAAAGCACGAGGCTCTGGAACTACAATTTTATAAACTTTCATTAGAAAATATGTTAGAATCGTATTTTACGAATTTGAAAATAGACTTACGCATACACTTGAGTTTGATGATCACCAACTATAGTGAAAAATGTTCTTCTTTAAGATTAAAAAAAAATGAAAAAAGTTAAGGAACGTGATTGAACAAGAACATCTAAATAACCTTACGTCATAAATCTCTGGGATATTTCTAGTTACCAATAACACTGTAGTTTTAATTTTAAGAATTGCAAAGAAGCGCAAGGATGTATGGCGGCAGGACAAGCTCGCTCGCTAATGGCCAAATTGTTTTCCGTACTTGAACAAATTACTCGATATATCCCAGTGAGTTGGAATTAAAAAAGTTTAAAATTGACTCTCTTTCGGGTTACAGCACTATTGGAAGTGAAGCTGGAATCGCCACTGAATCAAATTTAGTTGCCTATTATTCGTATTTTCCTTGTTGAAATACACGATTTTGTCTGAACTTCGGTGACATTTTTTATAGTAATTGCATTATTTAATTTAATCTTTATGTCCAATTACAACTGTACATTAATTCTGTGTCGATAATTTTTCGCTTGAAATTATGCGACGTTATTACAGAAAATCTTATAGCTATTTACTTGGTTAACAATGATTTGGATAAATAATTCATAGAAAAGATTATGATAAACTTATTGCTTCGAGAGCAAGTTTAAAGCCAACTAGAACACTAGTCCAGACTCGCTAGATGAGGTGCCAAGAATAGAATCCGGGTCCCCGCGGCGCGCAGCACCGTTAAAGGCCGTATGCTTATGATCAATCCAATACACCAGGACGATGACATTTGCATATATAAATAGTAAAAAAATAGTAAAAGTTAAAATGTCAACGGATTTTACAAAAATGTATATATATGGATGGTTATGAGTATATTTATGTATGTAAATATTTACATAGTTGCAAAAATGATGTTATAATATATAGACATTTTATTAGCGCTCTCGAAGAATTCCTCGAAAATAGATTATCATCACAAAATACAAATTAATTCACCTGTCATTAATATGAATTAAAACACGTAGACTACATGTGTATGTGATTACTGCCTTATTTTACGAAAATTTCCATTAAATTGTCTTCTTGTGTCACAACAAAATGCTTTAATTAAACGGCTACCGCCAGAAAATACAAGCCTGGGAAAAACATTTTCTTTGTAAGGAAATGTTGTTCCCAGGCTATTATTTTCTGACAGTAACACGTTTATTAAAGCATTCATGAGCAATATTTTGTAGGCAAATACTATTTAATTTTTTCGCGACATTTTTTGGGATAAGAACAACATTTCGTAAGCGAGCAATCTTAAATTTTGAGATATTATTTTTTATTTATTTTGAATTGTCTAGAAGGCAAGAGTGAAACAGCAATATTAGATATTCATGTCAAACTTGCGTTGTGTCAGTAATGTAAAAAAAAAACAAAGTACATTATAATTTGACTATGGATTTCCGTCATTATATATGAGGAATGGTCTAATTGGATTTTCCATAGAGAAATACTGCTCCATTCGTCCCTAAGTTGTACTACTTATTTTATGAACATACTGTCTTTCTTACATTAGTATTTTTAGATTCAAGTCTTTTCATTTAATCCGTCTTGTTTTATATTTGAATATGTGTGCAAAATTTCACACACATTTCATAAACCCTGCTGAAACTAGTAGTGTCGTGTGTTTTAAAAAGGTATGATCTTTAATAAAATGTCATTGATTGCGAAATATTTGATCTTATATTTTGTTTAATTTATGAATATTTGATGTGATTGTGTATTCGTCGGTAAATATAAAATACAAATTACACTTGGATACGGGCTGGTCGAGTGATGAATCTAATTGAATAACTTTTACATATGATACAAAATTTACTTTTATTGTCTTTTTAAACAAAATTTTACATTAGAGAAGAAACTCCAAAATTTAATGACACCAAAAAATTAACTCATTAATGTTAACGCATTGCGGGAATATTAAGAAATTAAGATTTTTGCAAGTTTTTCGTAATTTCTGGCTATCCTTCTCAACTTAATGCGTTTGGCCAGGGAAAATTGTATATAATGAAATAAAAAGCAACAAACAATATTCTCTAATTTCCTGAAAGTTTCATAATTTCCTGAAAATTGTATAATCCGTAATATGAAACATGAGACAAACAGCAGCCTTATCTACGTTTAAAGTGTAATTTATTTACTCTACACCTATGGCGAAATTTTAATAAATTTTCCATAGAAGAAATGTAAAATTTGTTAATATTACTTTGATTATATTACGTTAGTCATTCTATTTGTGTACCTGTATTTTGTAAACGCGTAGAAATCTGTCATATAAGACTAGAAGCATCCAACTTATATGAAAGGCAGAGTGGTCAGAACTGATATAACATCAGTTCAAAGTGATATTGAATTCGAGTTAGCGAATATTTAGTATCGGCGCTGTTTAGAGACTTTATGTTGAAACTTAATTATTAATCATAAATTATCTATTCTAACCATCTTTCTCATTATTATGTGAATCAATTGGCTTAAACGTTTTACAATAATATAATTGTTTACGTTAATGATTTCTTTAAATATGAGAAAACATACTAGGAGCCAGATTTGAACACACGACAGTTTACTGATTCCTTCAAATGAATAATGGTATACAACATTATTATTGCCGCTTTTTTTTTAAATAGTTCTTTTCTAGCTTATAAAAAACAATGACATTGATTGATTTCTTTGTAATTTTAGGAAGAAAGGACACAATTTTTACCCTTAATTTCTCAAAAACGTGTAAATAAAATACTTGGACCGCTATTCTATAACACTATTATTCGCACCAAACCGGAGCTAGCTTTTTTTAAATATGAAAACTTATTAAAAATTTTCAAGCAATATCTTTACTAGATATGTTAATGATGTTCTATACGTCCTAAACAACGGTACATTTTTTTGTTCCTAAGATCATTTTTGCTTCATTTGTTTTAACTAAGATCTGCATTTATTACGTACATTAAAAATTTCAGATATATTTTTCAGAAATCTTCAAAATACCCGATAATGTAAATAAACACCTCTTTTCCACTTTATCATTGTGCGTCTTTTAAAAACCTATTATATTTAATATAACGTCATTGGTAGCAAAATATTTGCTCTTATATTTTATTTAATTTATGCATATATGATGTGATTGTGCATTAGTCGGTAAACATAAAGATACAAATTAGACTCATATACGGGTTGGTCAAGTGTTAAATTCAATTTAATAACTTTTATATATGATACAAAATATATTTTGAATATGAGGAAGAAATTTTCAAATTTTTTTACAAGATTTAAAAATTAACTTTGGTTCCAATTTAGACATATTTTGTATAAATTGGCAAATTGTATATATTTATGCCCCTTAAGGGCATAAATTGAATAATTAATTTAACTTAGTTAATTTGAAAATAAATATTTTATCCTAGCTATAAATTTCACGACAATTTTATAACAGTATTCAATTGCAAAAAATTCAAACAAAAGGGAACTAATTTTTAACATAAATATTTTGCATGAAAATTGTTCATAACTATATAAAATATAGTTATGCAAGTGTTCATAACTATAAAAAAGTTGATCAAAATGAGATGTTGGAAAGTAAAGTAAAAACAATTTAGTGGAACTTCCGACAATAAATCTCCGACCGACATATCCGTCCCTAAACCATGAAGTATTGACAATTGATTTCCAGTGCAAGTATATTTTATATTCACTTTATCACTGCAAACAAAACGCAACAACGTGAATCCGGAATAAAAACAATTTATAATGCCAATATTTTACTCGGCTAGCGTTCTATAAATAACAATAAAATAACTCTTGAAAAGTGTAAGAAATATCGTCCGAGGAGTAATGCAAAGCGTCGTACCTCTGTTTTTGCTTCCATTTATGGACTCTGCTTACTAGAAACGGGAAGTGTGCTCCGCGTCGCTTACATTTGTTTCACTGTTTGTTTTTGTTGGTGAACAATAAACGGGAATATGAGTGTTAGATCTGGTAGAATAAAATCTATTACCTTTGTAGTAGCATAAATTTAACTGTTGCAACGGTAAAACAGAATATTAAAAATAATCACTATTTTACACTTAGTACGATGGACACACGAACCGCCTTTATATTTTACTTTTACTGTTAACTACATATTTTGTGAATTCATAGTTTTCTTATATTTAATACGACAAGTTATTTTTATTCAAAATATTTTTATATTCTTTGTCGCCGTAGTGTGTTGGGTTGATCACAAGACATAAGGCCTTTGACGGCGCAGTGCATTGGGAAGACACGGGTTCGACTACCGCCTGCTTGTCGATTTATATATATATATATATATATATATATATATATATGTATGTATATATATATATATATATATATATAAATATATGTGTGTGTGTATATATATATACATACATGTGGCGTACAGAATCAAAGGCGGCTAAATCCCTATTGCCAATTTGGCAAAAAAAGAGATGTTAGTGCTGACTAATGATGCACTGCAATATTATATTTTTGCGATATTTTTTGAATTTTATTTTAAATTTTGGTATTATATTATGTATATTATGTAAGCTAGAATAGAATTCTATTTCTTATAATAGGTATCTGTGTCAAATTAATTTTTTTATTAGATACATTAATAAGCCTAAATGACGCCTAATGCCTAGACGTGCCTAAATTTATTCACTTTTGTTACGTACATAGCATATCTTGAGTTAACTAATCATTCGTAGTTAATTCCCCATTGAGTATTTTCCCACATTCAATGAAACACGTCTTATGTACTTTTTTCCAAGAAAATACATATAGTGATATATTTTTCCATACATTCGCTGCTGTCTACTTTCTGATAAAATTTAATTTATTATTTTATTTCACCATCATTTCAAACATTTAATAAAAAATGAGTATCCTGTAGCCTTCATAAACACATTTGTTAAAAAAACTTTAAATAGCTTATATATGGCACGTAGGAAAGCTCAAATAAGTACTTTAATTTTATCTAATAAAGTATTATTTTGTTTTCTTAAACTGGCGAACTTTATGCAAAATATCTAATGTACGAGTTTATTATATTTTAATAGTGCTTTATTTACAGTTTAATTTACAATTAATCGCGAATATTTTTTTTTGATTGGTACGTAAATTGTGTATGCAGCTGAATATGATTTGTTTCTTCACGAATATAATTACAATGAAAAAAAGGAATTATGATGCTGATTCATCTGATCTGGACTTAGAATACAATTAAGTACAGACGATTATAGAAAGAAATATTTCGAGGACGATTTTTTTTAAGAAAACTAGGCATTTTTTGAGACAGGTTTTGGTTATGATCGACAATGTATAAGACTATTTCCTCGTGACGAAATACTTGTATCTAGACAGGATTCCCAAAGCTTAAATAGTTATTGTGATCAACATGTTTTGTTAATGGGGGCCTGATACTGCTTAGTTGTTACAACTCCTGACGCTTCGAATAAAACTCACAAGTCAAAGACAAGAAAGAGCTATTATCGATTATAACCCCCGCCGGGTCTCTATATGTAGATCTTTTTTCTTTTTGCTAACGGAGTAGGCATGACGAAATTTAGAAACACTTTGGAGAATAGTAAAAAGAACCGGATTGAAATCACGCTCCACAAACAAAACATAATGAATACCAAGACTCTGATACTAGAACAGCGGGTGCACGCCATTACTTTCATAAAAAACTTTTGGTTGCAAAACCCTCTCATGTTACCAGATCGAATTCTTCGTTATTGGTATACTGATTTACACATTTTGCCCAGTGGGAAAAATGTACGTGTATGACAAAAATAAGAAAGAAATGCCTGAAGTTATCCAACCACAAGGACTCTACCAGGACAGGCAAAAATATATTTTTTAAAAAATTAGAATTGAAAAAATTTGAATTTGTGCCATCTTTCAACATACTTTTCCCTAAACCACATTTAACAGTATCGCAAGATAAAAATCCTTTGGAATATCTATCTGAAGTGCTGCCTACCCAGTGTCAGCCCTATTCCAATGGTGTTAAGTCTTTGTCGATCATAAAACGTAAAAATAATACAAGTTCGCGGCGGTGTCTATTTTTGTAAAAAAAGGCGTCCAGAGCAAGCAAGTCAGTAAAATCATGTAACAGCCATAAGGACCCTTTTTTTACATAAAATATAATTGTAGTTTTTAAAGAAAATTATATGAAAGAACTGATTACATTTGTAACAATTTTGTATTAAATTAAGAGACAAAATTAATGAAAATGTTTTCGAGAATGTACATCATAATAGTTTATTAATTGTACTAAAGTATTGTTTGTTGATTTCCATAAGGTACCCTTTCATACATGAGTGTTCTTTATTTTCTTAAGGAAGTGTTTTCTAATAGATGATTTAAAAATGTTTAGTTGCTGCAAACAATTAAACAAAATATTTTTTAGAAATTGGCCAGTAAGCATATTAACTGGTCTTTATAAAGGTTTGGACTTGTAATACGGAATTTCTTTTAATATTATTTGATATACAGAAGCCTAATGAATCATTTTTCATAGCCCATTATGTAACTTATAAGAGCAACAAAGTTTTAAAAGTGGCTAAACTTAAATGATCTGTTTCTCGGAATTGCTAAGTTTGCAATACATCTTCAACAATTAATATCTCCGTAACTACACAACTTAGGAAGTTGATCCTTTTTATATCAATTGCTTATCAATTGTAGATTATTACGATATACTTAACTCCACACCGACCACACGGTAACTTTACCAGTGGAACGTCACATTTTTATATTTAAAATACGATTGTCTTTGATTTAATCAATATGTATGTATATGCAAATCCACAAATCATAGAAAGAACTCTGTACGGTTTTTGTGTCTTATTAAAGTTATTATTAAAAAACTGTGATGAATTTTACAAACGAGCTACAATGCAAAAAACTGAATTAATTTCTGTAAATATTTTCTTTGACATTAAAACTCATTATGTTTAGCACAAATATCAAAAAAATTATTTTATAAATCATGCAATTATGTTACTGATATTTTTTTGTGTGTTAAATATATTCTACTGATAGTCACAATTAGGCATAATTAATCAAATACGTTGAGTTTAATTTATTTCTTTACTACACGTCAATGATATCAACGATACAAATAAAGGGTTTCATGATGATATCTAAGCTGAAGAATAAAAAATCAGCCAATAAAATGCAAGTTAAAATTAAGAGGACTTAATGATGGCAATCGACGAATGGATAATAGTATGTACATTTTAAACGTGCCCTGTCAGTCTATATACTCTTATTAAACATAAAAAAAATTAATAATCTAGGAATTGCGGACCATTTAAGTGATAGATTTATTTATTTTTTTTAATCGTCAGCCAAGATTCCATATCCTTTAATATTAAAGAAATTAAACATTTATTTTTCGCTTAATACGAAACCACTTAAAATCGGAGAATCAAAGAAAATGTACGGTAGTGTACTATTAACTTCCGAACCGTACCGCCGCATATTGCGCCCTTTATCCAAAGCGCTTCGTAGCTATTATGACACCTCCATAACTCACATCTAGAGAATGCTGGAAGCCTGATTTCGTATTGAATTCTATATTTTTGAGGATGATTTTAAATTTATATTTTACTACATTGAGAAGTGAATACCATATTATAATATATTGCAAATATCAAGTATATGTATTCAGCAGTTTCCGTAATATCTGAATCAACATTTGACAATGCCGATTTGGGAGTCGTGGTTTCTTCAAGAGATGTCGTGCCGTGGAGTCGTAGCAGTATTATAATAATTCGGACACTAATAAAGGATAATAAATTCATAACTTTGGAAAATATTAATTAGAAGGGAAGGTATCCTTTATTACCTATAAAATTTTCTATATATTCTATTATGTTTCAACGAATTTTTTTAACTACAGGTGTGATTCTACAAAAGTTTAGAAAATATAAATACGATTATAGGTTCACTCATTTCCTCCAAAACAACTTAAACTAGTTGCGTTTGTACTTTGGTAATATAACAGGAACTTTATTTTGCGGTTTTTCGAAAATCAATATCAAGTCAATTGATTTGAAATACTTTTAAAACTTTGGTTTCGTTGAATAGCATTTTTTTTAACTGGGTTTGGAATAGCTAAAAACTACTTACGATTCATTATTTTGTCACAAATTGGGTTTGAAGCACCTAAAAATCCACTTTGATTTCATTAAACATAATTGTTGTGAAATTTGGTTTGAAACATTAAAAAACCATTGTAGAACCATTAAACATAAATTGGTCTTAAGCTTAGTTTAAAACATTTAAAAAACACTTTGATTTGTTTAAACGTAATGTTGTTTTAGAAGCCAGTTGGTTCATTTTTTTGCTATAATGACACATGTGTATAAAAGCAAAATACTTACCAATAACGAAGCATTTTATAACGGAAAAAATCTAGTTTTACACCTAGGTGATGAATAGTAACCAAAATCGGGTATTTACTCCTTTCTTCAAAAATAACAATGAAACAAAATAGCTTTTGGCATATGAAATGGATCATATCGCGCGTAAGAATGGATAGCCAAGAAAAATAGGGACAAATCATTAGGCTGTGTTTTTATTTATGAAATGCATGAAATTTACTCGTATTGGCTGTTAATAAAATAGAAAATTACTACATTTTTAAACTACCACAGTTCATTTTAATGCACTGACGTTTTACCAACGACCGAGTGGAGGAGGTATATGCGTTTAGGGTGAGAGGTTGTTTATTTGTTTCTTTGTGGGTGCAATCCAATGTTCCCATTTATCTCCAAAATGGTTTGACCGATTTAGATATGGTTTTCTAGAAAATATTTGTAATTCATTGGCACTGGCTTTTAAATACTTACTACGGTGATTACTCACAAAGGGGCGCCGCAATAAACATTTTGTTGAAAACGAATGTTTCCATTGATCTCCCAAACGGTTTAACCGATTTAGATACGGTTTTCTGCAAAATATTTGAGACTAATTAGCGATTGTTCTTAGATATTGGTGTTATGAAGTTAGCTTACTAGAGGGCACCGCGATACACATTTTATCGCAAACGAATATTCCTATTTGTCTTCAAAACTGTTTCAACGATTTAAACACGGGTTTGTGCACAAATGTTTTAATCGAAAAATTATAAAATAAAGAGCAAAATGAATAATTTTGAAAAAAAACCACGTTGTAATTGTAAAAACGATTAAATAATTTTTTGACCTCCGACTAAAAGAAAGCGAGGAGCTGTTAATATAATTACAAACCCAAGAAAATCCGTCTTGGTTGCCATCGACATTTCCTTTCCCAATATCAATTACATTTTAGCAACATAGAAAAGCTATTTGCGCATCTAAGAGAATTTTAATTAGTTATTGACTGATAAAATTGCGAAATTTTAGATAAAGGCAGGGCATGGGAGTACCGGCGGATTTTTTCGGGTTTGTAATTATATTAATAGGTTCTCACTTTCTTTTAGTTGGTGGATTTTCCAAAAAAATTTTAATCGTTTTTCAATTACCACTATATCCATCGCGGGTTTTCTAAAAAAATTTAATTTTGCTTTTTTTTAATTTCTGATATGGTGTCGTTGGTATCAGTTTATTTGATTATTTTAAACATAAATGGTTTCAATAAAAATTGTAATAAATAGCTGATATCAATTTATATCCGCGTACTGAAAAGTTAAGGTTACTAAATATTTTTTTTTAATTATGATGGAAAAACATTAAATAAGTAGGTCACATTATGTTCCTTATTTAATCATAATATTTTCCTGCATATCTTATTATTGTGTAAAATAAAGAAAACAGTGCAATTTTTTTTGCTTTTATTCAACTTCTACGGAGTCGTAAACTTTTTAAACCAAATAAGTAAAATTCGATCGTAAAATATTATGTTTAAGAAAATTGATTGTATTGCATAAATATTATCAAGGAATTTCTTGTTATTGATTTTAAGACAAAGTAGCCAGCGGATAATCGAAAAAAGGAAAACATTTAACAAATAATAACAATTCATTGGATATGTCTACTGGGACGTGTCCAAATTTGTAATAAAATTTGATTATCATACCAATATTTTATTAATAAAGGGGAGGCGTGTCGTTTCCCTTTAGTAAAAAAATATTGGTTTATTTGTGTTTCTTAAAAAAGTTCTCAGAGGAGAAAACGATAAAAAACCGAACCGTTGCGGTCAAATTACTTTGCTAAATAGATATAAATTTACCACAAATTAGTTTGAATTCTGAAAGTAATACACAAAGAAGTATAATTACTTCTCGAGTTCGCCCGAGAGAATCGCTAAATATTGGTCTGTTTATAAACGATTTAGTGATGTAAAAAATTTACTTATGGAAGGAGATGCTTTAGCAATTATAGTGAAACTAAATTGAAGGGCACCTAGACTATTTAAAAGAATATAAAATGATTTTGTTTTTATCATAGAAGGAAGTGAAATTAGCCAAACAAGAATGTTGCAACAAAAAAGAAAGTATGTTGTTACTAATACTCATCGTGAAGTTCAATTACAGGAAGTTTTGCGTTCATAGCATAAGTTTATTACAAAACTTATAAAAACGCTAACTTGAGAAATCAGGTCGTACATTGGAAAGTTTTGACAAACGCTGACAAATGGAGTTCAAGCAAAAAATATTTAAAAGTCTAAATTCTTCAGATTTACATTTGTAAATGCATTTGGCATAGAGAATAAAATCCATTTTTATTTCATATAAGTTTTTATTAATTTTCTTCTCAATCCTCTAATTTAGTATAAAAATGTTGTTTTTTACTGCTAATCGTGTGTGAAAATATTGGCTATGTTTGTGCAAATAGAAACATTTTCCATCTTTTTATGCTAAAAATTCTATGTAAATATTTTTGATAAAATCTTTGTACTGGGCCCGACTTTAGGTTTATTTCATGTCATTTTTTATTCTATATGTGAAGTACTTCCTACACCTCTTAGATTAAAACAGACATTGTGCGACATATTTGTTTTGATTTTAGAATTGAAATCAATGCTAAGAGCTTCAGATTATGAAAGGCGATGAACTTGTTAAAAATTTTCTCAAAAAAAATTAAAGAATATGGATTGATGAGGCACTAGACTATCGCTGACATGTTAAAAATCTCGAGAAAATCGAAACAAAATAGTTAATAAAAGGAAAAGTCAGTCTAGATAAAACATCCAGTCAGTCAGCAGACTTAAAAAAATTCGAGAAAAAAAAAATGCTCAAGTGGTTTTTTTTTAAAGGATATCCCTAAAAGTAGCAAGATGAAAGAAACCAAGTTCCTGCAGGACTTTGGTCGCAAAGTACATAAATTCAGAGCTTTGCGTCTGGATTTATTGAATTTATATCCATCATAACATAGAATTTGGCTGATGAATTTTATCACTTTGCCATAGCTAGAATCCATAAAACCACCAGAAATTTCCCTTTGCATAGGTTTATTTGTTAATACGATAATTATTTAAAGAAAACTGGTTTCAATCTGATTAATTGTTATATTATAATATATATTTATTGGATTGTATTATTGGAATATTGGTAAATCACAAAAGACATATTTGAATTTTTTGCATTTCGTTATATTTTTGTACTTCAAATGAGACAATAATCTGAATCGCCTCCATCTACCCTATATAATTTGCGCTATCCACGAATTGTATTGACTGTATATCAAAAAGTCTTTTGACAAAAATAAATCGTAAACATAATCCAATTTTTTCTTAGTAAGATAATATGGATACATAGCTTGCGATAATGGAAATAAAGGATCTGATTTGATTTGCTAACATTAGTATTTACATGAGTGATGAGATTTGCGATATTTTAATTTTTTGATCATAGATTTGAATTATATTAATTTTTCGAAGCAGTCATAGTATATTCGAGCGTTAGTAAGAAACAAGTTGATAAATTCATACATTTTTTTTGTTTCTGCTACCGTTATATTTTGTTTTATCTATCTTCATACGATAAAGAACTCTAATGGATCGTCTTAGAATTGGCACTGTTTTTAAGTATTTTCAATTTTTTTCTTATTCCTTTTACTTATTTGACACATATAGGAATATTTTGGAAAATAATATCGCGCAAGAAAATAATTATTGAATTAGTTACTAACACTAAACTAAAATTGTTGAATAACATTGGATTCCGAAATAATTTCCAGATAAATCGGAAATAAAATTACATTAAATTTCATCCGTTATTTGTCTCGACAGTAATTTAGAAACAAGTAACAATATTCCTATTTATAATACATTAACGAAGAATTATTTAAATTTTATTTGCTTAATTTTAACGGAGGAATGTTATTCATTACGAATTATCATTTTGATAACGCACGAATTAAAATTTCTTTAAATAAGCTATATTTTTAACATGTCTGGCTTTCTTCCGCAATAGAAGTTCGAAGTCACTTAAACGGTTGAGCTACAATTTGGAATGTACCTACTAATAATATGTATGTAAATTATATCGTGAATTCAGGGAAAATGTTGAAATTTGTTTCTTTTAACAATTTGGAAAAAAATTTTAAAGATGCATCTATAACCACAAAATTGACGAAAAAATTTTGTTTATTTCCTGAATATTTGAAAGTAAAAAGAAACAAATTTTAAAACGAGTACAACTTTAAGTCATGGATGGTGAAAAACATTTGAAAATAACTTACAATATACGAATGGTTGGGGAAATACGTTTATAGAAATCAATTCAGTCATTTTAAGAAAACAAAATAATTTTCCCTTAATTTTATTTTTCTTCTTTGAAATTTTGTGCATAAAATTTATGTGTTAAAATTAAAACTTTTGTTTGAAAAGTATATTTAGAATATATTAATTCTAATAGGGAAGTAAAAAATTGATAACAACTCATGGCTATATACATATTTAACCAAAGTTTAATCTTTATCAAAACAGATTAAGAATATAGCATCATTGTTATAGCTTGCGATTTCATTAATTTGCCTGTGAATTATTTGGATTTACTTATATTTATAGAATCCCAATTGGAGTATATAATCTAGATCATATTTGATGACATCCATAATGCGCAGATAAATAGTGATGCCGAATAGATTTTATAGTTTTTTACGTCGACATTCTGAAAATAAAATCAGCTTAAACCTTTGATATGGTTGTAAAGAATTCACTAATTTCTTTAGGTTAAGTGTTAACGTTCTAGGAAAATAATCGCTTTTGGTCAAGATCCATGCGTTTGTACGGCTAAGTTGTAATAAATAAAAACTACTTGTCTCAACATTTCGTTTTATCAAGTTCTCCAAAATACTTTTGGAAAATAAAATACCATCTATACCCAATTTATTCAGTCTTTTGATAATTTATTATATATTTCATGTTTTTTTTTTACAATTGTAACTTTATTAGTAAAATAAGTAAAAAGGTTTTTGCATTAAATATGATATGTGAAAAGATCGGGATATGCAATTAAATGTCTACCTTTATTATTTCAAATGCTATAATCTTGTACCATTTGGCCGGATAAAAGTAAACAGATGATCTTTTGGTTAAACAAAAATAGAAGAAAGGTACTCTTACACGATTAAAAATAAAGACAAAAATTCTTTTAAACGCTTCAGTGTTGACGGAAGAAATTTTTGAACATTTAAAGATAGGTAAAGATATAATTTAAACTAACTAATAAAGACAAAAAAAAATAAACTCTTAAAAATAGGCAAAATGGTTCTTTTGTCCTCGAAGATTAGACATTGATATAAAATGTGTAACTCAAATGTGGAGTAAATCCCACCCTGCAATGTCATAATTGACAAAACTTGCATCACCGTTTAATGCACTTGAATTCGTGGTTCGTTTTACGAGAAGAGTATTTCATTATAAATTAAATTTAACTAGAGTTACGTATATAAGTAATACCATTATCAGTTTCGGTCGGTTTCAAATTTTATTATCTAGCAAAATGTTTAATTTGAGAATTGAATGTGTTTTACGAAGCATTAATACTGAAGAAATTATTTCGAGAGCTTGAAGATTTTCTTTTTTTAATTTTTTTTTAAATTTCTTATTTTTTTGTCAAACTTTTAATGAACAAATTTTTAACCACTTCTATATAAAGTCTCTTGAAGAGATTTCATTGAAAAAAAAACTATATCATCGGTTACAAAATTATGTGAAATTAACATCATTAACAACAGTATTAGGACTTACGGACAATAATATTAGGACTAAAATAATTAGAATATAAAATACAACTATAAGATATCAAAATGTGTTAATCACATATTACTTACATATTAAGTTTGCGTTATGAGAGTAATACGACAAACTAATGCGGGATATTTTCTGATTAATCGACGTTAATATTTGGTGACAACATAAAAGCAGAAATCATGGTGTTAACATGATGTATGTTTTATCTTATCATTAAAAGCTTATAATAAACATTTATGTTTTTCGAAACGTAGAAATAAAATTTTTAGCAGAGCTTTAACACAGGCATTTTAAAATTTGATATCGGAACCTATTATTTTCTTAGTAAGTTATTTAAGTGATAACAGTATTACTACAGTAGTTAAGAAAAATGTTATTATTTATTTATTACAATATGACGTTATTTAGAAACAATAGCAAAATAGAAGTTGCGGTCGTAAAGTCAAATTTGTCAAATAAATAAAAACGTATTTTGAAAATAAATAATTTGGTATCAAATTATAATTATGATTAAAGTAAAGACAGAAAATAATTCGGTTATTGATTCGGTAATTTAGCATGTAGTGTTAACTAAGTGTAGAAAAGTTTGTTTTTGGTGTCTTCTGAGTTAGCGTCGCCGCAATTGGATAATAAATTTTATTTTATCAGAGCTAATACTAGTATCGTCGTAACATTGGTAACAAAATTAATATGCCATTAAAATCTAATGTGTCCTTTCACAAATTTGCAGAGTTCAACACTGACTTTTTCCAACTTTACTTTAATGCTCTGTGCATATCTGATATTAATAACAATTAATTGTTCTAATATTACAAGATTAATTTAGACTTTCTCTTAGTTTCAGCATGTGATGTATTTTTCAAATGTTGCCATAGACCTAACATAAATAAATTATACTCTAAACGTTCGCAAGGCTACAATGCTTACCTCATGTTTCATATTATGGATATTGTTAGAAATAGTATTTTGAAAATATTGAATCAAAATTATTCTACCTTTGATTTCATCACATCTAATTTTCCGTAACCACCTAACGGGTAAACATGTGCAATCTCCAATTTCCAGAAACAATTGCAAATATACTAAACTTTTATTTAGAAATTGCCAAATATTGCCCCCAAGTATCCAGAAAAAAACATATCTCCTACGTTACTTTATAAAAGTTTTATACATTGCAATACAGATCACGTTAATTTTCTCAGATATAACCTGTTGTATCCAGGAAACTAAGCTATATTTGTTACCCACTATGAAGTGACCATCGTGTGTTGATGGGCTATTGATGGATTTTTAAGCTGTGTTCATTCTGTATCACCCGCGTGATAAATTTCATGTATTTCATCTAAATTGTAATTGACTCTTATTGAAATTTGTGTGTGTTTCATAAATTGTTCAATGTTTTTCTATTTAAATTAGTTCAAAGGATGATAAACTTGGGCTTGATATTGATTTGCCCACTACTTTGACAATCACTTGATTTTTCTTGTAACGACAAAAGAGAAAAAAATCCAGTATTACTTGCTTTGGATTAACTGTTTTAAAGCCCATATACATTTTCATTTTGATGGCAAACATAATGTTTGAAAACACTTCTCTTTCGTATGCATTCTTCAAATAAAAGATTTGTGTTAGGTGGAATATGTGAGATTTTAATAATAATATAAATCATTTTTATTATTATTAAAATCGAGATATAGAACATTGAAGAATCGGACGGAATGGAGATAATCAGGCTTCATATTATTATTAAAACCTTGTATAATCTTGCAAACTTTTAAAGAATTAATTACTTACGTACCTTTGTATGTGAAATGAAACTGAATATACTTACACAATTTTATATATATTTTTAAGGAAATTATGGCATTTCCTCCAGATGAGAAAAAGAGAAAACATTGGAAAAGAAAATAAAGAAAAAATTGGAAACTGAAGAAGTAGAAAAAAAATTGCCCGCAAGCATCATATTTAAATGGAGACTTAAAGCAAGAACTAAATGGAAAGCTCATCCCAAGCACCTTTGAGTCATTATCGTGCTTACCCTGTCTCTTCTATTAATTCCGCTATTAACTTGCCCTGTCTCTTCATTTTAATATATTGGAAACTGTTAAAGCTATTTTGAAGTTTAATGTGTCATTGGAAAGCATTTATTAGCCAGTATTAATATCTTAACTTAATAAATTGTCTCTTATGGTATCCAACTCCCCCAAATTTTAAATAAAGAAACGAGGTACATTTTAAATCTGAGAAAATTCATTCATCATTCCTGTTATGGTCTTTAAAATAATTTACATGAGAAGATTTAGAATAATTATGATCGTAAATCATTGGACAAAGTTATATTTTGACGTTTCCTTCAAAAAATGTTTTTGAGTAATGTATAGGACACAATATACCAATATATCTATATAAATTTAATATTCTATGAAGAAATTTGAAATATCGTCCCGCGTAATCAAAAGATTCAATAATACAATCGAAAAATTATTATTTCAATGATAGAGTAATTTAAAGTTTTCTGACAACTTTTTTCTGAACTGGTTAACTTAGTAAATAAATATATTTCTTAGCGTAAACGAATGAAGCGAAAAATACTGTTAGGAATAGAAAATGTGCTGCTGGCTAGCGTATCTAAAATTTATTTGATTGATCTAATATGGTGTCATATAAAATTTGGATTAAATTATTTTTACATTTACAAAAGAAAAAAACCTAACTCGTCTTTTATTTAAAATACGGTCGATTACCGAGTATGACGATATGTATTATAACGAACACGCACACGCACGCGTACACACACGCACGAAATCACACACACATACATAAATAAAAGTGTGTATGTATCATTCATTCGCATATTAGAAAAAAAACATAACGCTGTTTGCTGTAGGTTAGATTTTGATTTAAAATTGGCGTAAAGGTCGACAAAGATTGTTCATCCTTACAATTCGCCGCTTCCCTTGGCAGCCATCGAGAATGCTGTATGTGATTGTGTACTTCAATCAAATCAGTCAACTACTTTGTAGTTCAAAACGTATTCCAAAAGGATTTTTCCATATTTAAAAAAAAACATGCAGGGAAAATACTTTGATAGCAACGAATCCTAAAAAAAGCAATTAAGTAAAATATAGTCGCTAGTTCTAAATTCTACACCAGTTTGTTACAAGTAGAACTACAAAGTGGCCAGAAAGGATATAACTATCTGCATGGGACGCTTGTGTTTGCTCAGTTCTGGCCGCTTTGCCTATTTCCCAAGTCAGATGTTTCTAGACTTATATGGCTTTAATCCTCGTATATTCCGAGTACATAAATATAATATTTCACAGCTTTAATTTTAACATACAAATTTATACTTTCTCTTACTTTCGGCATGCGATAATTTTTCTTAAATATTGCCGTGAACCTAATGTAAATCAATTACACTTAAAACAAACACAAGGTTAGAGTGCATACTTTACCTTTCATATTATGGATATGGTTAGAACTAACATTACGATAATATTGGGCCAAAATGTGTAAACATGTTCAGCCGAAAAAAAATGTGGCCAGAAAAAATGAATTAAATCTTTAGTTTTTAATTTACTTTATTCTTTTTATAAACTCTTGGCTTCTATTATTTCTTGATGCTTTTGCTTTAACAGGACAACTATTTTAAAAAAATGGCAAAATTGTGTACTTGGTATTGGATCTAGCAGTTATTAAATCGGATGCAGTTCTTAACCAACCCACGGGTACATGTATAGTGCGAGTCTATTTTGACTCTTTATGTTTATCAACTAATGTGCAATCACATTGTATCAACTAATGCGCAACCACATTAAATTAAACAGATAAGATTCCAGCAAGCTAAATAAAATTTCCAGCAAATGCGCACACATTAAAATTTGGGATAAGTTGGACTTGAAGGAAGAGACTTCGAGTCAAAAAATGCTAATGTAAAAAAGATAGTTTGTATGTTTATAGCATAGGTGGTCAAATAAAATGCAGGTACGATAGTATTGCTTTAAGGTAAACCGTACTAGCCCATTCCTTCTACACACTAACGGAAATGCATGATCAAACTACAGAAACACTTTAGTTTTGTAACACTTATTACCTCAGCGCAATTGCGACAAAAATGGTTTAATACTGATAATTCATTCACGCCATCTAGACAAATCCAATTAAAAAAATATCACTTAAAATGGAAAAATAAATATGATTCCAGTAAAATTAAATTAAATACGATTTTTCATAAGTACATGATTCATTCCTAAGTCATGTACTTATGAAAAATCGTATATTATTCATAGGTTTTTATTTTCTGACGGTAGTTGCATGAATAAAGTACTTTTTTTAAATGCAAAAGACCAATTTAATGGATACTTTTGGAAAATAAAACAGTGACAACATACTAGCATACTTTAATATAATGTGATATTAATGATAATTTATTTTGAGGACCACTTTTAGAGCAGTAATGAAATGTCTCTGTAATATAACACCATTGCTTGTGCTATATGAAAATTTTCATACACACACACACACACATATATATATATATATATATATATATATATATATATATCAACGAGCAACATATCTGTATACGTACATTAAATAAATGTATCATTATCAATGTATGTGAGGTGTTTTGTGATATTAGTGAATGCCAACTCAGAGATTGCTCCTATTATAGTCGACAGCCATTCAGTAATCTAAGCTCTAAATTAATAACAATCTGTTATATTAGGCTAATGAGAATATAATGGGAAAACGATATTAAATTTATACGTATATTGCTTATGTTTGTACCGTACGATTGATTCTCAAATGTTGTTACAATAATATTCTAATAAATTCACTTCATTTTAAATAGAGGATTATTATTTATTTACGTACTTTAACGTATAGAAATTACACATACATTGCTAAAAGAGCAATCTCTCACCGCTAACCAGATCACCAGTACAACCCGGGAATCGAACTCGGTATCCTGCATTGCCGGCATAGGCTGTATAATCTGTGATCAACCCAACACACGACGGCGACGACATATAAAGTTCCGACTAGACCGAAGTTCTGACTAGACCGTAAATCTTAACAATGACAATTTAAATAATAGTCAAAGAGTTTTGATGTAGTAGCGTATTCCAACTCCATTTTTCAACAATGATATATACCCGGAAGCAAATCGAACTTAAAATTGTTTAATTCCAACCCGCTGGGGCATCTCGAGTAATTTGTTCACGTACTGACAACAATTTGGCCTTCAGTGAGGTTCGAGCTCGTCCAGCTAACATAAATATTTTCGTTTCTTCGCTTTTCTTAAAAATAAAACCGTAGTTATCTACAATGTGGGGGGACTTTTAAAATGTTATTTTTGAACCTATGATCCGCTTGTCAAAAGGCAGAATTTATGCATTTAAGGAATATCGAATATGTCTTCATAATATATAAAAGGCAAATAAATAATTTTTGTTCATTAATTTTTTTATTTTAACGGACGAAATTTAATGAACTGGTTTGACTGAAATTTCACGCACATAAAAAATAGGTATATATATATAAGACAATTTCTGAGAACTTACTAGGAATTGCAAAATTCAATTAAACAATTGCGTTGCTCTGAAAACAAAGTTTCTTTATTATGGTACTGGCAGTACACGTAAGAATAATCATAGTTTAACTAAAATAGTACTATACTACCTGAAAACAATTAAACTTTATTATTTAAATTGTCATTTTCTTTTTTATGCAATTCTTTTAATATAACACTATAATAGTCTATATGACTATAATAGTCTGAATAACAATGCGAGTTCTGTCAACCAACAGAACTTTGCCGACAGAGTTAGATGCCAATACTCATAGATCCATCTATGGGGCACATAAGTACATGGTCACTGTTTACCGACAGAATAGCGCTGTATCAATTAAAGAAATATAGTTTCTTTACATCTCCCTCCCCAGAAGAGAAAATGTTCATCAAAATTTTCATTTTTACACTAAAGTAATTAAAATTAAACTTACGTTTTACAATATATTAAACCAAACTAAATTGTGACTAAGTCTTATTTGTATTTTTTTTGTAGGAAAATAGTTTTTTTTTTATATCAAATAAAAAATACAATACTGTGAAATAACTAGTACTTAATATTGTACGAATACAAAAACTGTAAATAACTATTGCTTACAATCTCTTTCAGAATACTAACTACAGTCTTTTTATAAACAATAATAAAATGATTTAATAAGTATTTGAATGGAAGGACACGACTAGATGTTTTTGATCTTTCACTACAAGGTCACACAACAAATATGTTTATGTACCCGTTGGGGTAAATTAAGTCATTGACCAGCCCAGTCCCGTATAGGCAGCTTATTTTCTTGGTTCTTTTGTAAACCAGATCAGTAGAGGGGTAAATTAAAAAGATAATTAATTAAAGTTAGCGCTGGGCTACTGACTGATACTACCCCAATATATCAATTTTACATTAGTGATTCTATTGTAAAGAAGGCATTATCAGTTAATTTTTCTAAGTTATTAAGTTATCTATATCTATGCAGAAAATTTCTACTAAAATAAATATAAGCACTCAAGTGTGTAATTTTTTTCATAATGACATCTAAAAAATTTTGTCTCTAGTTTTCCTTTGATTTTTTTTACGTAGGTGTTGATATGAGTTTTGTGATGTGAAAGAGATGCGACTCTGTCTTCTTATGACCTGTATCAATTCAATAAATTGAATTTGATATTTTTTAACAATTTTAAATAGACCAATATTCAGCTCATCTAATTTATTTCTGGTTACTTTGTTCCCATTCTCTACATATACCATATCCCTTGTAAATTTAATTAAGTTCTATTTTTATAAAATATTTGTTTATTGTAATTATGTAATTTTATTGAATTTTCAAATGTTATTTTCCTATCTCTGATCCATTCAACTTATGATTTATCTTTTTTTAGTTCAGTTGGCAAAAAAAAAACATCTGTATTATCTAACAGGTATTTTGGTGCAAAGCCAGTAACGGTATGTTCTGTATTATTGTATTTATCTACACAGTTATGAACAATTGTCGTCCATCCCATTTTATTACCTTTTTCATTTATTTTACATCTAATTTTGTTTACAAGCGTTCGATTCAGATTTTTATTTAACCCGTTTGAAAATGAGGCATTTACTGCAGTAAATACCAATCGTATTGATTTTTTATTTAAAAATGTTTTGAATTCTTTTAAGTTAATTCCTGGGTATTGATCAGTGAGAAGTATTCCAATTGTAACAGAATCTGTTACGTTATTGATTAGTTTAACAAAATCATTAGCACTTTGTGTTTTTGAGGTAAGAATGTAAGCACATCGTGTAAAGTAGTCTACTAATAGGTGTAAATATCTCTCTGTTGACCGTGAGTCTCCAAAACCTCCAATTGTGTCTATTGAGACTATTTCAAAAGGTTTTGTGGCAGGACCTAATTGTGACATTAGATCGTACTTATCATGTCCTCTTTTTTATTTTTTATACATATCTCACAACTTTTACAATGTCTTTTAATATTTATGGTTAAATTTCTTGCTGTATATTACGAACTAATTTTGTTTTGCATTTGTTTCACACCTATATGACACATATTTTCATGTATATTTTTAATAAGTTTCTTACTGAAGTCTTCCAATAAAATAATTCTTCTAAACTGTTTATAGTAAACATTGTATCTTGATATTAATTTTGATTGATTATTTTGTACCTCTGTATTGTTTTCTTGATCTGTAATAATGTCGTCCAATCTTATCATGTTAACAATTTTTAATTGCTCATCTGCGTCTTCATCTGCTTCCAATACTGGGTTCGTACTTAAACAATCTGCCTCTATATTTTGTCTTCCTCAAGCATATTTAATTTTAAAATCATACTGTGATAAATAATATGTTGAATCTCCTAACTCATCATCTATCCTAGACTTAATATTATATTTGCTGAAGATTTATGGTCTACTGTAAACGATTTACCTATTAGCCAGTATTGCCAGTATTGCCAGTATCTTATTGCTTCTTTAATAGATAAACATTCTAAATAAATTGCCTTTTTTTTCTTTTGGATTTGATTTAACTTTTCTGAAAGTATGCCACTGGTTTTTCTTTTCCATTTGGCTGTATTTGCTTTATTACTGCCCCAATACCTTCCAAAGATGCATCTGTATGAATATTTATTGCCAAATGTTGATCAAATATTTCTAAGCACAATAATTTCTTTATGTCTTCAAAAAATTTTTGAAAATCTGCAGACCAAATAAATTTTTGGTTTTTTCTAAGTAAATTATGAAGAGGTTCTAAAATTACCGCACTTTTTAGTATGTACTCTTGATAGAAGTTAATTTTCATCAAAAATTGTCTTACATTTTTCTGAGTTTTTGGTATTGGAAAATATTTTATTGAAATTAAATTATCTCGTACTGGCCGTACTGTATTATTTTGTTTTATATGACCGAGATATTTAACTGAATCTCAAGCAAATTTACATTTTGTAAACTTTAGTCCCTCCCCTCCCTTCCTTTTTATAGCTTCTATTAATTGTTTTAAATGGTTAATGTGCTCAGAAAAAGTCTTAGAGAATATAAGTATATCAGCTATGTAGTTTACTGCAAAATTTGTAAGTTTGTACTTTCTTAAAATGTTACCTAGTATCCTTTGAAAAATAGCTGGTGATGTCTTCAAACCAAAAGGTAAACATGTCTATTGATAATGTCCTTCCTGTGTTACAAAGGCAGCTTTCTTCCTATTTTCAATTCGTAGCAAAATTGACCAGAATGCTGAATTGATATCCAGCGTTGTAAAATATGTTCAGTTTCTTGTCTTGATCACTAGGTCATCGATCAATGGGAACGGTTGAGCTTGAGGTACCACTGTTTCATTTACATCTCTCAAATCTACACATAATCTTGACCGTTTGTTGTCTTCTTTCTTGAAAGCCAAAGTTACCGGTGCCGCAAATGGACTATAAGAATCCTCTATAAGATTTTTGTCAATTAACTTTGCTATTTGGTCTTCTATCCCTTTTTTGTCTTCAACCGAACACCTGTAAGGCCTTTTCCTACAATATTTGTCCATGAGTAGATCATTACCTGCTTCATATTCTTTGACCGTGCCAACATGATAGTTGTCTTTTGCAAAGATAGATTTGTAAGTGTCAATTAGTTTATATATTTCTGACTTTTGTTGAGTATTTAAGTTACTCATATTTATTTTGAAATCTTCTTTCTTTATGCGTTCACTAAAATTTATTAAACATTGATTTGTTTTATTTATCACCTCTTTAGGAGTGTTGTTTTAATTATCATCCTTATTCATAGGATCAATTTCTTCTATTTCTATTTCTTCTTTTTTTTGAGTAATTTTAAAATTTGCATCTTGAACCAGTTTAAATTGTTTTATGATATCCAGTCTAATTAGAAAATCATATTTCAATTCTTCTCCACCAATGATATAAACATCGGTTTTTTTCTTTTATATCCAAAATTTTTATTTTAATAGTTGTCAAACCATTTGTCTTTTTAACACCATTAATTGTGATTAAATTATCACTTTTCGAATCATCCTCTCCTTCTTCTTTCAGTCTTATTAATTTGGGATTAATTACAGAAACGTTTGAGCCTGAATCATATATCCCAAATATCTCTGATTGTCCATTCAATAATAGTTTGACTTTAATTAATGGTGTTATTATTCGTTTTTTTCATCATTGCTTTTTTATCTCAACATCGATCATTGAATTATTCACGACTTTACTACTGTTTTTCTTCTGGTTATATTCTTCTGTCTGTTTGAACCAGAATTTTTCTTCAGGATGAAAGCGAATACCTTTATTTAAATTTTCACAAATCTTACATGGTTTTATTTTATCAATCTTTCCTTTGAAATTATTTGTATTTTTTTTTATTCTTACTGAAGTTGGTTTTATTCGCCATATGTGCTTTCCAATTTCATTGTAGAGGCTTGCAGTTGACTTTACGGTTTCTTTATCTATTTTATCCATTATGTAATCTGGTAATTCCATTAGAATAAAATTTATCATTGTTTGGTTGTTGATGTGCTTGTTGACCTCTAATAATAGTCTTTCCTTTTTGTGGCGTATTCCAGTAACAAGCCAGCTTGAAATCTAAATGTAAGTGCATATTTTACTTGGGACCAACCATTATTTCCATATGTTTGACAAAAGTTATCTTTCCATACTGACCATTCCAAATTTTCTGTCAGTTTTATTAACATACTGCTGTACCAATCTAAGCACTGTTTTTCTAGAAGATGTTTTAAAATCTCAATTTTCTCTTCATCCTGTAGAATCTCGAATCTTCCACATTCTCTCTCATATTCACTAATTTATTGGTCAGCATTCGGTGTTTTATTCGAAAACTTTTTTATCAAAAACCTTTCAGCAGTTTTTCCTAAATTTTTATTTTCTGGCGTAGCATTATTAGTATTTCGTGTAAACCACTTTCGTTCCTGTAATATCATCCAAATACTGGTCACCAAACTGTAAATTTTCACTTTCATCTAGATATATTTTTCTCAAGTCCATATTTAGAAGAATCCATACTGAATGTGTTTGGTGTCTTTTTTTGAGCGACTTTTTGGTTTTCGTAAATACGTCTATGACGATATAGCAGCGTGCTTACTTGCTAGCTTTAGATCATCTGGGACATCAAAAACACATCCGTCGGGCACATTTGTTTTCCCGTCCATTCATACCAGTACTACAAATTTAAAGCATAGTCTTTCCATTTTTCTTCATTTAGCTAGAAATGTAGTTTTATAGGACAATTTTTTCGAACTTACTAGGAAATGCAAAATTCAATTAAACAATTGCGTTGCACTCAAAACAAAGTTTCTTTCTTTTAGTAGTGGCAGGTCACGTAAGAATAATCACACAGTTTAACTTAAATAATACTATGCTACTTGAAAACAAAGAAACGACATTTAAAGTTTATTATTTAAATTATCAATTCCTTTTTTATACAATTATTTTAATATAACCAAACAGTCTGAATAACAATGTGAGTTCAGATAACCAATGAAAATCTACTTTGCCGACAGAGTTAGTTGCCAATACTCACAGCGCCATCTATGGGATACATAAGTACATGGTCACTGCTTACCGATAGAAGAGCGCTGTACCAATTAAAGAAATATAGTTTCTTTACACACACACACACACATACACACACACACACACACACACACATATATGTGTGTGTGTGGAATAATATAGATGCTGTGAGGAAAGTTAAGAGAATTAGCATTCATGTTTAGAGTATTTTGATTTGTTTTCATTTTGGTCATTGGTTTTGGTCATACGACCTAGGTTTCGTTGTATTACACGCATTGTATTACGTATTATTATGTGTTGAAGCACGTAGTTTTATTTAATTGTGAACATTTCTTTATGTTACCCTAAAAGTTTCTTGCCACCACTATATATATATATATATATATATATATATATATATATATATATATATATATATATATATATATATGTGTGTGGATTAATATAGATGCTGTGAGAAAAGTTAAGAGAATAAGCATTCGTGTACACCCTTTTAAGTAGTTTGATTTGTTTTCATTTTGGTCATTGAATAATAAATTAATTAACGCATGAAACAAATGTTTCTAAACTGGTCAAATATTATTCTGCCATCTATTATTTGAGGTCATTACAGATCTTGCTAAAATGTTTCACATCGATTATTTACATTTTTTGTCGATGTTCTTTTATAGAGATTTGTAAATATATTTATTTTCCTTGAGACTAGCGGCGGACTTGCGGTCCTTTCAGGAGATCTCTACCAGCTTTCTTTCCATCGCCTTTTGAGCAGGAATAAGCTTTTGCAGGATGTATTTTGTTGTTATGCAAATTTCGGTTCGGTAAAGGAGGACTGGTAGTACACACTGATTGAAGAAGCGTGCTTTTATACCGATTGAAGAGATTATTCTAGTTCATTTTCAAAGCAAACTTAAGATTTCAGAAGGCGGCCCATCCCAGTTTTATGCACCTGTCCACTTCCTTGATCTAGTTCTTTCTACACACACGTAATTCTTGTCCCAGGTAGACATACTTATCTACGCACTCAAGTTTAATATTGTCCAAATTTATGGCCACAGAGCTATCCGTTTCCGACGTTATAACTTTTGTCTTGTTCAAATTTATTTTGAGTTCTACTTGTCGATAGAGGCGAGGCTTCCTGCAGTTCCTGGATCACAGTCTATAGTTCATCTGTGTTCTTAGCAAATAGTTCTATTTTGTCTAGAAACCTCAAGTTATTTAAACACGTACCTGATATTATAAGACCGTTATTTCCCCAATACACTTGCTTAAAACATCCACAACAAGGGTTAAAAGTTTGGGTGATATTGTGTATCCCCATCAGACTCCTCTTCTAATAGATAGGGATTTGCCATGTAATGGTGGCAAGAAACTTTCAGGGTAACATAAAGAAATGTTCACAATTAAATAAAACTACGTGCTTCAACACATAATAATACGTAATACAATGCGTGTAATACAACGAAACCTAGGGCGTGGTAAAGAACTTAAAAAAGTAGAAATAATACTACATCACGTAGTTTCATTTAATTGTGAATAATGCATTTCTACAAAATTAACGCTAAATATATTCAACAAAGAAATGTTGGTGACTGAGTTAGAAATTTCCGTCTAGATTTATTGGGTACCACAAATATTACCATATTGAACTCGATGGTGGCGGATAAATTTTAGATTCTGGCGCCTTAAAAAGCAGAGCTATGTAAAGCAAACATGTTGATGGATTTACAGGTGCAATAATGAAGCAAAGTGATGGAGATATTCACGAGCGCGTTCAACGTTGTAATACACATAATGTTTAACAAATCTACATGCAAAGCTCTAATACAGTCATCTACGTATAGTTAGCAAAGAACTTAGCTGCTTTTATCCCACTACTTCTTACGTATAACTTTTTGAAGACAAATTTAGTCCATTTTATAACAAAGATTTTGATGTGATTGCATTCATTTTTGTCGAGTTTCTTCAAGGTTTGATAACTGGCAGAGGTAACCCTAATCTTTGATCTAGATTTTAACTTTTCCTTTTTTGTGTCTATTATTTTATTTTTTTTATTTCTCGGTTTCATCAACATATTTAGTTTTAGCATATTTGATAGTATTAATTTTAGTAGTATTAATTTTTTCAAGTTTGTTTTGATGGCTCGCATCATCATTTCAAACCTGAAACGTTTTACTTAATTCATCTGACTTTAGAAATCTAGTACTGGAAGACCACAGAATGAAAAATAGCCAGAGGTATATATGAACCTAGCCTACCGTATGAATAAACATATGGAAAAACACCTGACCATCATCAATATCTAAAAAGTTTACCTATAAAATGCTTTTTAGCAGTTATTGTCTTGTTATCGTTACCTTTATGTATAGAGTATAAATATTGTTTCCTTAAACACAATTCGGTCCAATGAAACCATTTTTACGTATTTTAAACCAAAGTGTATAATATTTTTTAATTAACAAAACAAAGTTTTAATTTGCAAAACAAAGTCTGTTTTTTTACAGCCAAAATGTTAGTTTGTAAAGTTAAATTGATATCTCAGTTATGAAATGTTGCAAGTGATAAGAAAACTGATACATATAAATAAATAGTCTGCCTAAAGTAACATAACACAACATCATAGCGATGAGATGGCACTGACTTCTTGTTAAAGAATCAGCACCATTCATGACCGATGGAAGCACTAATTAAATCTATGAACTTTAAAAGATCTATTTTATTGCTTTGTTTATTATTTTCTAGAACCACAACTACTGTTACAATATATGGGTACAGCTACAGAATCTACTAACCATGTAATAAACTTGATAGATGCCCTAAGATAAATTTTATCTTTACTTCCAGCTTACAATTTTCGAATTTCAGAGTTTTTCCTCCATTGATGTTGTTCTATGCACTGTATGTACCAAATTTCATAGTTCAGTTGCGGTTGTCTGTTGTTGTTACTGGTTTTAATTGTCTATAAGTAAGTGAATGAGTGAGCTTAGAAATTGGTGGTTTTTAAATATTTTGGAAAGTCTACTTGCAAAACAAAATCCACTTTTCTCTGGATACATACCATTTGATGGAATTTTCGGGGGTATCAAAATAGCTGCAGAGCACTCCGGGTAAAGGATGCAGTATCTGGTAATGCAGTAAAAATTTGCTGGCGGCAGTTATTGGTTTAACTGTCGCTTAAAAGATTGTGACAGGTGAACGATCAAAACAATTTTATCGGGTAACAAGAATATGCGTGAACAGAATATATATATGTATATATATATATATATATATATATATATATATATATGCACACATATATATATATATAAATATATATATACACACACACATATATATATATATATATATATGTATATATATATACATATACAAAACAGAAAATTCTAAACCCTGAACATCATTTGTGATCCATTCTAGGAGTTCAATTGTGTAACAGTAAATTAAACCATAAATTAAACAAGATAAAAAACAAAATGTACGTTTTACCGGAATATCATTTGAATTTCATAAATATAAGGAAATAAAATAATATTTTTAATCCGTTAAAGTACTGATTCATTCTCGTAAAGTACGTAATTACTCTTTACTGTAAACATTTAACCACATTTTTTTGTGTCTTATGTACAGCTTCAAACTTTAAGAGGAAGTGAACAAAGACGTTCCGTTTGTTTAATAAACAGATTGGATATTTATTTGAAGGACACATCATATTAAGATTATTTAACATTGTACTTGAGTTAGTAGAATTTTTTTGATAGTCGAAATTTTGGAAGAAAATATTTAAATATTTCTTTACATTATAAGGTTTTCTCAGAAACATGAATAATTCACTATATTCATCTATTTTTTAAATTTTACTTCAATCAGTTAAGTGATTTTGATGATTAATACAAAATTTTTTCAAACTTTGAAAACAGGTTACCCCACAAGAGACGTATTATCACAACATACATCTTAAATTAATTTACGCGAAAAAGGAGGGTTATTTCCAAAATGATAGCTCCAAACCAAACACATGTAGCCGAAATAACGAGACGTATATATTATGATCGCGAACCGGAAAGAGAAATAAAAAAGAGTTCATTGTACCCTGGTACTAAAGAAGATTTCTGACATCGTTCTTGAATAATATTTTCAGGAAATGTAACAAAGAGGTAAACCAGGAACTACTGAATGTGGCGCCGTAATGAGCGAATCTCTTCAGATATTTTTGGCACTCGAAATTTGATTTAGGAAAACCTTTCACCTTCGGGGTTATAAAACATTTAAATCAATATTATTAAGTTTCAATAAAGTAAAAATAAACTTTTATATGGAAATTACGAGGTTTGAAGACATAATGCTGTAAAGAGTTCAGTCTGACAATAAAAATGGTTTTGAGATGCCAATCCAAATTTAATAATTTGATAATATCAATCAATATTTTACAAAGAAATTGAACTATAATTTTACATTGATTTTGTAAGTAAAAAAAAACTGAAATCTAGTGTTGTCAATGATGTTATACAAAACAGATACGTTACACAGGTTACAGTTACAAGGATAATAAAAAATGTGGCCCTAAGTTTTCGACGCTCGAACAATAGTGAAAGAGGTCTTGAGTAAAAGAAAGATATAAGCTCGTATATAGAACAGATAATTGTATTGAAAACGAGACAATTACTTAGTTTTTAGGACCGTTTTTAGAGCACAAATAACATAATTAGGGAATATAACGTCGTTAGTAGTATCTATACTTACAATCTGCATTTCGTTATTGTTTTGAGTCAGAAATAATTTCTGTAATGAAGAACATATTTTCCTAATTCTAAGTAAGATGTTATGTTCGCTCAACACACACACACACACACACACATTTCGCTGTTGTAACGACGCAAACGCCGCTCCAGGGTCAATGGATGATACGAAAATGATTTCATGTTTTATTTACAACCAGCTATGTCCGAAATTTTTTCACGTTTCTTAACTTGTAGAAAATATTATTGACATTAACATAAGTATACATTTTTTTTTTCAGAAATACCTTCAATTTACATACAGGCCAAATCTATAATTTTATTTATGCAGTAATACTCTTTATCATTGTTACTTTGTTAAATTGTATGAGAATACTTAGATTGTGCACAGGATATAGTTTAGGAACTTTTAGTATAAAATATTACGGGCTGATCTGCAACTTAAAATACCGCAACATCCGAACAATTAAACATGATTATCGGCTAATAAGAGTATATGTTAATAGAAATGAGCGCACCATTTGTTCTGTGTTAAAGTCAACGACGGTCTTTGATGGTAACAATCATTAAATGACAGCCTTTAATGGTAACAATCGATGTTCTATATTATTATCTACTTACAGAATCACGTAATATTCAACCAAAGAGGATTTCGTGCTGTATATCATTGATTTACTACCGACCTGTAATCATTAAATTAGACTAGTTATTATTAGTTTTTATTTGTTCGAAATATTCTTTTACTAATATAATAAACATGTAAAGTAGACAATTAAAAATTCCAAGTATTATTCTTCATCACTTCAAAGATTTCAGATAAAAAATTAAAAAGTCGGAAATTACACATCGTACACATAAGCTTTCTCAAACTTAAGAAAATGAAATTATATTTTGACGTTGATTTTTTCCTAAAATTACTCAGCTTATTTGTAGATAAAGAAAAAGAAGCATTTTAAGTAAACTAAAATCTCTAGAGATAATTATGCTATAGAAATGACTTGTAGGTTTTGGAAAGCTTTCTTTACGATGTATATAATTTTGAGTGCAAACCAATAATCACTTTTTTCTAATGTCTTACCTATAGTTCTAAACTACAATCAATCTATACAAATTTCATTAATAATCAAGATATTTTATGGTACTGTAACATCACTATAAAAAGGCCTAATTACTATTTAAAAAATTATCCTTAAAAATTATTCAGATAAAAATAGCTAAGTTCTTATGGAACTTTACTTGGAAAGTGTATGTGATTGAATAAGAGCTTAGTTTCCAGATTTATTAAAGATTATATCTATCACCACATTAAATTGAGTCGTAGAGGACAGTAATCAGATATTTATAATTTAACAGTCAAAGTCATGAAAAGAGAAAATGTTCCAGTGGTTGTTATCATATAGCAAAGTGACACAGAGCGATCGCCTTTATTATATTTCAAAATTCCAGAAAACTTGCAAAAAAGATTTTCAACACAGATCTTCAAATTTTAAAATAACTCGGAAATATTTAATATCAAAATCAAGTGAAGCTCGCAGATTTAAATGTTTTATGAATTTCGGAATGGATTTAGAATTGTTGGTATAGCCCTTAGGAAATTGTTATTTAAACTTAAAATAAATTGTATTTTTCATCATTTTAATTTTACCCGTTCCGTAGACAGAGATAAGTGACATAATTTTGTGAACATTTTCAGCAATATCCTACACTAAAACGTAATATAAATTAAAAAGAACAACTTAATATAAATTACTAAATAATAACTCCACAAAGAAAGAATTTTTTGAAAAATTTCCTTTATTTCAAGCTAATAAAAAAAATTTCATTATGGAACTTTTACATAAATATTTGTTCAAATTAATTTTGAGAAAAAGGGTTTTGATAGACAGACAAACGGATGGACACATAAGTATAAAGATTTCATTTCTTTTTTCTTTGAGGTAAGGTTTCCCTAAAAGGGTAAAGACATTTTAAAAGGAGGGCTAACGCTATGGCTGCCTGAGGCTAGAAATCTAATAACTATTTAATCTGTGCTAAGTTAAGAATCATCATAGAAAAGATATTGATTAGGTAAAATTTCACACAGAGCGCATAATATATATTTCCTAACATCACGTGAGATACACTCACGTGATGCATCTTATAAAGTTTCAATGAAATACTTGAATGTGGAGATTCATGTCGTTTGGATATAACCGAAGGTCGCTTAAACAAATTAGTACGTCTCTAAAATCAGCAAATTGGCTCAAGAAACATGGTCATATTTATGTTATGGACATAACATAAAACATAAATATGACATATGTCATATTTATGTTGGACGGTCTAAAATAACAGTATATCTAATCAGCGCCTAAACCTATGTAATGTTTATAAAAATGTTTGTTGTAGCCAGATTATCACACTTCCAAATTCTCAGTCTTAAGTAGGCCTTTAACCAGGGCGCATGTTCTTCACGCAAGGGCTCGCTTCGGCAAAGGTGCACGGTCTTTATATCTCGAATTCACCTTACGAACGTAAGCGGTAATGGTTAGAGACCCATAATCCCGATAAATAAATACTATATAAGCACAAATATATAGAATTACATTTTGCGAGGAAATGTAAAAACATACATGGTACATCAAAAGTGGGCGTCGTATCGTGCTGCCTAATTTTTCTGCTTGAAAAAAATTTGCCTTAATTATGAAAATGAAACATGAATTATTGTTTTATGAAATTAGAATACAATCACTACAAAACACTGTCCAAATTTTTGAGTTTGTAATAAATGTTTACCTTCAGTTCAGTAAGTTTTATCCTCTTATTCTAATTTACCACACAGGTACATGATGAACAAAATTGTATAAAAATTAATGTGTTTTTCATGCAGCTGTATCTCTGCAAACCATCATTTCATAAAAGTTAGTAAAGAACACAATGAAGCTTTAATCGGGTGCCTTTTATACTTGAAATTTATTTTTTTAATTAGATGTTTTTTTTAACAATAAAGCCCATATAAATATTTACATTTTTTCTTCAACTTCAAAGCCGCACGCCGAATCCTATGTATTTTTTCAGTTAATAATATTAGAAAGAAACATATCTGACAATGAAAACCTCTGTTAATTACGAGTGAATCCCGCGCTTCGCATTTTTGTACACATTTCTATTAAATTTTTTTCCACATTAATTTTTTTATTCAGTGAAGTCAACAGGTATATAATTATGGAAAGTTCTTTCATATTTTTTCAGAGATTTGCGGCTATGAAATCAACATTTTTAACTAAAATCTCTAGAAAGAATGATGCTACAGAAATTTAAAGTAGTATTTTGAACAGTTGAAACTATTTTCACTGACATGCATATAATATATACCTGAGAAAAATTTTCGTATTGATATTTGTTTAGGAATCTCTACGAAAACAAGCGTTTTCAATATCATACTATTTTGTTTGAAATCAAGGTATTTTTTTTGTTCAAAATACTTGTGAAAGATATATAAGATGGCTTGTAATTCTGACTGAATTTTATCCCGATATATTAAAAAGAGTTCTGCATTAGAAACACAGAAGCTACACTGCTCATCCTTAGTGGATGCTCATCCACTAATTAACGGTATTTCCAAAATTTGTTATTTCTCAAAAGACCTTTGCCGATAATCCTTAAAATAGCAGAAAACAATTACCATTTGGGATATATTTGTGAATTTAACACGTCATTGATCTAAAAAATACTCTCCAAATAGTTAATTCGAGCAAGCTCTACGTCTTGAGATATCTCGTTATATTATCTAAACTTTGAGTTTTAAAAATGATTTTATTATTTTCTACAATTTTTTTTAATCTTTGAAATTTCGTTTTTGCATAGTTTAAACAATAATTATTATATACTCTTTAATTACTGTAACAGCTTTAAAAATTATTTCCCCTCAATTAAATTTTGAATGAAAATTTTACTTAAGGAAAAACTCACATTTATGTAAAGAAGTAACTTAAATAAAAACAGGTACGACTTCCGATAATTAAGGATAATACTGTTGATCGACAATCATATTTTAGAATTTAATGATATTTGGTAAATATTTAAAATTCTTTATTTAAAAATGCGAAGTATCTTATTTATAGGATTCAAACAACCGTAATTTGATAATAGATGTATTTTAATATTAATCATGTTTAATCATGCTTGTTATTAATCATATTGACACCATTTCTTGAGCGAGCTACGTCAATAAATGTAAACATGTTATTATATCATTCCGATAGGATCAGTTTGCCTTATTAGTATCACAACGCTTACATAACACGTAAAAAAGCTCTAATGAATAGTACTTGTTTCTAAGAACAATTTTAGTTTTAACATAAGTCTGTTCAGTGTGTTTATGAGAAATATTCTTTTCCTTTTCTGTACTTTAGATTAATAATCATCTCAATTCCACATAATTTTGTAATCGATAATACATATGACTGTTTTAGCAAGGGTTTATTTTCAAGATAGAAGTCTGAAAGACAACAAGCTATGTAGAACCTTCTTTTAAAAATTAAATAACTTGTTTATAAAGGAACTTAATTAAAGTAACGTAGTTTTAATAAAATATATTAAGGCAACTCAAGTTTACTAAAAGTCGCATGAACTCGCGGACAGTCTATAATATGTGTTTAAAGGAATAGAAATGTATGTCAAAACCGAGGAAGAAACTAAAGTTTATTTAGATGGTACCCAATAGTCGAACCAAAAAAATTTTTGCCTCATTTTTCAACCTTATTGTTAAAATATGGGAGAAAGTGCACCGCTCGTCGATTTAAAGCCTAATATTCCGCGAATGGGATTAAAAATTAAGAACGATAACTTTTTTTCTGGCGGTGTATGTCAGGAAAAATGTTCGCCCTACTTTACATGTATAGGGTAAAATAGTTCTTTTATTTCATATTTTGCTATTTAATAGTTGAGATCACTATGTAGGCATACGCTTTTAAAATTTCATGTACGTAAATCTAAAACAGTACAAATTGTGAAACTGTGACAACCGAACGAAGAGTCGAATGAACATCACAAAATTAAAAGAGTTCGTTATTTGAGCATGGAAACCTGAAAAATGTACTACAATTTTTCATTATACACAGAGCTAGCAGGCATAAAAAATGTGCACAAATATATTTAAAAGAAGAAAGTTTGAAATTTACATCAGGATTCTCGATGGAATTTCTTTAATAATCACGCTACTCCAACTCAAAGTTTCCTCATAAAACTTAACAGGATTCAGCGGAAGCGTAATAATTCATATTGTAAACAATTTTAGAGACTCTAGGTCTAGTTATAACTAAGTTTAAAATACCATAGACATGTTTTCTCAGAACAAACCACGAATTCAAATAAATCACTCTATAATCTAAACTTGGTTTTATACATAATAGAGTGGATTTTAATCTCAAAGATTACCTTTCTTATGTATAACTTATATCAATGCATAATCGATGGAATTTTTTTCCTTGATAATACTGGCTTAAAATTATTAACAATAAATTTATTAGGAAATAATACAAGCTTATTTAAATCTTATTTAAAATTTCTTCACCCACTTCTATGATTACGTCTGCATAATAGGTACATGTTATCGACTTTTCTCTCGGTAAATAGTCAATAAATAAGTATTTAAAAATTCCTGAATATAACAACCATTATTTTACGTATGGTCGGCACATCCCGAATTATTTTAGTTACGGAAGAACTGTCGTTTACAGGATATACATTGCTTCTTCAATTTAAAAAATTGAGGTGCGATTCACTCATTCCTACGAAAAAACATGCTGAATAATTTCGAGATTCCATCTTGAAATTATTTAGCATGATCCAGATATTTTTTATTAAATCATTTTCTTTTTCTTTGGTAAATATTCACATTACCATATAAACAGATACTTTTTGGAATCTGAATAAACGTGCGATCTACAAAAACTATGTGTAAAGTATTATCCACAACCAAATCTAGTCCTCAAGGTTTCTATTAGATATTGTACCGAGATTTTCCTGTCTTCCAACTCTCTTGACTTTGTTTTATGAGAGTATTAGAACATTGACAGGAACAAATATCATTCTTACAGCAAATAAAAATAAAGATTACTTTTCAATAAAATATATTATCACAATTTAACTCCATAGTTAGTAACTTCAAGTTACTAACTATCAAGTTTCGTCGCGTTTAATTAACCAATATTTTTATTAAAAAAATCACAAAATTCTTCTTATTTTCTGATTATCATACTAAGTTTATAATTCTGTAATGGTTTATTCACAAACAGATTGAATTATTTTGGATTTACCGGTATATATTCGGTAAGATCCTCTTATCTTTTTTCAATTTTACATGAATATTTTCTTTCTTCGGATCACTAAAAAAGGCTTAAACTCACCGTCCTATTCAGGGCGCTTGTATGTTAGGTATTTCGACACTTCCCATTACTATTATTTTTATTCTCCTTTGATATCTGTTGTAGATTTATCGTTTTGGATATTGTACCGAATAGTAGACTTGCTTCGAATTGACACTAAAGTGAATTCATCATTTGGATAATGCACGAACGTGTGATTTGACTCGGATAAAAATTTATTCATCATTTTGTGTATTACCGAAGATTAATTTCTTCGGTACTACTACTAAAATTTATCTATATTTAATTTCAAATATCTCCAGTTAGATTCAATTGTCTGAAAAATTATAGTTAAAAACGTAACATTGTTAAGTAATGATAGAATGCTATTGTTATTTTCACGTAATTCTGATAGTGCTGAATTATCATTTCTTAGAAGTTTGATTGATACATTTATTGTATTATTTTTATCTTTACAAATTTTAGTTCAATAAAGATCCATTTATTATATCATATCGACTTCAAAATTTTACTTTTACCACTCTACCTTCGTCAACCCTGTCGTCTTCAGTTTTATTTTCTTCGCACCTAATTTAGTTAATCCCATCTTTTTCAGTTTTATTTTATATGGCTTTAATTTTACCAATCCAGCCAGTTTTTTTTTTCTGAAATGTATTTGTCTTAAAAATATTATACTATTTTTTAGTATCAGCTTGAACTGAATCACTCAACTTAAGTTCTATCTTACACTTCCAACAACTTGTAGTAAAACCGTCATGCTGACGCAACCTGGAATCAAATCATCACTTAAATGTTTTTTAGTTTAAGAAGACGTATCACAATGTCTTTCTCTCAGCGACTTATTATGGGATTTTGTACTAATGTCTTCAGTTCTGAAAGGTTTTTCTTTTCTGTTTGATGTAATTTATTGAATTCACAAAAATAACATTTAAAGGGATATTTTCTTAATTCTTTTAATATCTGCTTATTTAAAATTTTATTAAGCAAAGACAGAATCAACATTAATCAACAGATTATTATTCTTCTCATTTAGGCAGCTTAAACATATAAGTATCCACAAGTAGCATTAGAAGCATCATAAGAAGTGAAAGAGCGTAATATATAATATTAATATCATGCAGAGAAAACGTATAATATTATTAAATGAGCGACATTGTCATATGAATTATATAACAATCGACTAAAACAAGCACAATGTCTTTCATTTCTAAATCTAATCAAAGAACATAAGCCTTTGAAACATAGTGAAAAATGTCCTCAGTTACAGAACAAAACCCAAAATCTTAACTATTTCCTTTTCTTTTTCTTTAAAAATTTGGTGTAATTTTGTAACACTTTCTAGTATTATCACTTTATCCGTTTAGGTAAAGTGTACGATTAGTTACATCTCTATTTGAAAGCTTGAACAGAAATTAAATTTTCAGTAATATTAATGCAATCATTTCGTTACCCATACAGGTTAGTCGATCACTTTTGTTAATATTAATTTCCGATTTTTCATTAATTTTTCGAATGCCACGGCATGCCCTAGCTCGCACGATCATATGTGTAGTCGTCACTATCTATAAAAACTTAAGCGGCAATAGTTCGCATACCTAGATGTCATTCTGCCTACAACCGACCACGCGGTGAACGTGTTTTGACAAGATTTTTCGTGTTAGGAATTTGAATAGAAATGTTAGTAATTTTAATATTATGTTTGTGTGTTTTATTAATCTTTACGTTAGTTATATCCGACATGATATCGTAGATACTAACTTTACTCGATTTGCTATTTCTACCTAATTTCTAAAGTTGCTACCACCGATGCACGGTTCAAATAACAGAAATTGATGATATTTTCATAAAAATTAAAATCGTTTTATTTGTCATGTTTTAATAATGTTGCCTAGCTAAGTGAGTGCAATGAATGAGTTAAAATATATAACGATGTAGATGCTATTTTGGAGGCTCTAAATAATTTTGATATGTGTGAAGACTAATGAAAATAAAAATTGCATACTACCAGGAAAAGAACCTCAAACTAGCAACGAAGATGAGGCTGATGATGAAGATACTGGTACTCTAGTCGTAGTTTCACCTGTTGATTTATATATCTGGACGAGGAAGATGTTCTTGACAAAATTTGTTATCAGTTGTTATGAACAACGTGATAGAGAAGCATTAATATATTAATTTTTTTGGTAACTTTGATGCTTTTTCATTAAAATATTAATCTTCCTTTTTATGTACTTTTTGTGTTCTTGTAGCTATTGAAGTTTTCTGAATATTTCATTGAAGAATTATACGAATAATTTGCACTAGATACCAATATCTACTACTAAACACTAATGAATGAAGAATTGGGTCTCTGCTAACTACAGCCGAAGATAAAATAATTTATTAAGATATTAAGGTAATTTCCGGCATAAATATGATTCTGGGTTGTATCAAATAATTAAGATGATAGGTTAAAACGGGTTCAGGTTTATAAAACGGGTTATAAATCGCCGATGCAATTGTAAGAAAGTGGTTATAATTCTAAAATGAATAAATTTGCGCGTTGTGGAGAAAGGATCTGTTTCTGTTTGGGATCATTTAGTCATTCGTTGATGCTATTCGACAGAGATACTTTTAAATTTGAAGAAACCAAGGCATATATTTCATTGGTGTACAAATGGTTCCTTTTCTTGCAAAATGTTTAAACAATACATAAAACAGTATATCCCTGGGAAAACGAAACTTGAAAAACTTCATTACAACATCAAAGGACCTACTCTTGGATTTTGAAATTTATCGCGATGACACTACTCCTTTTTTTTTAAATCTCGTTTCTCGGTCTTTGGCACTATTGAAACTCATAAAAATTATATCTAAAATAACTTTCGTATTCTTCGACCGATATTTCAGGACCTTTTCTTTGTTGGAACCTATTGTTATTAAAAAAATAGAAGATACCGGTACACTAATTAAGAATAGATTTAAGGAATATACTTTTACTGAGGATTAAAAAATAAAACAAGGTGATCACGAGGGAATGAAAACTATTATTAAGTCTAGCAGCTATTATGTATTCTTTAAACAAATCAGCATGGTTTTAATATAAATATATATAACTATGTATTTTATGGTCATACTTAATCTTGCTGTTAAGAGTCTGCATAACATACCTCATAACAATTAAGGGTCTTAATTTATTTGTATGGTTGATACCCAGTCAGATTTCATTGAGATGTCGGAGCTTAATTGGATTCAACTGCGATTGTTGGATTACATCGAAAAAATTTAGTATGTACCTATCCGCGTGTTTCCGTTATCTGAAATGGCAAAATTCCAACATATTTTTAAAAATTTCGTGGGAAAACTTAGCACTATCATGGTAGTACTGAACAGTTACATAAAACACAACGGTTACCGTTATTCTCCACTTCATTAGTCCAGCTGCAAGAAAAAAGGATCAGAGTCCGATTTAATAAGCCAAATTAACATTAAAAGAAGAGTATCAGTGTCCGGTAAAATGCCAATATGAATATAAAAATAAATCGATGTAATAAAGGCACAGGTCACAACGAAACCTTACGAATGACTGCTGTACTCGTTCATAAAATTATATTCCCAATACATCGTTCTATTTGTCTCATACATACGTCTGTCTATGTTTGTATGTATGAGAGTGACAAATGATGGATCAACTCTCCACTACGATGTGGTGGTGTTATGCTCCTCCATCTTGAGGCCATTGAGAAAACATTTATTTTAAGTGTTTTTTTAATCGTGAAAGCAGTCATTTTTTTTGGAATATGGTATTGCGCTGATTTATTTATTATTTTCTCCTATAGTTAATTAATGGGAAAATAAATCAGTGTATTACGGATTGCGTACTCAGACTGTTAGTTAACGTTCTATTAGGATATAAATGAGTAAAAGTAAATATAAAGATTTAATTATATATTAAATATTTATTAACCGTAACAAATCGTTGACACGAAAAAAAATCCTTTTTATTATAATTCCAACAAATAATATTTTTTTCAGGATATGAAAAAACCTGAGATGGATAATTTAATGGTTTTTTTGCTAAATGTCTTGAAATGTATTTTTAAAAATATAGTTTTTTTATTCAAATAAAAGGTCATTTAATATAATGCTAATATATATAAAGCATTTAAAAACAACATTTATCCCTCCAAATGAAATTTGTTTTCATATATATATATATATATATATATATATATATATATATATATATATATATAAATATATATATATATATATATATATATGTGTGTGTGTGTGTGTGTGTACGTATACATTTATAGTATGGAGTGCAAATACATTCAATGTGTGACCAATTCTGATTCCTCCATGCATTTTAAAATCGGTGATTACAAATTTGAAAGGGTGAATTCCTTCATCTACCTGGGATATAAAATCAACACCGGCAACTATTTGACTCTAGAATTGAGGAAACGAACAAGCTCAGCGAACAGATGCTTTCATGGACTGAGAAGTTTCTGAAATTCAATAGCATCAGAAGAGACACTAAACTACTGCTATATAAAAGCTTAATCAAATCAGTACTTACACATGCATCTGAAACGTAAACATTGTCCCAAACTGGTGAAAAAACGCTTGCAGTTTTCGACAGAAAAATCCTCAGATCCATCTTTGGTGGGTTATTTGACAATAGGTTTTGGAGAAGGAGAACTAATGCATAATTTTACCACTTATTTAAAGAACCAGATATAATAACATTTATAAACATGCAACGTATGAAGTGGGTCTGCTATGTAATTAGAATGAAGGAAGATAGAACGATAAAACTGGAACGAATTTTTCTGGCCAAACCAACTGTTTCAAGAGAAAGAGGTAGTCTCAAATTGAGACGGGTGGACTGCCTCTAAAGTATTTTCGACACTCTCAACATAGCAAACTGGAAAAACGTGGCACCCAGAAGGAGGGCTTGGAATAATCTGTTTGAGACGGCCATGGTCCAGCGAGGACTGTCGAGCTACTGATGATGATGACTAATAAGTTACCTTCTGACACAGGTTTTTAGCTTAATTTTTCCTCAGCAACTAGTCACAAATCAGCTCTCGGTAATTATAACATATGTATCTTGTGACTGTTTAATCCAGTAATATTTATATTTCAGACTAATTAATTAATATCATTCATATGAATAAAGCATAAAATGAATTCTTTTTTATTTTTATTGTGTCGTCTATTTAATTTTAACATTAATTATTATTGTATTATTACCGTCTAATACATCCTACTGAGATTTATTTAAATTAAGTAAAGTCAATTCATAGCTAATTGCCGAGTTCTAGTCATTAATCATTTAAATTTTTACATGATAATTAATTACGGCGAATGAGTAAACAATTTTAAATCACCTAATTTCTTAATCGCCTTTCAGTTTGGTCCCTTCCGATGACCGCCCCGTTCTATTGTCTCGTTTTGCCTTTTAATGTAAAATTTCATTTTATTGAGGCACCTCGCATTATAGCTTCCTTGTAATATAAATTAATTTCAGAAAGATTTTTCTTAAATTTATTAATTTCGCGGTACAAATGCAAATGCTTTATGAGATAAAACTGTACCATGTATTCATTTTACGTTTCGATTCACGAATTCAAAATTGAAACCTCAAAACTAATTTTATGCGGGATAACTAAACGAATATTATTTCAATATAGTTTTCGCACATAAATTTCTTGTATCATTTTTATCGTCTTGACTGCATTGTATAAGGTGGGCAAATCCTAGTTAACTTTTATAATTACTATTCATAAACTTAAATTTCACCCACCTTAGATCAATTTCTATATTCATGTAAAAAAAGAATTTTCGCATAGTCCATATATGCCTCAGATCTTTCCCTATTTAGCTCACTTACAAATTATTAGTTTTTGAAATTTATTAACTGTCTCGCTTTTTTAACTATTAAATATGTTCCTACAAGTATTGACTTCCTTACATTGACATCTTAGTGTTTTAAACATTCCTTTCTTGAAACGCAGCCTCATTCATATGCTCATAATCTGATCAATATTTTAACTAACAACATTTAATTAAAAATATTGAATTATTTAAGGAATTTTTATTAGACACTATATGTTATATATACATAGGAACCATCTAGACCTATCCAATAACGATTCCAGGGTCTAGACCTGTCTGTCTAATAACGATTCCAGGTAAAATCAAACATCCCGTTCGCTGTATTAGCAACTCCAGATAAACCGTCCCCCGCGGTCGAACTATTGGAATTGTATGGCTAACTTCTATGCAATATTCTTAACGTACTGATTCTCTCTATTAGTTTCATGATCACCGAACAGTATTGAAATAAACTAGCAATCGTAACAGGAGAGTTTATGCCGAAATGTATAGTTTGACAAAATTTAGCATATATTCCTTATATGTATATACACAATATTTTAACTATTCGATAAGTTTTTGTTTCAAATGTCAAAATTGTTTTGAGATTATTAGTTATAATTTCTACCAAAATGCTAGCATATAGAATATTTTCTGATTTTTTCAGTCATTAATGAAAAATTAGAGGTAAAGACACATTGAACATCATTTCGAAACTTGATATTCACAAATGGGACTAACTAATAATAAATGGAAAATGGAATTGCAATTACATTTTAAATTTAAATTCAGGGATATTCTACTTGATCGAATGTGGAAAAAATTTGCCTCCATTTTACTTTAATGAAGAGGTGCATTCAGGAGTATTTAATATTTTTAAATTAAAAAGTATTTCATATCTTGCACATTAACATATGATAATTGAGATCTCTGCATGGAGCAGCTACTCAAAAATGTCATTCTTATATAATAAGGGAGAAGTGCAGAAACTGTGAGGTTGTGGAGTATGGGCAGACGACGAACATTATAAGGTTTTCAGTTTAAGCTTGTATTCCCAGATATATTCCAAGACGAAAAAATTCACAAACAATTCCAAATTAATCTGTGGTTAAATTTTTAATTCTTTATTTCTCTATATATATTATTTCTCAAAGGTGTTTAAGCATCCTCAATTGACAATCTTTTTAACTAATATTCGATGACATACGAGTTATTTGCACAGATTATATAGTTAATTTTAAAAAGGAAGGATTAAAATAGTATCACGTATATATACCTTAATAATAAAATTTAAATTTAAATCTCCTTATTCCTTATAAATATATAAAATTCCTTATATATTAGTTATCCTTAAAATTATAATCATACCTTCTTTGCCTATATACAAACTAATATGTAATACAAAGTAGATCCGCAAGTATTAATTATAGTTTGTCCAGGCCCGACGTTTGAGAACAAAACCAAAAATTTGTTGTAAAAAAAATTTAAAAAAAAACCCCCAAAAAATTTGTTTAAATCGTCAATCAGACAAATGATTAACCTCGTATTTTTATGAAAAGTCAAGTTACCTTTCGTGATAGTTTGCAAATGTTGTTTTTACGGAATTCGATGAACCAAGACGTGAATTGGGTCCGTAGGATCCTCTTCACACTGACGTCACAAACTAATCCATGAAATTTGTAGGTACGACAGGGTTATGGAAAAAACTACATAAAATTCGTAAAGAGCAATAAAAACATGTATTTTGACAACATAGAATGAATTTATATGTTAATTAACCATTTATTTTGATTGACACAGTCAATGGCTATCTATTTAAAAAGCATATTATTTTTTTGTAATCGCAAAATATTATTAAGAACTTCATCAAATTTTTATTTTTATATGTTATTAACAATTCCTAATAAATTAAAAATATAACATTTGCCCGTTCATGAACACAGTTTTTGTGTTATAATTACAATTTGTATTAATTCATATACACTTTCCGACGGTCTGTCATATGATCATCTGTTATTTTAAAATATTCCAAAATATGCTAGTTTTTATTCTATTCCGCTAACGCCAAGCCAATTTTGGGCGGGTTTTTTATATGGGATGCACATATATTGATGCAACATATATTGGCTATCTACACGTCAATTTTAATATGAATGCCACAGATCACCTTAGAGATTTTTGTAAAATAATGTTCTAAATATGTAAAGTAATATTCTAGTATATAAAATAATGTCCATATTTATACTTTATATATGCTCCCCAATTTCAATTAGGTATTTTTTAACCCATGCCGAAATTCCCCGATTGCTTCAATCTTTTTTTGTATCCTATACTTTCTTTTCTCAATAAATTTTCCATAGAATGGACATTTGAAAGGTACATAATTTATATATGCTTACATAGTCTTATATCACGCTTTTCAATAGACACCAAACTGCCTTTTCTTATTCTGTGTTTTTTTTTATAAATTGACAATTTTGGAAATACAGCGGATAATTTCACTTTCCCGCATGTTTTTTTCAGAGGACACGCTATTCAAATTATAAAAGAAATATTACGTACTAGCCCTATTGCATCTGTATAAATAGTACTTTTTAACGATACACGATAGATAGATGATATAAAAATGTATATAATCAATTTCAAGCACTCTATTCGCCCTCCCAAACATTTTCTCATCACTTTTCAGTGCATCTATAAACTGCTAGACCCAGCAACCAAAAGGTCTCAAATTGAGTCCTTCCTCCGTTTGCTGTTATTCCATACTACGTACAAAATAAGATCATCCATACAGAGATCGTCACTAAAAATGAATTGAATAAAGAAAGCGATGGGCCTTGACACGCCGCCCTTTAAACAATTAATCGAAATGGGATGGTTTGGAAATATTTATGTAGGGCTACGGTCGTATCGAGACCGGCATTAATAACTGGTGTATATTTTTTGTTATTTACATTTGTTTTATTTTTAGTATGAATGCTATAAATAATTGTATAGATTCTTGTAGGAGACGGTTGTCTCATGCATATAGATAGTACGACATGAGTAAATGAACATTTGTTGTTTAGGACTGCATTGCCATGGTCTCCTGGTCGTAATAAAAAGTTAGAATATTCAAACATACAATTAATTTTTTTAAATTTTCTTGCCAGTGTAATTACATAAGAAAATATTTATAAATCGATTTTATTAGATACTATTTCAGAAGTATAAAATATTTGAATTCTCAAAAACTAAAATCGTTGCTCGTTGTTGCGCATTGTTCCTGTGAATCACTCGTCATTTTCATAATAATCGGTTTAACAATTTCAGAAATAGAGGTATTGAATATACTTCTTTGTATGTTTTTCGGAAAATCAAGAATCTTACCATATCCATATATCTAGTTTTTTGACTATACTCCAGACAAAACAAGAACTTTAATAATTATTTTGGACTCCTGAAAGTAAATATTGACACATCTGGAAAATATGCTAAACCACTTTTTAACTGTGCGAAAATTTCAAGTTTCTAGAATGAACGGTTTTCGTCAAAAATGCTGTGACAAATCAGAAGGATAATCAGACACATAACTGATTTTATAAGGGTTCTCTTTTTTCGACTTGTGGAATCTTATAAAAGCTTCATTTTATCATGAAAAATTGTTTCATGATCACAATTTCAATTTCCTAAAATAAGTAATTTTTACGTATCATTTAATATTCGTAAACTCGGTATGAACCTAATTACTTTATAAAAAGTGTGACGACTGAAAATCGACCGCTGGAAGCAAGCCGCGGTTGAAAGTCGCGCTCGAAAAGTACAATTTAAGCGGCACCTTCGACAGCATGCCACTACAATATTGAATTAAGTGAAATATTTACCTTATATCAGAAATTTTATGAAAACTATAATAATACTAAAAATAGACTAAATAAGAGTTACTCTCACCCACCACCAAATAAAATATTTAATATCTGATAATTGGGTTATTTGTATCGTTCAGATATTTAAAGACGTGGTAACATACGGCTATAGAATATTTATTAAATGTAACATAAGTCAGTTTAAAAGAAAAATACTCAGCAGCTCATAAATAATTTTGCAAGGACATTCATAAAAAATAACAAAATAAGAAGAAAATCGTAAGGGGAAAGAGGTAAAATAAATTGTATTTATTTGGCTTTGCTTTATTATTTCATCAATTATACAGTAAATATATTGTATTGGCCTTGCTTTATTATTTAATCTGTAGATCAAAAATTTTCCCCACTTTTAATCATCACTTATGAAAGTTTAATTTAGTAAAAGGGAGGTGAAAACTTCTAAAAGTGTTTGTCCCCAAATGAGGTATCAGATAGAAAGGTGTGAGAGGACTCCTATATACATCTCAATTTCATTTCAAAAATTCTTTTCAATGTTGTACACATACTATCCATCACAGGTGAGGCTGTCACAAGCAAACGGACAGAAAAAACGTCTTTAATTTAACTGTTAAACCCTGAAAATACCATTCATATACTTGTAAATTAAATTACAGAAATAAAATAAAAATAATTTTTTCAATTTAAAATTACAAATCGTAGAAAATATTTGGCCATCACAAATTATAGGAAATATCTAACCACAATAATAATTAAGTACTTATCAGAAAAAATTAATCATTTATGTGGTCGGGGTATTTAGGGTATTTTATCTGTTTTTTCAAAGTATAAGAATGTTAATATAGCGTTGTGAAAAAAGTGCTAACATATGTTAAAACGTGGTACATTTTTGGACCTTACCTTAGGATATAACATTAAATCGCGCTAACAAAGAAATCAAATAAATGTATCGCCATGAAATAATCAAAATATACAATAATAATAATATCGTTTACAGAGCGTATCCCAAAAATCCATCCAGCATCTTAAGAACAACTTAATATAAATTAAAATATATTACACTAAAAACCCATAATAAATGACATTGTCGGAAATGGTTTTCATATAAACAAATATTAGAAAACAAATCATGAATCTTTTTAAAGTTGCTTCTTATCTGCAAAAAAGTCACGGGTTTAAAAATTAATAGCATAATAAGTAAATTAAACTCTGAAATAAAATTACGATTAAACTTATAAAATTATGATTGAATTTCCTGTTCAAGCTATAAAATTACGATTGAACTTTTATTTTATTTTTACCACATTTTAAATAATTCATTTAAAATGCATGGCATTGAAAACATTATTTTTTTTAAAAAAAGTCAGATATGTTTAAGGACGTATTTACACAATCCCGCTACTCAAGAACCTATATTTAGAAGTCGTAAAATAAATAATACGTGCGTAATGTTTTTGGTACGTAATAAATTTATAGATTAAACAAATTAAGTTGGTCGCTTATAATATAATTAAAATGAAAATATGCGTTTCATATTTGTTAGGAAACCTGTTTTATTTATTCTGTATTATTAAATTTATTTCGATACAACAATAAGAGACATTTGTATTATTTCAGTTTTAAACGGGATTTCATCCATTGACCAGTATAACTAACCAAAATGGTTGTGTAAAATTATTTTATTTTCTACAAGCGGCTTTATCGAGACAAAAGTAATTAATTAAGGACGTCGATCCATTGTAGTTGCTGGTTGAAGATCAACAATGAAAAAGATAAAAGAATAAGATAATCGCAAGGGAAGTATTTTTGAGACTCATATTTAATATTGCATACAATTAAAACCAAGAAATGTTGAAACCTGCCTTTAAAAACTGATAGTAATCACATATGAACCAAATTAAAAAGCATGAGAAGCATTATACGAATACGCGACGAAAACTATGTGGTTTACTGGTTATTAAAAATTACAAATAATACTAATTGGTAAAGATACTACGTTTCCTCGTGACTCTTTTTCTTTCTACCATCTCATGGGCGATGTCATATATAAATACCAAACGAGAGTGCATCAATTCCCAACAATGACTTGCGTGATGAAGGGCGAAAATATTCAATTCAACTTAAATTTATCGAGACAACTGCTAACTTCAAACACTTTACTTTATATTTGGCTTTGTTTATTGCAATAATTACTTTTTATTTATCAATAATTTATATATTGTTTTTTTTTTCGAAAGTATGAATTTTAAGAATGCCTATAAACTTTGGAAGTGTCGGACCCTGACATTACAAACTTTTACCTTTAAAAATCTAGGTACTAATGAAAGGGTTAAATGACCGCTTCATTTCATTGGTATCGATTGTTGGGATCTCACAATTCTGGAACAGAAGTTTTGTTAAAAGTTCGCTAAATGTGATTCATTCTTATCTTTTTATAATTGATCATCTTTTGCACTAAATTAATATTTCACATTATTCGTATCAGTTTAAACCAATTTGGCAGATATCGTGGTTAATGATAGGAAGCTGACCTTGTATTTGATAAAACTACGTATAGTGTTTATTTCCATTAATTTTACTACAATAGTATTTCAAAAACTCAAACTTAATCTGTGTGCAAGTTGAGCTAGATTATTGCCACTTAATTTATTTGATGTCGTCTATATTCTAACCTCATGGTTTAGCTCCTAGAAAAGAAAATTCATATAATCATCAATATCAATTAACAAACCATACGCCTCAATGTTGATATATAAAAGTATGGTCAACCTCTGAGTGGAGTGCACTCTCCAGGTTTTATTGAGGGCACATAGTTAAAGATCATTTTTGTATAAAATCTGTTTAACTATTGAAGTGAAATTTGTACAGTTTTTGTTCTTACAGACTTTGGCGAACCAAGAAGCTGTTAATAATTTCCGCCTTTGTTCTAACCAAAGAGCATCATACTAGATTATGTCACCGATCAGGGCTCAACGCCAATTTTTTCACAAACTCTTTTTTTTTGTTTCTTTGCATACTCTGTTAATCATATCCTGTTTCTGATATCCCTCACCATAACAAGAATATGTTGAAAGGGGTTTCATTATATTTTTATTTCTTGGGAATTTTTAACGTCAATAAGACATTTACAAAATATTTCTTATTTCTTTATTTCAGAAGTAACATTTGTTTTGAAAATAAATTTATGCACAAAAGATTGCGAACTGTCTTTTTAAACAACGCTACTGCAAGTGCACATCGCCCACAATTGGAACTTCGGCGATGGAAGTTAACTCTCTTTCCTCCTACATATTCAATGTTATGGCGCAAATGTACTCCTACGTAGTCAATGCGCGAATTAAAGCTGTCTTCTAAATCAATTGTTTGATAATGAACTAAATAATATTTGTCGTTAATATAATTAGTTTACACTTTCTAATAAAACTGGTACTTTTCCGTTTTTAAAAAAATCAGGTTATTTTAGAATGTTATCGTGGTTTGAATCTGGTAAGAAAAACAAGACTCGTTGTGGCATTTCATTATCTTACATATATTGAATATACTTAGCTTGCTCAAGAAAAGCTATCGATCTTAACATGGTATGGAATAAGTAATATTTTTTTGTCATCATCAAGTAATGTTTTATTTTGTCATTCAAATAAGTCACATTAAGATATTAATATTGTTCAAATCCGATAAATAATATACTCGATTTTTTTAAACGAAAGGATTTAAATATTTACACTCGTTGAAATTTTTATACATAATTACTAATAGGTTCCGGAAGAAAAAGGATGAATTAATATTCCAAGTGAACATTGCCATATTGTTGGAGATTTAATCAAATTAATTTACAGAATATATTCAATATGCAAGAAACTGGAGTATATTACTCTTTGTGGTTAAAAAAGCTGTTATTACTCCAATAAACGAGTCTGCCAATATCATCAATAACTTTCTGCTTGAAAAGTTGCAGACTAAATATGCGAAATATGAATCTGTAAAAATTATAAACTTTAACACGTTCAAAAAGTTTCTTATCTAAAAAACACGCAAAATATAATTTCTGATCTGTTACCAGCTAAAAATAATTGAAGACTGCTCAAGGACTTAGAAAATCAAAAGCACACTAATAAGTTTTTATTGCTCAGGTTGCAAGGTGTCATTTGTCCTACATACAAATTAATTTTGCGCATTTGATTTAGTCACCAAAAATAGTGTAGAAAGTAGATGCTTTCCTTTTTTGCAAGATGACTGAACCCCTAAATAAACGGTTAACCATTGATTTAAAAAATTATTTTTTTGTGATGACGATATAAAAATTGAAATGTTTTATTTATTATCGACCTAGAATAATAAAGTACATTCTTTGCATAATTTCAATGACAAATTTAAGCATATTTATATATTGGATGCCTTTATTGATAGAAGTAGTACAAAGTACGAGCCTAATGCCATAAAGCTCGATTAGTAATAAACAATAACATTTCCTGAAAACAGTGTATAACAATATTTATTTAAATTACATAAGTAATACGAAGCTATGTCTCGTAATCGATTCTTTCTGCGTAAAGAAATCAAATTTATAGTAGAAAAAAACGTTCAATATGTTATATCCACAATCTTTTGTGGTGCAGGCTTATGGGGGAACAACCCATGTAAAATAATAGAGAGGCATCTTACAACATGTTACCTCTGTAGTGATGTGGAAACCTATGTAACATTTATTTTTAACACGCATATATTAGGTCAATCTGTAACTGACTCACTTTGTAATGGAGTCTACGAAATTCAATTTTATGCGCTTCTAATTTTTGTGTGATCATGAAATTTGGTAGTTATTTGTAGTTCTGATGATAATATAATAAAATGTTACGATTGGACTGATTCCATGAATCAGAACCGGAAGTTAAGCACTGAACTCGATGAGGGAATAATGTATCTTAACCGTGTTTGGTTTTTAATTTTTGTGCCATCATGAAACTTGGCAATTGTGTATTTTTCTGATGACAATACAATGAAATGGTACCAACGGGTTGATTCAGTAAAGTAAAACCGAAAGTTAGGCACAGAACTCGATAACGGAAAAAAGTATTCTAACCATGTTTGAGCTTCTAATTGTTGTATCATCATGAAACTTGGCACTCGTGTTTACTTCTAATGACAAAAAATAAAATGGTACTTTCGTGCTAAATCAGTGAAGTAGAACCGGAAGTTCGGCACTGAACTTGGTACCAGAACGAGGTATCCTAGTCGTGTTTGGGCTTATAATTTTTGTATCATGATGAAACTTGATAGTTGTGTGTGTTTTTAATGACAAACAATAAAATGGTAATATTTCGTTGATTGAATGAAATAGAACCAAAGTTATATCAAAGAATTAGTTTGTTCCAAGCTTACCGGAAAAAAACATCAGGCAACGTTAATTATCGGTAAAGACAGAGAAGAATAATAAATGAGTTTGCTTCTCAAATTAAAATTGTATGAATGGGAATGCTTGACGTTTCAATTAGATTTCGAGAAAAAGCACCCCCACCTTTTTGCTCTTAAATATTATACTCGTTGGTTTTCTAGTATAATGGCTTAGACTAAAGCCCTTACGAAATAAACAAAGGAAAGAGATTCGATAATTATTTTTTTGCTTTTCACTGCAGTATTTATAAAAGCGTGCTTTTTTAGTTTTTTTACTGTTAACTCATTATGCTATAATTTCCGTTACCTTTCCACTTTCTTGTGGAGTTACTGTGTGTTTGTAACTCTTGTGGTAACAGACTATTTCCTTGCGAGTATATAATCAAAATGGGTAGTGAATTCTAGAGCCCTGAATACATGTGCTGTGATCGGATTTTATTTACGTATTTTACTATCACCATGCAAAGATCTATAATTTTCGGTAATGGCGGGGCGATTCATTTGTTAAGTTATGGGCAGATGACAGTGCTTAACCGGAGTGGATAGACTGAAAATATATTGGGCAATGTTCTATTCGTTGGAATTGAAAATAAACCTTTTCTCTGTCAATCGCGCTTTGGACAAAGGTTGTGTCACGGTGACAGATGACAGTTCGTGTAAATTTTATAACAATAACTAATATGTGCGGTTGCAAAATGAAATATAAGACTATATTACATGGACTTTCATCACAAATACAAGGTTGCGAAAACAGTGAACAATGAGCTAAATGAATGGCATAAAAAAATGGTCGATCAAAACTTTGATAACGTGTGAAAAATACTTATTAAAAATTAACATTGATGTGAAACAAGCCTCTGTTGCTAAAGGTGAAACGATATGTTTTTCACAAAAGAACATCGTACAAATAAAAAAAGATACAGTCTTCTGAACACAGGAACAAAATTACTCACAATTAAACTTGATTAGGAGAATCATTTTAGAGAAAATGAAGAAGAGGAAAATAGGGATTATGGACCACACGATGAACAGGACCTTGTCCTCTCTATTCTAGAGATGACATTGTGACTGAAAGTCGGACTGAATCTGGAAATGACTTCGATCCATGTGTTGATTACAATAGAAGTTCATTAAACTCGGAGGACACGAGAACCAAGCAGTCGTATAAAAAAGCAAACCTCCTTTTACCAGCGCAATAATGTTAACAGTGAGAACAGTTAGCCAGTCACGTACAAGGAGGCCATGAATTTAATTATGCTGGAAGGAGCTATAAGGAACTGCAAATACTGAAATTTAATAATGGTAGTGATATACCTTAAATGAGAAAATACCAGTAAATAGGTGTCCAAACTTAAGAGAACCAATAATGTTACTTAGTACAAAGGCAGGTTAGTTGCTAGAGAGTTTGAGCAAAATGAGTAATTTTAATTGATAAGTTTTTATATGGTGCGATCAATAAAAATGCGTTTATTCAATAGCCAAAAGAAGCTTATTCAGATAGTAATGAGATGTAGTTAACTGCATTAAAAAGAATGTTACGATGTATCAAACCTACTATAGACTATAAACGAATTTGTAATTTTAAAGATGTACATCTGGAGAGCTCATTTATAGTGCTGAGGAGATAATCCCAAGGATGGGAAGTCTACTACAGGCTACTTATTTATGTTTTCAAATTGTTTAATTTCAAGATGTTCAAAATATTTTTTTAATTTTCCCTCAATAGGGGCTGAATATGTTGCAATGAATATGATAGCTGGTAAAACTTGTTGACTAATTAAATGGTTAATTGACCGGCTTCCAATATGTATGCTTTGTAGCAATATATTTTGACAATCAGTTTGACATGTCAGTGGCAAGAACGGCATTTGAAACATAGATATACGTTACCATTTTACAAAAGATTTGATTAAGGAAAACGAGGTAAGTTTAAAATATGTCAAAACTAGTGAGCAAGTAGCATGTATGTTTATAAACGCCTTAAACTTGATAAGGTGTTTAAAGAACTGTGCTATAGGCAATGTAGAATACCAATATTTTTATAAAAAATGTAAGAATATAAGGGAGAAATGCAGCTTATTTTATGTTTGTATAAGTTATTTCTTTGCCTATTGAGTTTAGATATGTAATTATATTGAAAGGAGCTGTTATATTGAAATTACGCAATGATGAAAATATCATCATAATGCTGGTAATACTATAATCTTCTAGTTATTGTCTCTTCCTGTAATGTAATATGTAACTGTGACGTTAATGAATCTGTTTTCCCGTGTTCACTTATTACAATAAAATAAATACGTTTTGCTCAAGTTAATCGATGTGTGATTTAATCAACACAGTCAATAGGGTTTTTTGTAATAAACGAACATAGTTAATTTATTCACATATAACTTAAATGTTAGTTCAGTCTTTTTATAATTTAGAAAGAAATATTTAATTGAAATATACTTAAAATTTCCTATGGAAAATTTTAGTTTACAATATAAGTATTATGTTATAAACGTAATATTTTAAAGTAAGGTTGCTCTACTTGAAATATTGACCGTAGTCGATTAGTAGTCGGTTTTGAAGCAAAGATTCTGGAAATATTACGTTTTTATTATGCTATAATTCAGTTGAATAGCGTCATTAGGAAATGTAATGAAGAAGTTAAGTTGGAAGGACTGAATGGGTCGCAGTATTTACGAGTCTCTACAGCTATTTACGTTACAGGAAGTTCGTATTTGGGACAAACCTTCTTCGTTGAGCGTTTTAAAAACACATACATTAAAATTATTTAATTTCAAAGAAACATGACCACTTTTTTTGCCAAGGAATATTAAGCAGATTAATGAAACGCGGTATGCGGTTTTAGAATCGACTGATATTTGTCCTTTATTATATCCACAAGTTAATACATAGTTGTCAAAAGATGACGCTACCTGTTATTTGGATATGCATGATAGCAGATGGGGTTATTTGTTATATTTATTTTAATACATTAACATACCCCCTTATTAAAATAATACGATAACACATGTTTACATATCACAAATAAACAAATTAAAATTACACATTGACAACCTTTATAATCCCTAACTCATTTACAAATTTTCCATATTAAATTTCTTTAATAATTATTCTATAAATTGTTGCTGATAAACAATGAGTACATTTTTTTTCTGAGTCTTTTAACTTGAATCTAGACTGCAACTCATTTTTAAGATATTCTGTTTCTTTAGCACAATTTGAAAATACAAAAAAATCATCGATAAATAAGGCAACAAATGTCTTAACATTTTCATTTTGCTTAATATATAAACAAGGTACATACATAGAATTTCTATAACCTAATTTTTGTAAACAACTATCAATTCTTTTGTACCATGCCCTTGCAGACTGTTTTAAGCCATAAATGGCTTTATTTAACTTTAAAACTTTATTTTTCTTATCAGGACATACAAAGTTCATAGTCTGTTCCTCCTTGCTGTGTAAAACCTTTTGCCACCAATCTTGCTCGAAACCGCAGTTTATTGTCATTTTCTAATATTTTTACGAAACACCTGCTTGCACTAAACAACTGTTCTTTGTTCTGGTCTATCAACTACTTCCCATGCTTTATTTTCTTAAAATGACTTCAGTTCTTCTTCTATATCTGAACACCATTTCTTGGCCGTTTAGGGCTTCCTCGAGAGTTATCTGGTCTTCCTGTATACCCAGCTCACTTTCTATACACAGGTTGCCAAAACCATATCTGTCAGGCTTCCATCTTTCTCGCTGTTGATGTATGGGTTTATCAATCTGTCCCAGATTTTTCAACTAGCTCTTGGAAACAGGCTCGAAAAATTCATCTGAAAAACAGTCTGAGGTTACTTTATCTTCTGTATAGGTGCTGTCATAAGGTCCTGCTCTAGATTGTGATTGATCAGAATATGTAGTTTCACTGTTATAACTGTGATGCTTCACTGTAGTGTTGACGTTGACTTTGGTACTTCTTCCACTCTGACCTGAAACATATCAGAGTCATTATTTGGCTCTATGACAGTAATATCTCTGCTAGTAATGACTTTCTTTCTAACAGGATTGTATAATCTGTAACCCTTTACATTCTCAGTATATCCAATTAAGTAATGCTTTACTGCCTTTTTGTCCCATTTCAATCTCTTTTCTTTCGCTACGTGGGTCATTGCTAAATATTCGTATGTGACTGACATCTGACTTCCTGCCTGTCCAGAACTCAAAAGGTGTTTTGTGGTTTAACCCTGAAGCTAACGATCTATTTCTTAGGTATACAGCCGTATGTACTAATTCAACCCAAAACTTTTTATCTAAATTAGCATCAAAATGTAAACATGTAGCTCTAACAACAACTGTTGGGTTTAGCTATTCGCATAAACCATTTTGTTCCGGCGTAACCCGAATGTTCAATGACACTGATCATAGGCGAAAATTTATTTGGTAATCCTGCTAAAAGCAAAGTACCAACCCATTCATCACTTATTTCAAAACCAGTTCTTTCTAATTTCTGCGCTGTAACCACAAGTTGAGTAACATACCTCTTCATTGATTCACTGTCTTCAAGACAAATTGAAATCAAATTTCTCAACAAATAACCTATTTTGCGCGTGCAGCCGGAGTCACTGAAAAACGATTTTAACTTCTTCCATACACTATGAAGTTTCTTTTCATTTTTGATATGCACATAAAGAGAGGAATCAATAGTTATAACAAGCTTTGCTTTTGCTTTTTGAATATCGATTTTATGCGTCGACACCTTCCAAAATTATAAAGTTTTCGGTCGCCACCGGCCACTCATGGCGCACCTTCAGTTTTGGCACATTTACAATGTAATTACCAGCCATTTCACAACGAGAACTAATATTTTTAACGTAAAATACGGGTATGGGCCCTCAACCTAATGAAACGCGGTATGCGGTTTTAGAATCGACTGATATTTGTTCTTTGTTATATCCACAAGTTAATACATAGTTGTCAACAGATGGCGCTACTTGTTATCTAGATATACATGATAGTCAGCAGATGGCGTTATTTGTTATCTTTATTTAGATACATTAAAACAAATTTTAAATAGATACTAATTTGTCTAAATATTCTTAGATTTAAATAACATGTATCTTTAAGCTTCAACAAAAACAATACACAATGTATACAATACACCCGTCCAATGCGATAACCTGAAGAACGTTTTCTTTCGTAGTTTATTTTGGAATTTTTATATTAAATAATGTCACTTTATTTCCGTGACAACTATTTGTCTAGTATTTTTATGTTCGAAAACGATATTTTGTCGCAAAATTACCATTTTAAATTATTTTACATCTATGTTGCCCAGAATATCACGAACTTACGATAAATTCATTATGTGCATACATTTATATATATATATATATATATATATATATATATATATGTATGTATATATTTATACATTTGTTTATACCTGTACCTACTTATATACCTAGCTATATATTTTTGCTTACGCCAAAACATACGAAACGAGTCCAAACTCGATGAATTTAATCCTCATCGGTAACGAGGACCATCATCGTACCTCGATTTTATTAAAGTGCAGATTTATGCCACCCTTCATAGTGAAAGTCCAATATTTTTTTTATATTACACTAGAGCCATTTGAATCAGAAAATTATCACCCAAATTGGTATATTAATGTCAATTATATAAGTTAATATACACAAACAGGTCATGCCACTGAAGCATCAGGTTGAGGAATTTAAATCGAGAGTTCAATGATGGAGTCTTTGTTTGAAATCCAAAATACTAATTTAAAGATCATCAAGTCTCATGATTTAAGCAAGCAATATTCCCACAGCATTAGGTTTGAGGAGTTGACGCCTGAAGTCAAATGATAGAATCTCTACTTAATACCCACAATATCAATTTAAAAACAGCAGGTCTTCAAGCCTCACGACTTAAGCAGGCCCCACAGCGTCAAAAAAAGAGTTAGAGCCCAGAATTGAATGGCAAAATCTCTGTTTGAGTCCCATAATACTAATGTAAAAACAGTAAATCCTGAAGTTTTACGGTTTAGACAGGCGGTATTCCTGTAGTATCAGTATGGAAAACCGTGGCTTCTCAATTAAAAAAGAATTGTTCAAATCGGTTGATAAAGGCTGAAGATATTAGTTAACATATACGAAAAATACGGTTGAATTGAGAACCTTCCACTTTTTCGATGTCGGTTGAACAGTTGATGAGCAGTTGATTAGCCTTTCTTCTGTAAGACATATAACAGTGATCTTAAATTCAAATATGTATACATATTTGAATTTAAGATCACTCACCATATTTGAATTTAAGATATAAATATGTATACATTTTTAAATTGTTCGTATTATATGATGACACTCTATTTATCCGCAATGGCTGACATGAAATTTATGAAAAATGTTTCCATATAAATTATTAGAGAACTGTTTAGTTTCTTGTTAGATTAATAGTAATTCTGAATCTCTTAGTGTGTGACAAACAAAAGATATTTTTCGCCAATTATGTACAACGAGAAATATTCACATAGTGAAAAATATTACTGATATTTATAAATATTTCAATAAAAATGCATACGGATTCTCATAGTGCGGGATCTATAGGATATTTAACAGGTTTTTTCAGTGCGTGATTTGTCATAACAAAACTCCTTCGCTATTATTGATTCTAAACTGTGATGTGTAAAACAAACTTTTATATTCGGAGCAGGCCGTCAATACACCCGTCCAATTCGATAACTTGAAGAAAGTTTTTTTTCGCTATTTATATTTCGTTATTTATAGTTATTTTTGGGATTATTATATTAAACAATATCATTTCATTTTTGTAAATTTATAATATTTCTGTTAACAAACAATTCTATTTCCCCAAAAACGCATTGATAATTTAAACAATTCCATTGTGACTACTTTATAAACCAAGTAATACACCATAATTTGTTTTGCCCGAATTCATTAGATTAGGTACTTTTTTGAATGAAATAAATTGCACGCATCGTTACAATTAGATTAATGCGAGAGCTGCGCGGTGCAGCAACCATAGGGTGTTTACTCCTAAATATGCTGCTTTTAATAAAATGTCATGTAAATATTGATCAGTTAGTTATAAACGAGCAGCAAACAATCATTAATATAAAAGAGCAATGATGATCTAGTCAATTTAATGTAAGGTATAAAGTGGGGATTTGTCCCAGTCTCACTTCCTCTCACATGAGAAAGGGATTGCCATTTTACACGCTGATATAATGCTATGAGTCAAGTGACGCTTCTTCAAAACAAAGCAGTAACGTGCTCAAACTGCATTATTTCATTTTAGTATTGTTAACTGAGTAATATGTAACTTTTCATGATAATCATTTGGCAACAGACTTATTGCAAAGGAATGAAGTGTTTCGACTTATTGGCACTTACGTGTTTTTATATTTTATACTTAGTATTTTGTATAAAAGGGGATTTGGAATATGCAGTTGATAGTATGTAATTAGGAAGAGCAATTTCTTTTTATTTCTTACTTATTTAGCTTTATTAATTTCATTAGATCAGTTTTAAAAAAAAATGTCCTGGCAAAAGTATATCTTTAACTTACATATTTTCTTAAAATCGACTCGGAAATTAAATATTTTATTTGTGAATTAAGGGTTTCTTCAGCTAGAAAATATGGGATAGACTTTGAATAAATTTAAAAATTGCCAAAATTGAAACAAAATTTTAGTATCAAGCAGGAACTTTAAAACCTTGGAGACTTATATTTAATTAATGAAAGGAAGTTAACTACGGACGAGATCCCATTCGTTTCTTTATTATATTTATTTATCTTCTAGACTCTATGCCATAATTGAATAAGACAATGTTTAGTAGTTCATAATTTCAAAATAAATTAGATGTAATGGAATGAAATAAAAAAAAATTGATAATTTTACTTTATTATTTGAAGTAAAAATAACAAATATTTTTAATATAAATAAGTAGACCAATATGAAAATGAGAAATTTCTATGACGAAATCAAAATACCTAAAAGTGTTTGACTTAATTTATCTCATAGTAATTCAAAAGAATGAAGCAACGATTATTTTTTTTCTAGTGGAAATAAGGGACGAAAAAATGAGGAATAGGTTAATTTAAGTTCATTACGGTTCAATGTTTCAAATAATGTGTTTCCGAGAAACTATACCGAGAATTAAGGAAGATGACTGATTTTGTTTTTTTTTTGTATTTCCAAATGCAATGATAATATAGGACTTTTCCTCTTACGCATTTATAAGAGGAAAAGTCTTTGCATTACCATCGTTTCTGAAAGAGATAAATTGATTACTTGTGTCAACAATAGCTGATAGAATAAGTCTATTTACTAACCCAGATTTTTCGCAACATCTCTGCACATTTTGGATAGATAACAATTTAAGTATATTTTATTATTATGTATGTATACCCTATACATTTTATTATTTTATGTAAAGTGTATTTTATTATTTTATTTTACAAAAAAAATTGTGAAGCAAAGAGTGGAAATAATGAACTTCTCAACCATCTCCAAACTATTTACTCATATTCATTTGCAATATGATACAAGTGTGTTTTCAATATTAATGGTGAGCACATAATATCATAATTTTCGAAAATAATTTTCTCAAAAACAACATATCTACGTTGAGAAAGTTGTACCATCGAAGTAGATAATTAATTATACAGGTAGCACGTTTCTGATCCCATTTTTTTAAAAGATAATTGACAAATCGGAATCGTATGATTTATTTCCCCGTGTAGTATTGCGACAGGAGTAAAATAGTCTGAATGGTAATAAAATGACGGCCGGTATGGCATAGGTTCGTAACGGCGCCTGAATCGTCGTTTTAGAGTGTGAATCATGAAAATTTTTAATTAAATGTAGGATTTAAACATATCTTATTTTATGTACATCAAAATTATAAAATATTTTAATCTTTTTTTTCATTACATATAAATTGTGCACATTTTTTCTCCGCGCTGGGCCTGCCTTTGCCCTGCTCTTTTATGTAAGTAATTTTGTTAATTCTAATTGAGTAAGGGAGATGAGCTTTTTAAAATATATATGTTTTATGTAACAAAATGTATACTATTATCTTAAAACTATTTATCATTAACTACATAATATATTTAATCAAATTTGTAAATCATAAAGTATAAATTTTTAAAAATTTTGTATTAAATTTTAGAGAAATTAAATTGTTAGGAATAAATTCAAGGAATTTTTTTTAGTCATTTTCTCACAAATTTTAAGTGGTATAATATGAGCGATTTTCTCCTAACCTTTTAGACCGTGTTACTGACTAATGACTAGTTACGAATTGATTTAATGAAGGAATTTACATAAATTCATAAAAAATAGGGGAAAATCCTAGATCACTTTGAGGAAATTTGAATCGATAATAATTACCATTGTATTACAAATACAATGGTAATTATTATCGATTTAAATTTCTTTACTAATTATTTTCCGTAATAAGTTACTTATGGTTTCAGAGCTCAGTTTTTAAATATCATTTTCCGCCCATATATATCAAAACTTTTTATCGTTGAAATTTTTTTTCGTTTTAACTTATTCCACTAGTATAGAACAATAAAAATTATGCAAAAATTATATTTATTTTATGCAATTTTCTTTAGAATAAAGACGTATCTCAGTTTCCAAAGCGTAAACTGTAATAAAGTGAAAGTTTAAAAAAAAATTTTAAAATGCACGAAAGTTACGAGACCCTAAAAGACAAAAGACAAATATTTTTAAATGAATACACGTAACATGGATATAAGATAAATGTTGTAAATTTACTTGTACGAATATAAACATAAATTTCAAATATTTCTTTAACTTAAAATTTGTGCGAGGAGCCCTTACTTTGGTTTTGATTTGTAGACTGATTACTTACAAACGCCATATAAAAATACAATCAAAAAATTTAATTGTTCGATTATTCTTTTGTACACGCTTCACTTAAAAACTACAAATCGAATCCAGATGGAGTTGTTAGGAGATCATAGGAATCAAGTTGAAGTATTATTTCTTTGCTACTTCATTGCCGTCCATTCGCTTAAATAAAAGAGAATTATAAATTTTAAAAACTCATTATAATTACGCAAATATATAGTGTATTATGTTATCCATTCGCTTAAATAAAAGAGAATTATAAATTTTAAAAATTCATTAAAATTACGCAAATATATAGTGTATTATGTTTATCAATAGTAGGCGCTCCGCGTATTTTCAAGTTTTATTTATATTTTATTTATTATTATCTTTTAATGTGACATTTTCATTTTGATAGACTTACGATATTATTGACCCATTATCTTCGTGTATGAAGTCACAGGTACAGCTAGTCTTTACTAAGAAGGTGAAATGCCCAGTGAGATTTACAGAGCGCCCAATGAGCGAATTCAACTCATGTGTCAGTAGCATTTAATTAATGCTTTGTTTTGGACTTTTAAATGGATTGAAAATTATTAGTTCGAGCGTATATTGTATCAAGACTTTGTTGACTTAATTCGCACTCAAAGACAGTGTATATACGAAAAAAATACCAGCGGGGCTGCTTTTTTGTGTGTTCCTCGCATAGATGACATTTAGTGAGGAAAAAACCTCAAAAGCCGCATTTGTGTTTGGCAAAAAACATTGTCGAGGGGGTCGTTTGTCGCTCCCACAACCTCTCGGCCGAGCTTGGCTCCATATCCATATGGAATTTTCGTCAAGTACTTTAGATCCTTACTCAATCATCCTCTTCATCATCTATTTATATGCGAGTATGTACCTTGTACAGGTTTTGAGGTTGCTGTAGTTCGATGATACAAGCTAACAGTTCTAGGATCGATTGAATTATTATTAATTGGCCGAATTGGTCGTATGTATCTTACGAAAATGGTTCTGGAATATAAAACATAATCACTACAAAAATTAAATCAACAAACCGAACCAATTTTGGTACTTGATTTTGATGATGATCCTGTAGAAACGTAGAGCCCGTTGATCGCTAAATATACATACGCTGCTATATCCGTACTAAATAAATACAATGAAAGTGTACGTGCGTACATGCAGGTGGCCAAATGTGCATGCAGGACTATATGTGTTTATTAATATGTGAACGTATGGATAACATTGGATGATATCTCTTTAATGTCTTTTTATTTAACTCAACTTTAACTATCAGCTAATATTTTTATAACTTATACATTTAAAAATATATTTTATTCTAATATATTGGACAACTTATTACTGCATAAGCAATCTTGCTTCATCAACCAAAATATTTCATTTTCAGTGAAAATGTTAAACATAAAAAATATTGTAACATATTAAGAGATAACTCTAGTTTTGAGTTGGGCAGGGAGGGCAGGAAGGAGAGAAGATTGGGAGAAGAAGAAAGAAAGTACTGGTAAGGAATTCAGATAAGGATATGTATTTCAGTGTTTTGATATTGTGAAACCGGATGCGTTTTAGATTTCAGAATTAATTTTGTCTTTAATTTAAAGAGTTTATAATATTTTTTTATAGACGGCATTACTATATTTGAGACAAGGGGAGAAGAGGCATTCTGAACGTAATCAAAATCCTTAAATACCTAAGTATTTTAACGTATATTTAAAATAAAATAGACGATGATTGTATCAGCTTATTTTATTAATTTTCTTCGTGGTATGAAAAATAATGTGTGAAAAGTCTGTTAGCATATTAATTTTTAGAAAACTGTCAAAGTAGTATTCATAGACTGAAACACAAATAACATTATAAGTCTACGGACTATGCACAAATAGTTGAATGAAAAATGTATGAAGAGTAAATGTTTTTCTTTTGGTCTAAAACCATAATTGTTTCTTTGAAGATTTTTAGTGGTATTTTCCCTTTGAAAATAAACTGCGTATTTTAATCGGCCTTTTCCTCCATTTAATCTAGATACCTGCATGTTATTGTGAGTAATTATTAAGGTTGATAACAAAAGTTTCGAGCAACGAATAACCAAAGTGTAGTATGGGTGTGTTTTAAAGGGGTGTGTAGAGGAAGATTTATCGTATTCGATTGTTTTTTCCATTTATTGTATTTTGATGAATAAATTCAAGTATATTTTAGAAATTAAAATTTGCAACTTTTTTGTTTTTCGAACCTATTTTTAAGGGTGAATTTCAGGAGAAGTGGAGGAAAGTAGTCGAAATTAACAAAAATAGAGGAAAATAACAAAAATCCGAGGTTTTGCTACTTTCCAGATGGCTAAATTTAAACAAACCTTGCATTAAATATAAATTAAGTCACGACGTAAAATGTGATTGTTTTCTTTTATAAATATTTCATTTGATCGACAGCCCTTGTTAGGCTATTTCAATTTAATAAGGCCCCTACAAGGATTTTTGAAAACTTCAAAAATGTACTATTAAGAGTTTAGATTTTCCTATTTCTTTACTTTTCTAAAAAAAACTTAACATATTTTTAAAATAATTCATGCATTAATATTTAGGTGATCAAAATTCGGAGATTTTGCTACATTTCCGACTTTGTTTATTGGACAATTGTGTAAACAAATACGAGATTTATTCGTGTTATTATGAGTATTGTAATCAAAAATATTTTTTGTATGTAAATGTTACGAAAGGTACTGATTTAAAATATTACTTCACATACCATTTATGTGCATGAGTGTTAATCTGCACTATATTAACCGGCCATAACTACGAAACTATTACTTTGCTCAATTTTACTATTGTTGGAAATTAATGCCTCATCTTAATGTGCATTTGTAACATTCTTTGTCCCCAAACGGGTGATTTTTAGGGTCTTTCTTTATCATGCCAAATATAAAAAAAACGTGGAAATGAAAAGAAAGCTAACAACATTTTCTTTTATGATTATAATAATTTCTGGATTTTTTTTAGGAATCATATAAAATTCATCTTATAACCGTTTGAAACTGCATAGTACTTGATTTATTTAAAAATTAATGAGTTATGCAATAAACGGTAAAATAAAGTGAAACATGAGATTCCGTGGATATCTGTCACAGACACATGACAAACTAGCTTTACATAGAATCTTATATTAACATTTAGTTACTTTTGGGTTAAATAATTATTCACTTCTTTTACTCAATTGCAGATCCTATCGTCACACTACTCTGCAGCAGAAAGTCGATGCTTGAGATGCAATTAGAATTCTTTAGGTCATCGGTGAAGATGAGGTAGCGTATTTTGTTAATTATGACGATTAAGGAGATAAACATCGATTATGTATCACTGGTTCACATATCGATGAAGTACTAAATCACTGGAATCGTAAATATTGATAAAAGAAGTCTATTTCTGATAATTTTTATCCTAAATTTTTGTATTAATTGAAATAAATAAAGCAATACAGAGTCTGAAATTTTTATCGCAAGGTAACACGCAATAAAAAAATGTAATTATTTTATTGACATCAGAAATATTGTATATTTTTATGTATAAATAATTTGTGGTGTTCGATTTTACTAATGAATTTTACTTTGCTTTATTTCATAAATACGCATACATTTATATTCGTATTTAAAAAAACATATTTATTTCTATTTTTAATTTCATTAAAAGTATTTTTTAATGGGGAACAGTATTGTTATAGTTTAATTTTGAACCATTACTTTTTTATGCCTACACAAGAATAAAAACCATAATGTTATTTCCGTCTTCCGTAATATAAAATAGGAGTACTTATTTAAGTAACATCAACCCGAATAACTTTTTCTTCTTTTAATGTTACTCTGTAAATTTAACTAGTAACCATGTAATGTCTATTTCAAATATTATGATTAAAGTACTGCCAACGATTATATATTAGAACTACTTGGTATAATTTATACTCTCGCGTCTCTGAGCATCTTAAAAATATCATATTTTAAATTTGATTTTTTCTAGTTATCTTCAGTCCGATTTCATCCTTTGTTTCCTGTATATAATTTTTTCTGTTCCCTTATTATTTTCTGAAGTTTTTTCCCAAAAGTTCAAATTTTTATTAATATCACGATTGCGGCTCAAATTACTATTAACTAAAACTGTGAGAATTAACGGAGAAACGGACCAAACATTTAATTACGTTCAAATCCTATCGGTGTTCCAATTGTAACATCTATTTCTACCAATAATAGTAACTACGTATCTATAATAAATAATGGATAATTACGTGAGTAAATTATCAGTCGAAAAAGCTTTGTTTAGCAATTCATATTTTGGGAAGCTATGAAGGAAACAATCAATATATAGTATAAATCAAAGTTCTACACCATGCCTGTATGTCTGCTTACTTGTGCACGCAATTCTCAGAAATTACTAAACAGGTTTTATTTTAGTTCTAGATTCTTAGTAGTAATGAACATATTATATAAATTAGCTGAAATTCCATGATTTTCTCGTAGAAGTCATCGGGGCGTGTTCTTGACATTTGTTGCACAAACCTTTAGAGAGAGTTGATAGTTTAAGTTGATGAATATTGTTTTGTACCAATTCGTTTAAATAAGTATTAAGCACAAAGTTCCAATCTCTCAGTCCGTGCAAGTTAATTTCAATAATTACCGAAAGGTTTTCACACCAGTAATATATTCATTGTAGAAGAAGGTTTAAGTGCATAATTTATGAATATTTTGTGCAAATTAGCTGATCTCTGATGTCGCGAAAAAATTGAGCATTTGGGAGTTTTCTTGGTTGCACAAACTGTTGATATGTGAAAAACATGTACGGCAAGATTATTTACATCAAGTAACTCCATAGAAAATACTGTTATAACAAATATGTATCTACTAAAATAAACCCACATAGTAGAAGAGGTCGTGATGATACGCTTTAAATAAAAAAAATTGTTTAAGCAGGAAAAGTTAAATCCTGTCATATGCAGGAAAAGTTAAGTCAATGCCTGTCGCAGTGTTTTCTCCTTTCTTCAAACGTCATATATATTATGATTTCATTAATATTTCATTTTATTAATTCGCCGTAAGACTAAAAAGAAGTGCAGCCAAAAAGTGTATACTCCTTTGATAAAATTGTTAAAAAATTTAAATCTTCTAAATTTGCAGGTCTATTTTCATTCTACGCATAAGATGTTAGAATGGTAAACAAAATAATGTCTTCGTTGTGTCATTATGATAAACAATAACTCAAAATATGTTTATACTAGTTAACAACCCTATATTTACATACATTTTATTTTAATTAATTTACGTAAGAGGCAATTTTGTAAAATGTTTGTTTATTTTACAAAATTGGTCAAATAAACAAATTCACATAAATAATCTAATTAATCTTATGCGTTATCTCGTTATTAATACTGTTTCTTCACAAACAATATTCCTAGAAATTTTTTCCATATTCTCCACATATTAAAAACATAGGCGTTGCAGAAATTTTAGTAGTCTCAATCACAACGTTGTAATACAGATAAGCAGAATGTACATAGCTTAGAAATTACATATTATCAACCCTCGTCACACAATGAAGAAAATTTTCTACTGGTGTTGAATGACATTTAAATCACAAAAATTGTTATGTTTAATTAACTTATAGTCAGATGGCATTAGATTACGTCAGATAACACTACCAACAATAGAACTATGAACGGTGTAATATTTGCTGTAAATATTATTTTTGCTCAATATGGGGGCATGGCAGCCTTTCAGACAAATCCAGTTGCCGTAAATTTCTCTCGAAAGGATTCAGCGAATTTATGAACTCTTCTAATCTCGATCTTCTTAATAATTTTAGATTTAAAATTTTCAAGACAGAATATAGTCATGAAGCTGATATTTTTGGTGATGGGGAGTACAGATTTTTAAAATAAAAAATTGGAAAATTTGTCATACTGGCTAGATTTACTGTATATAATAATGACTTCAGTATTCCTATTAAATTCAAAAGTGTCTACCGTTTCTAGATATAATTTAAAAAACCGTCTCTTGGTTTTTGGAGTATGGGGCTCCGAATGCTCTCCATGTCGAGTTATGTATCTAGTCAAAAAATGCAAATATGCTTAGTTCAATGATTCAAAATTCGTGAAGATACTACTGCATATAAAAGTAGAAATCGTGACGAAAGAAGACCACAATATAACATCAGAACATTTCATTCTTCCGAGTTGTGATCTAATAAGAATATGTAACATAAAATAACCCAATGTCCCAACAACGTATGAGTTAGCAACCAAGTGATACTCGGCAATCTTCTATCCGGAGATCAAATTTACAACAACAAATAGCGTCGACTCTCCTACAAGCCCATGAGTGCGCGAAAAAATACGAGAACGATGCTTCAATGAGCGCATGATTAGAAGAAACGACAGTTGTCAAAGAAGGAGTTTGAGTAATACTGAAAGGATATATGGACCCAAGTTTTGGTTTTGTTAATTGTACAATAAGACATGTTAGTAGTAGAATAGATTATTCCAAAATACAAGAAAATTAAATTTTTTTTTGAAACTTCTCCACATATGTATATTGTAAGAAAATTTTATAAAAATAAAAAAGAGAATGTTTTCAAAAATCCATCGTCTCATTCGTTTCAACTTTGTAAATTACGTTACAGTTATTGAAAACATTTTTTAGTAATTTCCTGATTTTAAAAATTTTCGGCCACCTGAATAACATGAACTATAAATAAAAGAATATGTAGTTAATGCATACTATATTTCAAATTTCCAACCTATTCAATTTTTATGCAACTGTAGATGAATAGACACTTGGAACGTCAATACTATAACGCTTTTAGGGCTTTTGCGGATTTGTAAAAATTAATTTTGATTGAAGTAAAAAATACAATAAGATCTAAAAGGTAAAAAAGGTAAGCAGCTTCAGAATTATTTGCAATAAAGTCAAGGAATTACCCAAAGTGAAATCAAAATTTGAGGTAATTAATACATCATTTGCCCAACGAAAACAATTTCCAATTTTTGTATACTCTAAAGACCCGTAACACCGTAGTTTAATTAGAACTACCTCTATAATAAAAATAAGGGTATCGAGGGTAACGAGGTTCATCTGATTAATGTTAAGTTTAGTTGCATCAAAGCTCAACAATCCAATGTTATTGAGTATAATCGATTGAAGTATATGTACCGACCAGATGTGTTGATAATTTCTAAGGTAAACCAATTAGGAAAAAAATAACGATAAGGAGAAATGTAGGAAGGAATGAAGAACCCAAAATAGAAAAAGAAAACGAGAGCTTCCTAGAAAAGTAAATGAATTGCCATCGCAAAGATTTTTTGTATAAAGAAGACAAAATCTCGTAATTACGTTATAGCGAAACGTTTTGAAATAAAAATTCTAAGTCCAATTAACTTTAAGGATTCATAGCGCTCTCAGAGAAAAAAGGGTTTAAAAATACAATACCATCGATGTGGATAGCAGATAACCCCAAGTTGCGTCGAGACTTGAGGCTGTCCTAAGCCCATCAATGGAATGAGACAGGCTGATGTTAACGATAACAAGTCGATGATTAGAAATGTGTAGTAAATTAAAATACATCGTTTAATATTGGCATCGCGTGAAAAGATGTGAAACAACAATAAAAAAATTAAAAACACAAGACCATTTTAATTCACATGTTTAAAATTTATTTTAGCTTCGTGTATATTATTCACGTCGTTTTTTAAAAAATTAATCCCCTTGATGTATTATTTGTTAGAGGTCTATTTACTCCATCAGGTACCTGTTGAGTCAAGGGTATGTATTCATATAATATATGTGGACTGGATTTCCCTTAAAACTTGAATGGTTATTGCTGGTATTGAGGTCAAATAAAGGAAATATAGAATTACAAAGCATTTTCTCCGAGCAGTATTTTTTGCACTTATGGTCCATGTTGTGGTAAATTAAAATAGTCTATTCATGTCCCCATTTTTGGGAAGTAGCAATAAATTTAATTGTAGCCATATTGGGTTAGTTAAAATGCACGAAACATTGGTAAAAAAGGGAAGATTTATTTTTAAGGAAGTTTTTTTAATCAAAATAATATTTCAATTTATTGATTTCTCTATATGTCCGTTTATTTTAAAACAGTCACCTTCCAAACATAATACATACTTGTAACACCCTTCACGTCAAACGTTCGTTATCTAACTTTTTCGGTTCGTTATCTAACTACTTGTTTGTTTCTAATAAAAATAATATTGGAGATGAAACTTACTAATTTTATGATTAAATATTTGGAATGAAACATGTTTTTATAACAATACAAAGTGAATAACATTTAAACATGACTATGAATTCGTGTGAATTACATCAAAGGATCAGTTTTAGCCTGCCCCACTCAGTTTTATTAACTTTAATGAAGAAAGTACAACTGAAAGCTGGAGAAAAATATAGCAAAATTACTCTGATGGAAGTAGTAAATATTAATTTTAATCAGGGTTAATTTGAATTTGTTTTTTTTTCTTAACTTCCTATTTAATGTAAAATCTAATAATTTTCATGATTTTGCGACCACCATACTTTTAGATGTAATTTTAAGAGATTGTTTTAAGGCGAATCCGACTTCCGCTACATTTACTACATCAATATGGAAAAGAGATGAGCCTTTATTAACAGCGGTACGTGCTGCCATTGCAAATTCGAGTGTCGGTACAGTATCCAAAAAAACTGAATTAAAATACTGAGTAAAGATGTTTGCAGCGACTTTACCTGAGTACAAGACACCATTGTGTACCATAGCCGCGGGAAGCTGCTTGTCCGAACGTTTATATTTTAAGTACGTCCAAAATGTTTTTGCGTCAGACTTAAAGTTAGCTTCAACATTCCGAATGTATGCGCTATGCAAGGCCCTCATGTGACATTTTACTTTCTTGCGCCAAAATCTAAATATTTCACAATCATAGCTCATACCAAACTTTTTAAATGGTAATAGGATTTGGTCCGAATGTCGCGGATAAGATTAGTATAAAACCAAGTCGGATAATAATGCTGATGGTTCACACTGATCCACTTTTTATTAGGAGCACAGTTAGTGAAAACATCGCTTATAAGGTGTAAAATATTAACAGCTTAGTGCCACGTTAAAGTTTTAAATTTCGAAAAAAGAATTTAAAAATTAACAAAATCTTTACAAAAACCCTACGCTACACGAGTTGACAGATTTATGCCCACCTCGAATAGAGGGTGGTATGAATCTGGATATATCACCCCTTCAGGTGATGATAATACACCGACATATGCCTCCGCATCATTAAACGATAACACCAAATATAGCTTCCTTCCGCTACAATTATCCATCTCACTGCACTCTTGCAAGTTACAATAGGATATGAAGCAATCGAAATAGTTCACGACTGATTGGGACGCACTAAACATATTAAAATCTCCAAGAGTAATGATATTATTACAATTGTAAATACAACAAACATTTTCTATTAAGTTAAAAACAAGCATATATTGCAAGTCTCAAGCACTGGAAGGAATATACAAAACACAGACGATAGCACAAAACGAACGGTAGGACGCAGAGACAAAAATAAACTCATCCACATTAGTCAAATCGACATTCAAGGATGTCAATTGTAAAGGAGCGAGTCTGGCCAGCAGTACGCGTCCACCTCGGTCGGCTTGCACTATGGAAAACCACCAGGGAACAGTTCTGCTTTTGAGTAATTGATAATTTCTGAGTTGCTTATCGAATCATTGATAATTTCTGATCCTAAACTCCAGATTTTGACGTCATTTCGAAAAAATAAAATCTTTTCCACAATATACTTGACAAATTTTTTAATTTAGCCAACTTTTTGACGAAAAAAATGACCCACAGTGTTGTAAGTGAAAAATTATATTTTTTTTGCTTTATTAAACGATCAAAAATTGGAGAAAAATGCAACTGAATGTGCGCTGTATTCATTATAAAGTGTACCAATATAACGTAATTATAACTTTTTTTAGATGGAAACTATTTATGTAGGCTAGACTAATTGAAATAGTTATTCACTCGTCTGCCTAAGCTATCACCTCCGGTTAGACATGATCACACTTTTTTTAAGGTTAATTTTGTTAACGATTTTTCAATTTTTGAAACGTATAACTATCGTTATTAGTATTATAATATAAATTGAGTGTTCTGGTAAAATTAACGGATTATAGAGCTACTTAACTTTGTTTACTTTGAATCGAAGTATAATAGGCCAAGTTTCGAAATGACACTAGTTTACCTCCTGAAATTATATCTATGTTTAAGTACTGGTACAATAATCAAAAAAACACAGTGAGGTGGGCGGATAGTGAGTCGAACGAATATGGTCTTGAGTGCGGGGTGCGTCAGGGGGGTTTGAGCTCACCAAAACTGTTTAATATATATGTAAACGGGTTGATTGGAGAGCTGAGCAGTACCGGAATCGGATGTCATATAGACGGAGTGTGCGTTAATAATATCAGCTACGCGAACGACATGGTGCTGCTCAGCCCTTCTATCGGCGCGTTACGCAAGCTGCTACGTATATGTGAACTGTACGCGGAGGATCACGGACTCCGATACAATGTAAAAAAGTGTGTTTATGATTTTTAGAGTACCCAAAAAACCATATCCAGGTCACTTGGTAGCTCTCTATGACACATCTTTAAATAGAGTCACTCATTTTAAATATCTGGGTCATTGGATCAATGAAGACCTCAAGGACGACATGGATATGGACAGGGAACACAGGGCGTTGACTGTGCGCTGCAATATGTTGACTCGAAGATTTGCATGATGCACGGGACCAGTAAAGATTACACTGTTTAGGGCATTCTACCAGACTTTCTACTCGTGCAGTTTGTGGGTTGATTATACGCGGCGGGCATTTGACGCCCTGCGGGTACAATATAATAACGCGTTCGGGGTCTTGATGGGGCTTCCGCGGCACTGCAGCGCCAGTGGTATTTTGCGCAGGCGCGCGTGGACGACTTTCACGCTAAAATGCGCAAGCGCAGTGCGTCCATGATGACGAGGGTGCCGGGAAGCTCCAGCAATATGCTGGTCAGGTGCGCGGGCCGACTGCACCTATCTTTTTTGACACACTGGATAAGCCTACATGCGCCATTATGATTTAAGTTAAATGAATTTGTGATTGAGTTAATTTAATTAATTGATTTTATTACTATTTTACTTTGAATTTGGTTTGAGTACTTTTTGACTGGTTTTATTTAATTTTATTTAATTTGACCTGACTTAAGTAATTTAATTTGGTGTAGTTTGATACAGTTTAATTTATTATGATTTAATTTGTATTGATTTTAAATTTTTTTACTGCAATTGGGTTTGACTCCATTTAGTATTGATTTTATTTTATTGCATATTTTATGACTTATTAATGATGTAATTATTCACTATTCATACTAACATTAGATTAAGAATATTGTTACCTATTAACACAATTGTATAGACTATGTCTGAAATAAAATCTTATTATTATTATTAAAATCTGAGATAGATCACATACTCCAGGGAGAGAGATATCACTCCTACCACATCACTAAAGTTCAAAAATTGGAACCAGAAGGTCACGAAAGTAAAATAAGAAAGTGTTGAAAAGGCAAGAGGGAAACGAATTTTTTTTCAATTTAGTATTATGGGTCTAATTTTCAAGAACAATATAACATCTATGTTTGGTGTGAGCTAGTAAAAAAGAAAATAATTGGACCCTTTTAGATATCAGACTGCTTGAAAGGAAAGTTTTACATAAAACGTTTAAGAGTTAATCTAATTTAATTTCTGATTATTATTTACAGAAGTACCGAAATATGATATTACAAAACGACGGTGAATTTCTGCACTATATCTTATACCTAGGAAATTATTTACGGGTAAACAAAAGATTTTCTGCGAAATGGATTAGGTCTTATCGGACATATAGCTTAGTCTACTTGGTCTCCCGACCTAAATTCAATTGGTTTCTCAATGTAAGGTTATGATAACGAATATATGTACTCAAGAAAATTACTTCGAAAGAATTCAAAATAAATTTATAAAATTCAAATAAAAGAAAACACGTTTAAAACAATGTGATGGCAGTAGGACGGTGAAAAGAGCATTTCTTTTCGGTGATGCAGTATTTCTGTTGAACACGGTGATCATAATTTTTAAAAATTAATTTAGTATGTATTTTTAAAAGAAACATATTTCTGGCCATTTAAGTTTAGTTTAAATTATTTCCTTTATCACACACGAATATTTTAATTTTTTGCTTACCACGTTGTGGGTTTGTTTTGAGTCATTTTATGGTCATTTCGTAAGGATAATCATGTTAATTTTTCAGCCGAAAACCACATAAAATAAAAAGAGTTTTAGAGAAGATTCTAGAAAAAATTGGTATGAACTTTTCTTTAAAATGATGTCAAAAATTAAGTTCATAAACTGGTGCTTAGAATATAAAACGAAACATTTATAACTCAGAATCTATAAAAAGTTGCTAACTATTCTATGCTTCCGCTTGACACTTTTTATTAATGGGAAAGCTGTGTGTATTTATGCGTGCGGGCGTGCGTATTTTCTTTACACCCTAATAACTTATGAACCCTTATTGTTTGAATAATGTTTGCTAATGATACCAATATTTAAAATACAAAGTTAAGTTAAGGGAGCAATTTTAGGGATATCGAAGACGTAAGTATATTTCAGAATATTTGATTCAGTTGAAATGATTTTGACTTTTGACGTATTATTTTAACCATAATTTTTTTTATTTCTGAATCAGCTAGAAAAAAACATACAGTTTTTTCTTTTAAAAATATCACTTATTTACAAATGTCTTAAAAATAACAGTGTGATGTGAATTTGATTCTTAAGGCGCGGGGTTTACTTTTTTATCAACTTTCATTTAAAATTATTTACATAAAGAAAAACAAAAACCAATACGAGGTGCTAATACTTTTACTATCTCACTAATAAGGTATAAACACCAAAGTTTACTGGTGAAAATTGCCGCTTCGTCGGTACAGGTAGAGCCACGAAATAGCTGAGCGATTTTAAATAAACATACCAATTTATTAAAAAGATATTAAACTTAATACCAAACAAGGAAAAAATCCAGTTCGAAAGTGATTACAGCTGATGCTTTACGGAAAAATTATATATAAAAATCTAATACCCAAATATCTCCTATATTCAATATCGGTAATTCACTATTAAATATGTGGTGTAAACGACGATTTATTTACATTGCAAATTAATAGTATACAATTGAATAATATTTGTAAGTTTATATTTAATTTTAATTATCTATCAATCAAGCAAATTTTATAACTAAACAAACGCACGTGGTTAACAAAACAGAACTTTGCCTGTGAGTGCATCCTTTGATTTATTTGGAAGATATTTTCATGTAGAAATTTATTCAGTATTATATTTAATGGCATTTTTATACGTTTACGGTAAACTAAAAATCACAAACATATGCTACAATAATTAGGGAAAGCAAAATTTCGGTGAAAATGTTACAGGAGAATTGAATGAAATAATACTTCCATTTAGTAAGATATAAGTTGGTTGTAGGCTTAATTTTTACAGTTAATATATCGATAAAGTCGTAGTTTACTACTATCCTTAATGTTATGAAATAAATATGCTGCAACTTTCAGAATATTATCAATAGTGGTATCTCATACTTTTTGTAAAAAGCTATTATTCTACCTACCAAAGACGGTTGCTGTTCTTGCGAGCGAAGTAACTACTGAAACTATGATTAAGGTTGTACAAATTTGTGTGTAAATTAACATCATTGGGCCTGAGTCGGGAAATGAAGGAACAAGTGATGAATGCCAATTTAGATGTTCGACGAAAAAATAATGTAGCACGTCCTTTTAGGGTTCTGTAGCCAAACTAGGAATCCTCATAGTTTCAGCAAGTCGAATTTTTTTTGCATGACATTGCGTAGCTTATATTTGAATAATTTTTTCAAAAATATTGGACTAATTTAAAAAAAAATCCTAAACAGAGAAACGTTTACTTAATATTATGCTTTAAAGAGTTCTGATTTTGTTATAGTTATGTATTCCTACTAACCAGTCATTCTTGAATATCTGGAAAAGTTCATAACGGTGGTATATATCACATAGCTAAGTTGGTTGTACTATTATAGTTTACGAGTAATAGTCGACCAACTTATGACCTGTAGGTGGTCAGGAAAAAGGTTATAGAAGCTCAGTACAAGTGACTTAAATCAACTGCAAAAATAACTTTATATTTTACAGTACGTATTTGTTATGTGCAAGCTATACTAAGCAATATATATATATATATATATATATATATATATACATGTGTGTGTGTGTGTATGTATATATATATATATATATATATATATATATATATATATATATGTATATATATATATGCATACTTCGTGAGAATTAAGATTATTTAAATATACACCTTATTTTTAAGCCTGTGAAAGATATAGTATGCAATATATTTACTTTGAAAACATTGATGTTTGTAAATAATTTAATAAATATATTATAAACCCTTAAATAGTTTAAGTGTCTAACGCAACATAAGAGTAACAGAATTTTCATTATCATCCTTTTTTTCATTTTTAAAACTGGTCTTTGCAATCGGTAATGATTTGGTACATAATTGTAACCAATCATTATTGACAAGGTCAAAACTAAAATAATCCTTGCTTAAATAGTTTGTTCACTTTTTTATGATACATAACATATATTAAAAACAAGGTGTTTCATTTTGTTCGTATAAAAAACAAAACATAAAATAAATACGTAACTTCGTCTTCAAAAAATATTAACAGTTCAAAAAGAAATTGCGTTGATTGAATTTCTTTTTACTGGTGACGATAGATTTATCCTTCACGAATTTATTTATTTATCCTATTTATATTTCTCAACATAGTGACTCTGCTTTACATGGACAATAATAAACATGTCATACTCCCTAGAGAAAAAGATCTATCTTGACGATCTCCACCCTTGTGCAAACGTCTTACTTTAGGAAAAGCTTATTCTTATTTATGCAATTAATTTATAATAGAAACTTAAATTAGAGTAAATAGTTCTATTTAAGAGGTATTAGTTTTAAAAATTATAGGTTCAATTGATCCTGTTAAATTAACTTTTCATGTTTATTTCTTTAAAGCAACTGGTATTTTGTACTTACTACTTTAATATGAACTAATTATTAAATACAACATACATATCACAATTCAACCCTCGAATCTAATGACTCCAAAAACTAAAAAATATAATACATTATTACAATTAACCTGAATAAAATGAAAACCTTAAAACATTTGTATGACTTTAAAAATTGTAAAAATACAGATAAATATGTTGACTTTTTTATAATCGCAACATGATTAATAGTAAACCACACATCTAACTGAGAAAACCAAATAGTCTATATTAGTAAATTCGCGTTTTTCTAATACCTTCTTTAATTTAACTTCGTGTTTCTTCTAATAATTTTAATAACTGGAACAAATAAGGTTTGCATACAATACATACATATAAAATTGATTTAAATGGCCTTGTACTTATATTTTGTATGTCATTGTTCGTTATTTACATAAAATCTTATCTTTTTTTATGTTCTCAGCTGTTACATTTTTATCAATGCCTTATAAAATTAAGTCTATAAGAAAAATTTATCGTAAAATCGCAATTCTCTTTTTAAGTCTCATTGACGCTTTCATGTAATTTTCTAACGTTTAATGTGAATTTACACTTTTTCCAGATTTAAGGTATTAAATCTGATTAGACACATAAAGCTATAAGTATTTCAAAAGTACTACTTGTTTTAATTTAAAGCAATGTAATCCATTTTCAACAATAATTAAAAGTGATTATCGGTTTATAGCGCTGCCAACAAATTTACTTTCCAGGGATTAACTTAATATCACAAGAAGTTTACTTATTGATTACAATAAGGCAATACCATCCTCGATCAATCAGTGATGGCGGTGTTGACTTAGCGTAATTCGCGTGTAATAGCGTAAACCGCTGGAGCAGTATTTAGTTTCTCTTTCCGTCGTTTGTTTCGATTTGCAGCTTATTAATTTGTTGTTTTTTTTTCTTTAAAATTAATTATGATGGCTAAAAAATGATGAAAGTGCTTGGAAAGATCACTTCAAAAATGTATATTTTGTAAGGAAATATTGAATAAAAGCAAAAATTGAAATAGAAAAAATTATCTGAATTCATCATGAAGGGTATCAAACAAATAGTTTTGAAAACACATTAAAAAAATAATTACACATTTACAACTAAATTTGTTTCGCAATTTTTTTCAAAATTTCCATCTCAATATTTTGTATGTATATGTTAGTATTTTTCTTTTAAGAAGCATGGGAAATTACTTTAAAAAAAATAATGCTACATTCAGTTTTTATATTTATCTAAAAAAGTAAATTACACAAAAATAATTCCACAGTGAAAAGAAGGATCTCTATTTTAATCTAATATAATAATAATTATCTGAATATATTTATTTGATAATTTAAAACAAATATTGATGTAAAATAGACACTTCATATCTGAATGTATTATATTATAATTAGATATTTTTTAAAATGTTTTTATAATTTCCGTTAAGTATATGAAAAATACAATCGCATTTATTCAACATTATGAAAAGGTTTTAAAATACAAATATATTATGTCAATATTACTCACAATGATATTAAGAGAACGAAAAACATCATTAGGAAAAAGATTGGTGACACAGCATTTTAATATGCACGACAAGACGGTATATGAATACTAGTTTAATGTTGCAGAATGTTTTTTTTAAACGACAAGACAGTATATCAATACTAGTTTAATGTTTCACAATGATTTTTTTATACAAAAGTATAAGTATTTTAATTCATATTAAATAACTGCAATCGTAAGGTGAACTGTTATTCGAGAAAAAGTACTGTTATATGCAAAAATCATAATATTTAATTCTGTTAAAATATAATAAATAAAAATAGATGAAAATTTTAAAAATCTGTAAAATAATCATCAGAATAGAATAGTGTTACAGCAATTATAAATTCTTACCTATTTTTATTCTGTATAAAAATTATACAATTAGTTATTGAAAGTTATTGAAATTTTTATATTTTTATATATATATATATATATATTATATAATTAGTTATTGAAAGCCATTGATTAGTTATTGAAATTCCAAAATTATACTCTAAAATATCTACATTTTATGGAATGTGTCAAAATATTGAATGTAAGTGGAACTCATTGATAAAATATTTAGCAAATTATAAACGTTTGTGAATATTTATCAACTTTACACAACTGTATATATGGCACTAATTATTATTACATTATAAGAATTATACTTAAGAAAATATAGAACCACATTATATATCGTTTTTAGTACTTAAATAATAGAAACACAATTGTAAAATTGAAACTAAACAAATGAATACTTTGCATATGCGCAGTATTTTAAAATGTTATTCTAGTTTTCAATAATGAACGTTTATTTTTAACAAGTTTTTCTAAACCTGGTGGATTTTCTTTCCGGTGGAACTGCTAATTGACGTTATCTGCATTATTGTTATGGAGGAACTGCGTTACCGCGAAAAAGGCCCACTTAGGGATTTTTGTGTTAGATTAGAAAAATATTTTTTTACAATGGGATTATTTTAAACTAACTAATTTTATTTAAATAAAAGGATTTATACCGTTTTCGATTACCACTTTTTTGGGAGTAGCAAATTATTAGGAAATAACATGATTATGATATAATAGAAGATTAGAAAGCAAATTCAAAACAAATTTTGTCAACTGTCATATTCATGTAACTTTTCCCGCGTGCATAATATAATATATATTTGGATTTGTTTTTGAAACAATTTTTTGATAACCTTTATGATGGATTTAGATAAAGCCTTTCAACACATTTTCATTTATTTATATATATATATATATATATATATATATATATATATATTAAGATCGCTCTTGTATATTCATTTATACATAGGTTACTAAAATCATAACCCTTCCTATTCGATATTGCCCTAATCCGTTAAAAGTAGAAATCAACTCATAATTTTTGAAATCCTATGTCTAGTATCTGTTTCTGATATTATTTTCTAAAGTCTAAATATTTTGTTATGTTTCACTTTTAAAGATGGATGACAAAATAAGATTGAATGGTTTTTTCGTTCATTATTTATTAGAATTTAATATTTATTTAAACACTAAAACGAAATTAAAAATCAAGACATAACCAATGAAACTAGTCGGAGTAAGTAAAGGTTCCCATAATAAAGCAATAAGTAAAATTGTAAAACTTTTAATAATTATTAATATTAATTGTTAGTACAAACAATTATTCATATTACAAAAATTTACAATTACCATTAAGGATGAAAATTAATCACGGTAAAAATGTTGTCAACGCCTAATATTTCTGTAATTTATAATTATTAAAGTCATATATTAAATTGGTTTAAAAGTCTATACTAAAATTTCTAATACAAAAATAATTAACGAATTGATATATTTTAAATTCTCTAAATGAAGTTAATCTAACTATGTATAATCTAACGTCGGGACTTAATCTCTAACTTACTCATCTACACTTTTTTAGCAAAGCTCCGCTAGGGTTAACTATATTTACCTCACTATATTTTTGACAAATTTTTTAAACTGGAACTTGGCCCCTGTCACTTTGATATAATTAAGAGATATAATTTTTTTCATTTGTTTAAGATGTAACGACTGACGCAGATACTGTAATATAAGTTTTTTTTTTAGATTTCATCTTTTTCTTTTTCTCTCGTTTTTCTTTTTATTTTCTTATGTAGATTTTTATATTTTTAACATCTATGGTCACGTCACATATTTACGGTATTTATTTCTTTGAGAGAATACTTTATGGAAATAAAACTCTCTTAAAGCAATTCTGTCTGTAAGTCTTCTTTAATAGGTGGTAAAACTATTCAACAATAGCCAATTTATACGCCGCATTGTTAATAAATAAATGTATAACGCAGTAAAAGCTTGGTCGTACAAGCTACCGGTGAAAACGGTATCAATAAAGGTTATACTGGTTTAAACTGGTTAAAACTGGCTCTTATGTACAGATATAACTACGCCGTACATATATGTCGTTGTATTTAATAGATGTAGACTCAATAGATAATCTCGACTTTATATTTTGGCAGGTTTCTATTCATACACAGGCAGATATATAAGTCTCGAGTACAATTAATGTTAATTCATTTAATTAGACGCGTAGACTCAAAGCTCGCTTCGATTCAAAGCTCGCTTCAATAATGGAAATCACTGATAAAATCTTCGATAGAAATTTTCAATATGCGTGACATTAATTGAATCCATCGCCATAAGATTTGATAGATACGACACTTGACTCACCTCTAAGGGATATTTACTTTGTGATATATACAAAAACCAGATGAGTTCTATTGTTTGAGATAAATACATAACGTAATTGGTGAATTTAAAATGTTTAATGAAAATCTTTTTTGAGCTGTATGATAAAATAAAAGATTCAATCAGACCTCCTGGTATGTTCTACTTAGGTAATATGTATATATATACATATATATGTATGTGTGTGTATACAACAATTTTGTAATTTTTTATGCTTAAAATTAAGTTAAAAAAACTTTAAGTAATTTTTCATATTTGCTTCAGATTTTGTTTTAAAATACATTGAAATTGGTAAATTAGACTTTTCTAAATTAGAAAAAGTGAAAAAAAATTGTTTCTAAAATTTTCAGCAAGACTCTCCGCGTTCAATATAAATAATGCTTCGTGAATATGTATTTAATTGCTTTTTCAATATTTCCTTTAAAAATATATTTAAAATACCAATTCTCGAGATCGCAGGATGTACACAGACATAGGAGGAAACATAATATTCCGATAAATCGATTTAAAAGTATAGCCATTATTCTTCACGATAAAGTATGTTTGCTATTGTAGCTTTTGCAAGTACACAGAGAATTTGAAAAAATATGAATTTAGAATATTTTAGTAACTTTTCTTCCTTCATAATTTTGGCTTTAGCTATTTCAGAAATTGAATGCGGAGAGTCTTGCTGAATATTTTGAGGAACAATTTTCCATAATGCTCTAGAACTACCACACATAAACTCTGAAAAAAATAATTTCAATATCCTCACAAATCGTTCTCCAAAATAATGTTTACACAAGATATACATATAAACTAAAAATAATGATAAACAAAAATGGACAATTTTGGATGTTAAATGTTGAGGTATATGAGTGTTAATATCTTTAAAAATGTTGCATTTGCTTTTGAATTACGGCACCTGTAAATGAACAATATTTACTTTTCGTTTGGTAAAATAAAAACAAATAAATTTTTGTACATAATTTGAAACCAAATTTTTAGTTCTAGCTTCGATTTTTACGGCGTTGATTAAAGAAAATCTGTAATGGAAATAGTTATTTCATATTTCCAATCAAATAAGATTTTAATAGTGCTACTTTTACTACTTTTGATGCAATAAAATAATAATATTGATAAAAATATTTTCAAAAACTAATTTCATTTCGTTTTAGAATTAAAAATTTACAATTTCATTTTTCAGCATATGTAAAAAAATAAATATAAGCAAATATTTGAAAACATCCACAATCTACATATTTTTGTAGACATAAAATTCACGTTGAATGAATTAATGAGAAAAATATTAACTATTTAATTCATAGTCACGTTAAGATTTTGTGAACTAAGAGAGTTTCTCAATAATATTTTAACTATGACATTAATGTGTAAATATTGTTAACAGTAAAATTTTGTAGATATAATCTATTTATTTCACGAGACTTTTTGGTAAATTTTTGAATTACAATTTCACTTTTGATTTCGCTAATATTGTTTTCTACTTATCAAATTTGTAAAACTGAAAGTTTAAGATGCGAATTTTACACTACCGCAAAAGAATATGTTTTCGTTTTATTCGATCAGTTTAACGTCTAGTTAAATTCACTTCAGAGAAATTTATCAACACATAGGTAAGAAGTATTTTTTTTTCTTCTTTAGATTCGACAATACATAAGGAAAAGTTTGGTGTAGGTTGTCTGTTATCTTGAACAATTTTATCATTACCCACAGAGACATAGCGTTTTTTATGCATTTTCTACTATTCATTATTACTGCACACCTTCCTATTTTTACCTTTTTATTTAACTTTAAGTAATACAGTGTTAAGAATATATGTAAAAAAATAAAAAAATGCCAAAAATATTCAATTATTTATGCACTAGAAACATTTTTCACATTCACTTTTTAAATATACATACTGAATTACAAATAGATGATCAATTAGCCTTCGATACCATTAACTCACATGTGAAATGGGAATAAAACAATATGATTCGTCTACAATGCCATACAAAGTGTATCTATTTATTCGTGTTGAAGTAAATGTAACTAAATTAAATCGATTCATTCAATTTAACGTGCTGTGAATCACGTTCTTTATCAGTGAGCGTGGTATTGTCGAGCACTGAGAGCAGCCAGTAAATTTAATTAAATTAGTTAATCTCTTCGGTGTCACCGCGTTCCACAGTGGACGTCTTTTGTATCCGTATCCCCCGTTGTATACCAATCGTTAATGAAATTTTAATATAAATTAAGCTTAAATTCCGGGTCCAAAGTATTACCTTCTTTATCATACTATAATTTTATCCAAATAAGCCTTTTTTTGATTATATTCTTCTCAAAATAATGAAACAAAATCACATTAAAGGCACATATTGTACTCATGATATTAAAATCCGAAATATATTAGAATACAAATAATAAATACTAACATAATAAATATTAATATTTAAATCTATAACTATTATAATAAATATTAATACTAATATTTAAAATCTATAACTTTTCCAAAAACAAAATAGAAAATTTGTCTGTGACATGGATTATGATAATTAAATTTATAAATATTCACACATCAGTACAAATCTAACAATTCCATTCCTGGCATACCTTCTTAAAATGAAAAAATTGTTTCATAACTGAGTAAATACAAGAAACTGTAAATAGTGAAACATTGAAAATGTATAAGAAAATTGTAATGAGATGAATAGACAAAACCAAAAATATTATTGGAACTCACAAATTGAAACAAGTTACAATTTTCAATTAATGTTTTGCACATACTAAAAAAGGCTTTCCAAAATTCTAACTCTAATAAACTTTTAGGTTCACTTTGCCTTTCTACAGAGCATAGTTACGAATATAATATACAGCATATTTCATACATTTGTATCCAAAATTGTATAAAAATAACGGTAAGTTATTTATAATTTTTATAACAGGATTACTCAATGAATTGTCTGCAAAATTCGTTCCCAAAAATTGCTTGCCGGAATATCACATAGATCATGTATGGTAGATCTCACCAATACATCTATCTGTATCTCGTGCTAATTTTCCTTTATTTTCTCTCTTGCCAAAAAAAATTAAATACTATTAGTTGCAGATATAGAATAAAAGTTATGTAGTAAATCGCTTAATTATATAAATAATTTCCTACAGAAGCAGGGAAAAAGTACTTGAATCGAGCAGGTTATTTATTGCGTATAGTAAACTTCCATTAATATTGGTTCAAATATTACATTTAAAATTTCACGGGAGTGAAAAGAATTTCAAAATAAAACTTGTGCTCATTAGTTATAAAATCGAATGGATTATTACTACATTTATTAGCTAATTATTAATACCCGCAGATATTACAAAACTCGTGTTGCACTAATATATTTAAACTGCATTACGGATTCAATATATTCAGTAAACTTTGCCGTAAATATTTTGTGTTGGACTAATAACGTTGAAGATAGATTTATTTATTTTGCTAATTCGGGAAAGCGCTGACGTAAAACGAGGTTTAATTGAAAAAGAAAGCAAGTAAAGGAAATATACGAAAGTAAATTTGTAGAAAATAACATATTGATAAAGTGGTTTCTATACAACAAACAATATCGAGAAGATATTAGAAACTTAATATCAGACTCGCCAAAACTCGTCAAAGTGATGTTAGATAAGAAAATTGGATGTAAATCTCATATCATTCTTCTTATAAAAAATTTAACTAGTTATGAGGCTGCCTATTAAAAAAGACGGCTCTTAAATGTAAATTTCTGCGAGATACTCTCTCTATCAAATTTAGTTTAACTGGTTTGACAATTTTTAAAGGAAACCATATCGTAAAATAGACTACTAATCCATATCGCCCGCTACACAGAATGTCCATGCAAGGAATTCCGTCGTTCGTAAATTCTACAAGTTTATTTTAAGTTTTTACCACAAGAATAAAAATGCATTAATTTTGTTACATTGCAGTAACTACTTAAGCCTAAAGTCTTTGTTTTACTAAGGTACTTCTTACTTATAATTGTTATATAAACATTAAACAGGGCAAAAGGTGAATACTATTTAAAAGATACGTGATTTGCCTAACTATTTATATATATATAAATATATATATATATATACATATATATATATATATATACATATATATATATATATATATATATATATATATATATATATATATATATATCACTCAAACAGGTTTATAGTAAGAATCATAGATTCCACGAAATTCGAACATTTGAAAACGTTTAAAGGGATTATATATTAAATATAAAAAAAACATTTCATACAAACTTGAAATATTAAAACTAACCTTTTTTGTTAAACAAAAAAGGTTAATTTTGATATTTCAAGTTTTAACTAACTGTTTTGTTAAACATTTAAACTAAGCTTTTTGTTCAAAATTTAAGAACTCTTTCTTCAGTCTCAAATATAGAACTCTCACTGCTACTTCCTGGCATGTTAAAAATTTGTATCATTGAATTACGTAGGCAAGTTTCTATGGTTCGTTTTGTTAATTTTTTTCGTATATGTGATTCGTTTAACTTGTAATGGACAGTTTTCACGCCTGTGTAAAGGTTTTTTTTTGCCTCCATAATATTAGTTACATCACTAAAGTAACAATTTATGAATGCAATGTTAAGCCTTCAATAAAATTTGCACAATGACCAGCGTCGTATTTTTCGACTGCAAGAAGTAAGGGAACCTCTTGATCCAAGGTAGCGACCCATTCTTTCGTTTGTTTGTGGAACTCAAATATTGAAAGCTTTTTAGAAATGTCATTTACCGTTCCTTTTTCATCACATGTTGATAGTAATAATATTACTTTTTGGGATTTGGGTTTACATTTAGGTATAGGTTTAGGTTTACATACACAAAAGCAAAGTGAGCTCATTGTAATATCAAAAACATAGCAGTTTAATTTCTTCGTGTACGTAAGTTTTTAATACTTCAGATATCTCTATTTTGTTCGCTTTTAGAGTTTTAAGTAAAGTCAGCTTATATGGTGCTTTATCAAACTTTGACTAGTGACACCAAAGCGAATCAATTATCCATTGTAATGCTTCTTTTTGTGTCGTGAAGTGTCAATTTTTTCCCAAAATTTCCATCTAGCGGTACTACATCTGTTTTATTAAAAGAACCCTGCATCCACCATGTACTTTGTAGGATAATCCACAAACATAAGGACAGAAAAGGGACGTCTTCCTCTAAAACCCAATAATTTTTCATTAAAAGTAAAGTAGTAACCAGATTTGCAGTTCTCTCGACACTAAGTTATAAAAGGACATATCACGAAAAGGAGCAAAAACATCAGCCTCTCTTTGATCTTGATGGCAGATTTATCATCGAACCTTAGGCAGTTTATTAGGAAATCAAACCTCTCATAGGACATTTTACTACGGTATTGATCTCCACAAAATGTAATATCAAATAGCTCCTTTGATGGCAAGTGATTATTTTTCATTGCTGCAGATATTGTATGTATCCCAATGAAGGTTCTAATTTTACTTGCATCTACTGGTCTCTAAATAGCTTTTATATTTTAGTATTTTTCTGATTTTATTACTATCTCTGAAATGATGTCACGATTAATTCAATCATAATATCTATAATAAAAAAATGAAAAGCAATTGAGAGGATATAATTCATTTTTGCAAGCCCGTGTAGGTCTAAACCTAATATGAACTACATTTCCTGAAGACGTTCAAGTTTGCCACCTTTATTTCAGAGATTATATTTTGTGTTTATTATTTCTAAGAAGAATATTAGGTGATCGTCTTAAAATCAAGTCATTGAAGCGTCAAGTGCCGGGTCTTCAATTGATTGTAATGGAGGTGTATTATTACTTGCCAGGACACTTTGAAGTGAAAGAGGTGACTGGGTCAAGCAAGAAATTTCTTCGTCAAAATTTATTTTATAAGCTAAACCGCAATATGGTCTTTCCTTTAACTCTCATGTAATTTTTTTTCATCGCTATCGCCTTGTAATTATAACTGACAAATTATGTCTATAATAACAAAAATAAATATCATTATATAAAACAAAAAGACACAAAGTTTAGAAACGAAAAAATAGTATAAAAATCGCTATTACTAACATTTGTCGATACAATGTGCCATGGTTGCTGATACGGCGCACGCAAGCTCACACACACTGAACAACGAGAGAGTAACATATCCATTGATATTAGCTGGAAGCTGGAATGAGTGCGACGCACGCAAAATTTATCCCGCTTTTTTCGAACTCGCATCGTCTATATGACGAAGGTTAGTAATCTAGTGTTAAATTGTTTTGCTCTTAATTATATAGTATGTATGCCCCTAATTATTGTGCTTTATAATCAAAGTCAAAAATGATTGATTCTAATACAAATATTAATTTCTTATAAAAAAATATTATTTGAATACCAATTGTGTTATCTGTTTATGAGTGAACAAAATTTTACATCAAGATATCTGTATTTGGATCCATATACCGACAAAGAAACTAGTTAGCTTTTAGAGTTTTGAGCATATAGTACTTAAAAATTACAAAAGAATTTTGCAAACACCCCAGCCTCGTTTTTATAGTGTTCAATTTATTTACTCAAAAAGTACTTTCTTTTTTAAAGTAATTAACATCCAAAAATTAAAAAAAAACAATTGTATTTTTTGTGTGCATAACTCTAGGTTAATTAAGCTCAATTGATATTAGTGGTTTTACTACTTTTACGGTTCCGGACCATAAAAGGAAAAAAAATATAATGGTATCATTTAGGTATTTAGCTGCGTATTTATTACAACCGTTTTTGTCTAAAACAGTAAGTTATTTGAATTTCAAAATATTTTTTTTTATGTTTTTATGTAATATAATTCTAATGGTGTGACTGAAAATATTCACGTCATATTTCGCAGGACTGCTTGACGTAGATAGATGAGGAATATTACTTTATATATATTTTAGTGGTTAACACTTAAAAACATTTCCGTACAAAATTTCGAGAGGACAGAACATGTAATCGATCGTTTTTAATTTCATATGGTATGAGAGGTAAAAGTTGAAAGAAAATATTGATGGATGGCTGAAAGTACGTATGAGGGACAGTTGCCTTTTTATTTAACGTGATGGTTTTTGTAGACGTTATGTGTTGTAATATAATAGACAAATATTGTGAAGAAATAGTATTTTGATTTTAATGTCTTTATACTTCAATGATATTTGTTACATATTATATATTATAAAATTAAAATAAAAAATTAGGTTATGAATGTGATTAATTTAGGAATCAAGTAAGTATTTGTAAAAATATCTGATTTAATCAACGTGATTTCAAATGACATGGAATTCTGTTAATGATTCGTTACATACATTGCTTTATACCTTTTTTTTATTTTGAAATCAATTCGAAAGAAAAATCTAAAATTGTCCTATTCACAAGTTTTATCGATTATTCACAAACCTCAGTTCTCTTATATTGTTTCTCTAAGTAATGGGTTTATATAGTTTTATCGCTCCTGTATTTAAATAATACAAGAGCTATTAGACATCGTTTGCATTTTTCATAAGCATACATATTTATGTAAAAAGAAATTTGTTTCCTTTTGTCTCAAGTTCATTTTCAAGTCAAATTCGTTTACAATATGAAAGAAAAAACAAATATAAGTTGCTAATACTTTTATTAATTTTATGATAATATAAACATCAAGGGTTACTTTCATGTATTTACCTTGCCGCATCATGTAAAGGCGTTGAATCCGTAATGCCAAAAAAATGTTAGTGCAAGCAGAATTACGGAATATCCAACAGATGTTAAACAAACTTTCCAAGTTATTAGAAAAACATTCAACTTTGTATCGAGCAATGAAAAAATCCACTCCGAAAGTTAACAGAGGTGGCGATTTACATAAACTTTAAATGCAAAATCTAATCCAAAATTAAATGATATCTTTGCTAATAGCCCACCTGAAAATGGTGCAATACAACGAAACCTAGGTCGTGGTAAAGAACTTAAAGAAAAGAAATAATACTACATCAAGTAGTTTCATTTAATTGTGAATAATGAATTTCTAGAAAACAAACGCCAAATATATTCAATATTTGCAAAATATAATCTCAAATATTTGAAGCATATTATAAGTAGTATGTTACTGATAATGTTGGATGAAGTGGTATTTTATTTATTTCGCAGATTAAAGCATAGTTCTACCTATTACCATGCTTTTTTATTCAACACCAAATTTGATTAACTTATCCTTAACATATTTTTATAAACTAATCAAATGCATGTGGCTAACTTAAAAAAAAATAAATCTTTATCAGTGTGTGCACCGTTATGTTTATTTAGGAAATATTTCTGAATAGGTATTAGTTTATCATTACTTTTCAAACCTATTTTTGAAGCCTGTATGGTAAACTAAAAAAAAGTGTCCGCGTGGCACTTTTTTTACAGCAGGGTTTGCAATATTAGTTTCCTACACATGTAGGCAATTATAAATATTTAAACGTACAAAGTATTTGTGACTAAAGTATTTATACGATATATAAAGTATTTTTACAACGTAGATATATTACCTAGAATATCTCTCACAGGTATATAAATAGATTAATTATAAAAATGTATAAATCCACACGGAATTCGAAATCTACATTTTTGGATATTTTCTTTTACTTGTGCTATAACACCTCCAATTATGCCAACTATCTTATATAGAATATTTTAGGTTGACTGGAAGAATTATAGGTTTTTATGGTCAGTGGGTAAGCTATTGTATGAATAAAAAAATCTGTAAATACGAATAGAACTCGCACTGCGAGAGTTCCGTACATATTTGGAAATTATGAACATTAATCGGTACATAGTATTTCTATTAAATCATTTACAAGATTTTAACTTTCCAGAATGCAAATATATTGCCTACTATACTTTCACAGGCGCAGATTTCAAAAGGATGTATAATTCCAGATTCATTTAGAAATCAATAATTTTTGGATTATTCTTTTTACTTGTGCTATAAAATCTTCTATTATTTTGACTTTCAAGATAGTAAATCAAACCGATGTACCCTATAAGTTTTGAAGGAAAAATACCCTTTAAAGGGCTATATCTTCTTATTGTGTGAAACGAAACAACTTGAAATCCTTGCAGTAATGTAAGATTAAAGGCCTAAGTTTATGATATCAATTTTGTTGATATCTTAAGCCGTTTTTGAGAAAAAGGGTTTTGATAATTGATGAAACAAACGGAGAGATGACCGAACTACAAAGTGAACCTATGAAGGTTCCTTTTTTTTATATTTTAATGAATTGATTCCTAAAAACGCAGACATACTTATAACAATCTTAAAAAAAATAATTCTGTTTATGTTACAGGAGATTTTACGAAATAATGTTTCTATTTAACGTACAAACTGGCTGCCAGCACGTTGATTGCAGAACTCGTGGTAAAATATTTTTAGATATAATATAAGTATTTCGTAACTTTGGGAATATAATTACTCTCGGTATCTAATGGTGTATACCTAGGTAATGTCGTTGTGATGGTATTTCAAAAGATTATCGTTCCATCTGCCAAGGATATTTCCACTTTTTAGAATTGAAATATCTGCAAAAACTGCAATTAACATTGTGTAAATTTCTTTCCAAACTATAACTATTGATTATAAATCTGGAAATAAAAGAGAAAGTAGAGAATGTAATTTAAGATATTATAACCGAAGGGAGTGTGTAATGTAATTAACGTAATTTTTTTCTGTGTGGTAAGTCTTTTTTATTTTTTACGTATAAACTACCATTTAAAGATAACCTCATTGATCTATATTTCACCATTTCCGTTTTTTTAATTAATATAAGTACTATTTATAACGTATAACAAATATTATTGAAATATTTTCAAAGATGTCAAAATCAAAATAATATTTTATTCACAAATTTTGTTCACTATATTAAAATACGTTACATACGTACACTAAACCAACATCCAATCAATTTCGTCCAGCTATACCCAGTGTGGAGATATAGATCCATTTCCAAAGGACGAAGATCAGACTTTTCAACACCAACGTCAAATCCGTTCTGATGTATGGCTGTGAGACGTGCAGGGCCTCCAAAGGTCACACCCACCAACTACAGGTCTTCGTGAACAGATGCCTTTCCCGCATTATGAACGTGAAGTGACCGTAGGTGAAGAAGAACGAGGATCTGTGGGCTAAAACGGACCAAAAACCCATCGCTGACCAGATTAGGGAGAGGAAGTGGCGTTGGATCGGCCAAGCCATCGAGAAGGCAGCCCTCGACTGGAACCAAGGAGCAAGACGACGTGGCCGACCAAGAAAGGCCTGGCAGAGAACGGCCCAGGAAGAAGCAAAGATAGCTGGAATAACCTGAAGAGAGGTTAAGCAACTGGCCGCTGAACGCACCAAATGGAGAAATTTTACGCCTGGCCTATGCTCCGACCAGAGCGACAGGAACTGATGATGATGATGAAACCAACATGTTGAATAAAAATGTAATTATGTATTTACAAGTATAATAACTAAAACTTAACGTATTCAGCCATTATATGGGCGATGAAAAGTATGTCGTTAATTCCAAAGAAGTACCTGGATTTGGTGTTTAATTTCTTTGGGTTTGGTAACTCTATATGAATAAAATACTATAAGTTCACGTAGATGCAGCGATGTATTTCTTTTTAGCACTTCAGTATATATTTATATTTTATCACATCTAAGGGCTTTTATATTAAATTTATTTAATTCATCTATGAATGTTTTTTAACTATGAGAACCCTACTTTACAAATACATCTGTCAAATGTCAAATTTTCTAAGCTAAAGATTTTCTACCTTCGGAATCTTCATCTTTGTGCACCTTATAGAAAAATATCCCACCTGAAGATGTTGTAATACAACGAAATCTAGATCGTATTAAAGAAATTGAAGATATTAGCAAAAATTATAATCTTTGCTAATATCCCACCTGAAGATGTTGTAATACAACGAAACCTAGGTCGTGGTAAAGAAATTAAAGAAAGTAGAAATAATACTATATCATGTAGTTTCATTTAATTGTGAATAATGAATTTCTACAAAATTAACGCCAAAATAAAGACTAGTATTTTCTACCTATTGTTCTAATATGAACTGTTTGATAAAAAAAATATTTTTCTTTATTAAGACTTCATAACAATCACAATTCAACCCTCGGGTGCAATGACCTCAATAAATAATAATTTTACATCAAAATTACTAATAAAATTAATACTAGTCCTTATAGATCTTTGCTATTTTTAGTCCACAAAATGACATAATGCAGTAAAATAGGAAAATGAACTATTAAACATTTTGTAGCTAAGGCCGTGTGAACTTTGGGGAAAAATTATAATTAATGGATGGAAACTTTAATCTTAGGAAAGGACGTACCTTTTTTCAAGATGTAAAGAATCTTTTCTGGAAATCTCCTTTTTATAGGCCTAAAATTAGATCTCCTTGGGTATAAATGAAATGTTTACAAATATTTTAATTTTCAAATAAAATTATCGGGATATAAAATCGAAATAAGCACAAACTTACAAAAAATTGAGCAAAATACTTTAACCCTAATTCATATTTTCAGTGGAAACGTCAAGGGATTCGCATCACGTTGAATAAATTAATAAATTTTCTTGAGGTGGAAAACCCTCACTATTTTGCCTAAAATCAGATAAAAGAGAAATAAAAAAAAATGTCACAGAATTGCACGGGTATTTTTTCTATCCAATTATACACTTATCTCTATTTTCAGAGTGGACAGTTACTATTGATAATGTATAGCGCCGAAATGGCAGCGTCCCCACAGGACCGTAGTTGTTATTGAACTAGAGATGTGTGATGTAAAACTTAAGCACATGAAGGTTTTTAAGTTATAAATTAATAAGTCCATTCAAACTCTGACATGGTCTGCTGTTTTACAAAGGAAAAAATTCAGTAGAAAATACGGTTTCGAACGCCTAGTCTTACGGCAAATGATAGTAATTATTTTGAAATAAAATGTCAAATTTATTCCATTCAATTTCTTCTACGAGAAACAAGAAACTGCCTCTAGTCAAAATTTCAATCAGAGTGGGACAAACTAAATTCATTTAATTAAACACATACAAAATGCGGATGGATTCAGTACTGTTTCTTCAGTTATAGAACGCTCTAATAAATTTCTAGCTACAGATTTACATTACATATATTTTATTTAATTAAACGAACATTCATTTCGCATTAATAAATTATTTATTAATTCGAAATGAGTTTTATTTTTAAATTTTAGTACGCCTTAAATAAATATTATTGGTTTAAGCTTAGTGCAAATGAATCATGTCAAATGTCGAAAAATCAATGAAAAATATTTAAATTTTCTACATTAATGAATTGAAGAATTTTAAGAAAAGTATAATTGAAATAAATCTTATTATAAGTGTAATCTCGTTACCAATAATGTCTTAATACTAAACTTCTTAGTGTCAACATTTAGGTCTATAAAAACAATTTTAATGCTTATAGAACGATGATATCACTATTGTGTGGAAACGTATTTAGGAGACACGAAGTTTTACGCAGCTTAGGAACTGCAATAATATGTATATGTATATGTAATTGGCAAAACATGGTACCTATTTATCGAAGTATTTTGACTAGATAAAATAAAATGAGCCGGAACAAAATCTGGTTCCATTAGGATTTTTTTTACCTTACAAGAATATAGCAAGTGGTAATCTGGACTAATTGCGTCAACTTTTGAAGTAACATTCCAAAATAGTGTAGTATATTTTTTTTTCAGTACAAGCATTTAAAGTTAGCTAATGGAACATATTGAGTGCATGGATGGATAGAGAAAGATAATTTTTCTTTGAAGTAAGGCAGCTTTGTTTTTATTTTGGACTGTGATTAATGCAATGGTTAATTGAATTATGTTATGGTTATAGAAATGTAATAGTCACATTACTTGAAAAAACGTCGCATGGTGGCAATTTTCTCGATTTTTTTAAAAACACCTGTAATTTTATAAGTATATGACCTAGATCATTTTTTCGAATTATTCTGAGAACTGTCATAAGCTGGCCTATCCCCTGTTTCCGGATTGACGTTGATTTTTGGGGTACCTGTATAAATATATAAATATATATATATATATATATATATATATATGTGTGTGTGTGTGTGTGTGTGTATATATATATATATATATATATATATATAGCGGACGATAAATTTTTTTAAACTAATACCAAAATATAATGATAAAAGGAGACGGAAAATTTGAAATTTAATTATGAAATTTAACCCAGCATTAAGCGACATAGACTAAATGATATTTAAAAAAGTAAATACTTTCATTTTAAAAATTATTTTCAGATAATCTAAAGACAATATAGTTTTAAATATACTTGACGTTAATTTAGAGAAATTCATTATAATTTAATTTTTCAAAACAAAATGAAACTACATAATGTAGTGTTATTTCTACTTTTATTTAAATTCTTTAGCACATCCTAGGTTTCTTTGTATTACAACATCTTCAGGTGGACAAATGGATAAAGAATTTAAATAAAGTAGAAATAATATTACATCACGTAGTTTCATTTAGTTTTGAAATATCAATATAATTTTATAACATAGTAATCCAAATGAGTATTGTGAAATTAAATCAAGATAAATGCTTAATTATTTAACCAAAGAATAAACATAACCTATGTTTATTAATTCAAGAGATTGCAGAAAATATATAGATTTACTGATAATAAATTTAAAACTATCTGATGTACAATATAAAATACAGTGTGTAAGAACATGAAAAATAAATAAATAAATGTGCTAGATCTCTTTTATTCACATTACAAGCTGTACCTCACAAATTGATCTATAACAAGGTGCACACTTGCTCTGAAGTAAACAGTTGAGCAGTAGAATGAGTCTCATGAAGTACTCAATCATAAGATTATATAAACAGTAAATTTATGTTGTTTTGAAACTAAATTTCATCGAATCCTCACACCTTTTGAATTTTTTTTAGTGTACATGTTCAATGATAGCCTTTCTGTGTATTATAGTGTATCATTGAATATTAGTTACCATATATTTTTGATAATTTATGAATTAAAAAAGCGGTAAACAAATAAGTAATAATTGAAAAAATAGTAAAATTCCATATTTCTGGTCAAGGAAATTATCAATAAAATAAATGTTAAATAAAAAATATTTCAAGTGTTCTTTGTGAAAATAAGTTGCACAATACTCAGATCGATACATATATAATAATGTAATAATAAATGGTTAAGTAAAGTATATGTTTATCGTATATGAAGAAATGTCATAAAACTATAGGAACATATATGTAAAAAGGCAGGCGAAGCAAAAAGATTGTAAAAAGTAATTATTTCATTGACTATAGATAAACTAAGGCTGCTAACCTGATTTTGGAGCTTTTGTTTAAGATAAAAATTGCAAATTATATTTACATGTATTGACTTCTATATACTGAATTACCGATATACTGAATTTTAATTACTGACTGAACGAATATACTGACTTTAACAAATGCAGAAAAATATGTAGATTTACTGATAATTAACCGTAAAACACACATCCAACTGAATAAAACAAATACTCCACATAAACCAAAATGTGAGGGAAATGTTTCCGTATTTATAATAGATGTCACAAAGTCTGGACTGTATATATGGGCCTTTAAACTTTTTATGCTTATATTATGTACGATATATAGATATAAAATTTAACTAATCTTATTTGTTCTAGAAAATAAAATATTCTCGTGATATTATTCAGGAATGAAAATGAAGAAGTCCATGTCGTACGTAAACTCGAAAAACTGAAAGTATATCCTACCAAAGATAATGAAAGTAAAGCAATGAAAATAAAATAATATTTAGATTCTTAAGAACTTACGACATATTAAAATATAAAATAAGAAAAATTAAAAGTTTACAAGGTTTAAATTAAAATAAAAATTAACTCATATTCCGTAATTTGCCTTTTTTATATGTGTTTTATATATTTTATAATACCGAATTAAAGATAAAAGGAATTGTTTGTTCGCAAAATAAAACGATGTCATATTTTGTAGTTCCACAATTGGTACATTTTTAATAACGCCATGCATAATAATTGTTTTTAAAAATATTTATTGAAGACTTAGACATTTCTCTTAGAATTTCCCAAGTGAGAATTTAGATTTACTCCAAATAGAGAATATTACCGAATGAAATTTGTCATTATATTCGTTGATAGTTATAAGTATTTATACAGATTGTCCCGTAAATTACGGACTACCCGAAAGGGGCGATAAGCTAAGCTATTACTGCGTTACTGACAATATTTTAATTTAATAAAAATCTTTTAGTTTTCAGAAGATACAATTTTTTTTTGTAGTAAAGTATAATTAAGTAGTAAGTCTTTAGGAAAAATGAAAATATTTTACGATAATTAATACGTTTGTCTTAAATAAAAGTTCAAAAATATACTTCTGAGGATTTTGTAATTTTCGTCACCCCAATTTAACTGTTTGTACTGAAAAAAAAGTACCACTTAGAACTGGCACATATATTGCAAAAAATAGGCACATATGATGCAAAGAAGACAGTAATTAAAATATTACTGCTTTTAATTATAAAAAAAATATATTCACATTTAATCACAGAAGGCACCCATTATAAGTAATTAACCTATGTTTGAATTTTCTTATATAAATATTTTTCTTTAATTTTTTTTTATGGCAACTATTAAGTATTCTTAAAAAAATAAAAGCAACAAAACGTAAAAAAATTGAAAAATAAAATTAAGTTTTTATTTTTCGTTATAAAAAATATACAAACTGTCTGTAATTTGTTCTAATACACGTGCGACATGAAAATTTTATTTATAAAAGGAATTTGAGTTTTAATTGTAAATGTACGAATAACAGGAATTATACATATATCTTATTCGTTTACGTGTAAATTAAAAAACATTTTTTATTATTTGAAAAGGTCGTATAAATTATTTTTTGTTTTAATTTATTAATTGTTTATAATTTGTTATGAAATTGTTATATGGATACCGGATACCGGATGGTTCTACCTCATCAGCTTTCTATTTTTAAGAATAAAAATTGTAGTATTGTTTTTGAACTATGGAAGCAAGAGTGCTTCCATAGTTCAAAAACAATACTACAATTTTTATTCTTAAAAATAAAAAGCTGATGAGGTAGAACCATCCGGTGATCGTCATGTTTGCCAAGTCTAAACACCGTTGGTTATTTCATGAAGGGTTATTTTAGAGGAGTAGTGTATGAGAAAGATATTAGTAATTAATAGGAATTAGATCCAAAATTAAATGCTGCAGCAAATGTGATTAAATGTAATAACCGTGCTCTAAGAAGTTTAGGATAAAATACTGTTAAAAATGTAATATATGTCTATAAACTGGATGAAATTTAAAAGTTTTTAGAAGCCAGAAAAATTTTCGTAGTATATTTTTTTAACTTAGACGACATTGGAATTTCATCCTTTTACCCTTAATCAAAAAAATGTTCACAAAAATTGTCATATTGTTTATGAACCATGGACTTGGTGGGAGTGACAAAATTTCAACTTGAACAATTGTAAATTAAAAAAAATTATATATGCTCTTGTTGCCTTTTTTCCAAAAATTATAAAATTCACAATTTTTTTTTAAAAATGCACGCAAACGAGTAACAAATATTTATCGTTCCTTTTACTGGTATATTTAATCCTGACGTGGCTCTATTAAAAAACATGATAACAAGAGGCAATAATATTCTTATGATTAAAATTGTTTCTAACATTAAATTAGTGTCAGTGCTTTGATGTCGCACGTACATTAGAACCAGTTTCAGGTAGTCTGAACATTTATTGTATATGGAAAAATGAAAACTACATTTTTTAACCCTTAATCACTCGTGTTAAAAATCTTGCATTTGATACTCGCGTTTGGTCATAGAGACCTCGAATACAAATGGGCTAAAAATTCAAGTAAACAACTATTTTATTAAATTTCAAGTAAAAATAATGTTAATAAGAACAAGATTTTTAACATTTGGTAAATAGCTTATTTTAAATCTAAAACAAGTCTTCCAAAAATAAACTTAAAAATCACTACAATTATCACAAAATTTTTTTTATGATCGCTGCAAATGTGTAGATTGCATTTTATGCAAACAATTGAAGATTTTTGATCCTTTCGTTCGTAGTTGTTTTTTAGAAATATTGGAAACTCCATTTGGACCAGGCGTAGCAAGGTCATGTTTTTTTTGTAGACGACGTTTCAGTGCTCTCGGCAATTTGATATTCTATTATTATTAGTAGTATTATTATTAGTATCTTATTAGTCTCAACGAATGATTTTGGAATGTGTGTTGTGCTTATAAACTTTCAAAAAATGTGTAGTTGTCAAGCTTGCAAATGATAAGACATAAGTAGAGGCCAGTGCGACCTGCGACCGACATTGTAAAAGAAACACATTTGGTCATTGGTGTCGAGACGCCTTCTTTAGTTTTATTATAAAATAAAACGATTTCTGACTTATTCTTAGCTGATTCTACTATATCATCATCATGGTGCATAGTTGACAGCAAAACCACAGCCTTTGATTTTTAGTCACATATGAACAGAGAGTCATATTTTCTTTGAAGCCAAATAGTGAACATTGTTCTTGACGTTGGCTGTTTGGTAAAAAATTCAAAGGCATTTCTTTTTTATTTTTACGAAGTGTACCCACTAAAGTAACATTTTTTGATAGTAATGTTTGAGCCAGTGGAATGCTTATGTAAAAATTATGTATAGTAACGTTTCTTCCGGTTCCATATATAGGTTCTGTTGGACAATTTTAAGTATCGTTTGGAAGTTTGTATTCTCCTTCTGGTTGACTATCGACATATACCTCAAAACTTTGTAAGTAATAGGTTTTCGCGTATACCATAGAATAAAATTGTATGCCATATTTACTAGGCTTGGCAGGCATACATACGGTTCCGGAAAATCGCCCTCAAAAATCCGAAAGTTGTTCGTCAATTGTAACAAACTCGGAAACTGTATAGTGTTTTTGTTTTGATCACCCATAAGAGTACAAAATTCTCTCATAAGAGGTAATTTATCTTTTGCTAATCTTTTTACTCTAGTCAGTCTATTATCGAACCTCAGACAGCGTAATATAAAGAAGAATCTAGTTCTGATGCTCTGTGTGTACTCATTAGTATTCTCCAAAATCAAATCTATAACTTCAGCATCAAAAAATATCAAAAGAGATTCTAAAATATAAATTATATACTTAGCTTTTCCTTTGGTACCCGGCAAATGAGTAATTAAATTATGAGTACGAGTTCGAATACTTTGGTGCACCGGCCCTTTCGACAATTTGGTTTTATTTAGCTTTACCAATAAAATAATTAGTTAGTACCTCTGGTTCTTCATAATCGCTTGAATCAGATGATGTTTCACTGCTGCTCGAAGCTTGGACATTTTGTTTAAGTTGCTGGATGCCTACATCTTCATCAGAGCTGCTACAATTGTCAGTGTTGTTACTTTCCTCATCTTTAAATAATCGAAGAATATCATCATCTCTGAACCGACTCATAATCAAAAGTAAACATAAATGTAAAAAGCATCTCTGTGAAATGTATGAAATAACTAAATATGTAAAACTAATACCTTTTTGCGAATGAATCAAATAATAAAAGTATTCAAGACTACAATGTGATAATGGTGCATAAATATCGATATTCTATTAAACAAATAATGTGTTTTAAAATAAAAAATTGTAAGAAAAAACTTATATTTACGGTCGCGTAGGATTAAAATGACCCTAGGCACTATCACAGAGATACAACCACTCGCCGCCGCTGCTTGCCGGCAACTGACGTTAGAGGCGCCGGTGAGTTAAGAAGCTACCTGGACTGATTTGTTTATAAACTGAAAGCTGTAAAACTTATATACTTGTAAATGCGCTCTGGGGTCAGATTGCCCCCCCCCCCCTGGACGAGTAAGGGTTAAGAAATTGTTAAAAATTTATTAACCTTGAATTATTTTTATTATTTTTCAGGAGTATGAAATAGTTTTCATGAAAAAAAATTTAAAGTAAAACGTCCTTACATGGAAATTCAATTATACGTTAATAATTTCATAATGGGTGACTTCTGTGGTTAAGTGTGAATATATTTTTTCATAGTTAAAGGCAATAAGATTTTATTACTTTAATTTTTGCATTGAATTTGTAAATCGTTTAAATGGTTGCCAGTTGAGTAGTATATCTTTTTTCCAACACAAAGAGTCACGTTTTGGCGACGAAAATTATGAAATCCTAAAAGTATATTTCCGAATTTTTTTACAGAATCGTATTAGTAGTCTAAAATGTCTCAATTAATTCAAAATACATATTACTCGGCTATATTTAACAAAGAAAAAATTACAAGTTAGATTTAATTTTAAGTCATGACATCGGCACAGAGCAGAGATTTTCACAAATTTTAAAAAATTGTTTACGTCTCGAAATCTAATAGATATTTATTAAGGTCAAATTTCAAAATTGTCGATAGCCTAGTTATACCTTGATCTGTTTCTCTTTTTTCTTTGGTTTTTGACCCACGAGAAACCCTGTGTAATTGTACTTATTTACGTTTCCAAAAATACTTTAATAATTATTAGAGAATTCAATGAACAAAAGTGGACTAATTCAACGTTCCAAAGAGTTAACTTGTCGATCGTACTAAAACAATGCTATTCTCGTTCAATCAGCGAGAGCAGTATTGTAATTATTTTAATAAATTAACTATATAAATTAACCAATCCATCTGACATAATCAAAATGGCACCACAGCACTGTACCGTGACAATGCTAAGTTTCTCTTCTTTTCGTCTTATGATTAGCAATTTATATTTTGGTTGATTTGTTTTTAAATTAATCATGATAGGTAAGAGGTGAAAGTTCTTTGAAAGATGCCTTCAATAATATATATGCATATAACATGCAGCTAAAATTATAGAATATGACAGGTGATAAAATTTGTCTCGTATTTCCTTTTCAAATTGATATGTTATCACATTGGTTTATTTTTGATAACTTATTACCCTCAAATAATGATGCATTACCATGTCATAAAGGATAGTGAATTTTTTTCATAAAAGAAAGTGAATATATATTGAAAGATAATTAAATTGTAAAAGAGCAAGAGCGCTTTTCCAATTTCAAAAAAGTCACTAACTGGTCGTCTTTCATGGTAAGAACGTTTCCAAATTTAAATATCATCTATTGGATCAAAGTAACGTTTCCTATTTATGACACGTTCTAAAGTTATTATGTGGATATTTTTGGATGGTTTTTTAAAACTATTACTTTGACGCCCTTCATGATGGATCCAGATAAATGTCTATAAATTTTTGCTTTTTTTAATATTATCGTACAAAACATATATATTGTTCAAACTATGTTTAAGGATTATTATTAGAACTCATCATAATTAGATTTAGAGGAAAAGTCATTTATGAAATTCAACCACTTTCTCACACTTTTGAAAAGTTATAAACACAAAAATGTTATTGAAAACTAGTTTTGAATGTAACTTATTTAAATTGAATAAACGTCACATATACTTTTTATACATATGACATTTAAAAGAAAATTTTGTGAAAATACTTTTAAGAGTTAATAATGACAACAATTAATTGAGTAAACTAAATTTGGTCTTGATTTGTATTTCCATGTGAAGGATTAAAAATGGAATTTAAAAAAATGTGAAAAAATTGTTTTTCACAAATGAAAAAAAAATTGGGTCCAAAATTATCTGCTATTTACTATTTAAAATAAAAAATATATATATACACGAGAAAATTAGTATGGCCCCGTGCAAGATCCTGTGTGTTATTGGCAAAATTATAACGCGGCATATATCAGGTGGATCTAATAGAAATACCTCTCGATAAATACACACTCATTAGTACTTAATTGTAGCATCGTACTCAACTGTAGCTATTTCCACCAACTTTCCAATAACGGTATGTCCGATGACATGCCAATTCTCTTCCTGATACGCTTTTTAAAATTACAATATTTTTACATTGAATTAAAAAATTACATACATTGAAACTTTGAAAATGAATAAGTAAATCGTTACGTAATAGTTAGATAAAACACTTAAACCGAAAAAGAAAATAAAAACTTGGTTCAACTAACGAGAGGGAAAGACTGTCCACCCAATATTACCTGCCAAAGTTAGTATCTACTTGGATGATTGTCGCTTTTAAACTCTAGCCAATACAGTAACGTGATTATTGTTGATATGACACGATCGACAAAAGTTCAGGCATAGTCCGGATTGAAATTTATTTTGAACTGATTCGATTCGGCGAATAACATAAGTTACGAAATATGTATGACGTTTGTAACTGTTCTACATTCATTATAAAAATTTAGTGGCTTTGGTTGCAATGCTTAATATTTTTTTTAATATCATTTATTATAAAATAAGTTTTGTTATTAAGAGTTTGCAGTTTTGTTAATCTTTACTCCGTAATGTAATCCGTAATGTAACTAAGTAGTAGTAAAATGAAATAGAGAGTTTGATGATATGATTTATTTGGATTTTATTTATTTATTCAAAACCTTATGCCTAACTTGTAGATTTACGTTAAACGTTGGGTATGTGGAGTCACAAATGAAGAGATATTTAAAAAATGTAAAAAAAATAAAGAATAAAATAGAAAGTAGCACAAAGAAATTCAAATATACGTCACTCAAACTAGAAATCAGTTGTGAACAAACAAGCAAACCCATGACCCCACTTCCTGAAGCGGTCAATGTAGGGAAAATATCCAGAGTTATTTACCCGCTCCAAGCAGCTGAAATAAAATATCACATCGTCCTCTCATGTTACAGTCAGGAACATAAAACGCTATTACATTCAAGATCGAAAAGTTTTCACCATCAATATAAAAAAAATACATGATCAAGAGCAATTCCTTAAAAGTTTAATAAATATAATTCAACAACGCATCTATAAATTTATGAAACCCAGTATCGCAATAATTGGTAAACTACCTAACTTCCATTTATAGCCTGAACTTCTAATTAAATTTAAATTTAATTTAGGCATTGTACATCAAACTATTCAAAATGGCGGTAGTTTTAAGTAACATTAAACTTCGTTCATATACTAGACGATAACGTTTTGCAAATTGTAAGAGTGAATGTACTCTCCATGTACCGTAACGCCCTTTTTGTATATTTGGCAATGATACTTATTAAGAATTAATGGGACGTTCTAAAAAAATTTTCCATTTGTATTATTAAAAAGAATTTAGAAAAAAAATTATTGTTTATAACATATTGTGGCCAGTAACACCAACAAGTGTTAATCCATCGGCAACTGCATTCTCATTTGAAATGGCTATAACTAGATGTCGACAAAAAGTAATTTCCATATATTGTCGAATGACTTAAAATTTTTGGTTATTATATTTTGTAATTAATATTGGATTTGTCAGTAAGTGTTTAACCCCGAGTTGCTGTTAACAATTTTTTTAAAACATTTATATGTTACACTAAATTTAATTTATGCAGAGACAATATACCTTTCTTGTAAATTCTGGTGACTGATTAAAAAAACTGTGAGAGGTCGTTTTGGAGATCTTCTTTAACGTCGAATTTCTTTTCACGTAAATGGTGACTTAGAGCCCCGAGTAAATGGTATTCAGAGGGCACAATATTCGCCGAATATGGTGAATGAGTATGTAGAACCCAGTCAAGCTCTTCTAATTTATCACAAGTACGTTTTGCAACATATCACATGTTGCAAAACGTAGCTTTATCATGTAAAACCTGAGTCATGTTGACTACTCAATGTGTTAGCTAATCAATCCACTTGTTCACAGTGAATATCTGCATTAATTGCAGATCCCTCTCGAAGCAATTTCCTATTAATAATACCATTGATATTCCACCAGCAGCTGAGCATCACCTTTTTGGCACTTTTTCCGGTTTGGATACCGAAACTCTTGTTTCTCCCACACCCAGCCATTGAGGTTTGAATATATGGTCAACGTATGTAACCCACTTTTTATAGCCAGTTACTAACCGATTCAACCAGTTGAAGTTACGTTTCAATGTTAATAATTGTTGACAAGAATCAATTACGCACTGAAGGTGATATGATAACAACTCGTGGGGTATCAACTCAGCAAACACTGTGTTTTGAAACTGCCCAATTCGTACAAATGTGTTTCTATGGTGCTTAAAGCTTCGGCACTGACTATTGTCAACTGACTGCACTTTGGTCTAATTACACCTTACAGTAATTCTTTCTGAAAGTCTCGAGAATCTTTCTTAAAAATTTCCGAATATTTTAAGACCTTGAGATAAAAACGTGTTTGAAATTCACTTATAACTGCGCATATAATTAAGTACCTAAAAGTGGTAAGCAAGTAGTAGAAATATAGTACTGATCATATTTAGGTGTAATTGGTACAGCGTGAAAAATAAGCTGAAAAAAACAATTTGAAAAGTAAATATATATATAAAGTAATAACTCCAACAAGAATATAGTTGACGATTAAATGAAACTACGTGATGTAGTATTATTTCCACTTTCTTTAAGCTCTTTACCACGACCTAGGTTTCGTTGTATTACAACATCGTCAGGTGGGCTATTAGCAAAGATCTTTGCTAATAGCTCATCTGAAGATGTTATACATCGAAACCTAGGTCGTGGTAAAGAACTTAAAGAAAGTGGAAATAATACTACATCACGTAGTTTCATTTAATTGTGAATAATGAATTTCTACAAAATTAACGCCAAATATATATAATATAGCTATCGTTTATACTAGAAAAAATTCTGTTATTTCGTTATGGAAATAATGTGCATGCATGAACTTTGGTCGCCGTCTTTATGTTATAACGATCAGTCTTTATGTTATAACGAAATTAAACAAAATATTTTTTGGAACTAGTTACAGTTGATCACCATTTAAATATGAAACGAGTATCGAAATAAAGTTAGAAGATGATTCTCAAACTGGCTTAACATTTTCCTTCCTCTGGCTTTCAATAAAATCTGTCGTTTAAAAACATAACGAACATTTATTGTTGAATATTTGCATGAAGACTTCCGCTATAATTCATTAATTTTTAGTCCTAACGACTACACTTTTTAGCATTTAAACATCTTTAATATTGTGGGACATTAAAAATGTTTGCGGACCAATATAACATAATAACAGTTTTTCTTGTATGGGGGTATCTTTTACTTCTACTTTCAGATAAAAGTTTTATCGTTGACGTAATAAAACGATAAAAAATACAACTATTTTAACTACCTTTTTTATTTTTATTTGCACTCTCCATACTACATTAGCTGAATATCGATAATGAAGTTAAATCATAATGTTTTCTAGCCCTCTCTGTAATTACCTCAAGGACCTAAAATTATTGAACATGTTCTTCAAATACTGGACCAAAGGTCATTTTATTTAACTTATTTTATAATTGACTTGAAATTCCCACCATTATATTTAAGTATAATAGATTATTTTTTTAAATTACTTAAAGACAAAAAAGAAAAACATTTATTAATTTTGAAGCACCTTTTCCAAAATATTAAATTAAAAAAGCTTTGTAATGTTAATTTTACAAATATTTGGTTTTTGAAAAACTTTTCAGACACAAATTTCATTGAATTTAGTTTAATTGGCTAAATTTTCGTACTTAAAACGACATGTGATATATCTTATCTATTAAAAGAAAATATATAATTAAAACTTCCAGCACCATGGGGACTAGGCAATTTCCAACTGATCATCGCGACGTGACCTGTACCAAAACTAGGTCCGACTTGTGTTATTTATAACCTTTACAGACTTATTTTTCAACACGACCTGAAAGACGAGTGAGATGAAAATACAAAGAAAACAATTTTTTCTTAATAACTCTCGGTCATATCACACTCACGCCTCTGAAATTCCAATATTTGCCTCGATCCGTCTTCTACGCTTATTTTGCTTCGAACGTCAAATGGATTTACTCCGACTACTCCAATTGAACTAGTTATACGTTCGTGATACATTGATACCAGACTACGGCCGGGTGGAGGAGTATGTTGAGTAGAAATGTTACAAGGATTCGGTGCGCTGTGAGGTTATTTACGCTTAGGTGAAGTGAATTAAAATCTCGGGAGCTTTCTTTTACCATATATGTGGATATCCTCAGATAAAACTCAACGTATTTTGTTGAGGATTTTAGTAATACGTTCCTTAAAATACAAACAGAATGTTGCCAATGCTTCCTTTAAGAAATGTTTATAGTCATTTGAAATATAATATAAGGAAATAATAATGAAATTAAATAATACTATTTTTGTTTCGATTGAAACTTATTCGAAGTTCGATATCTGAAGACGTTTTATTATTATAACAATAAATTATGGATTTTTCTGCAACGATGAAATCTTTAAACATGCAAATCGATAGATCAATAAATTTTTATCGCAAAGAATTGGGGGGGGGTGGGCAGGTTGCTATCAGAGAGACCTCGCAGCTGTAATGTAAATTTTAACAATGAACAAATTATCCTGTAAGAGGTACGATATGTTACGATTGAAAGTGAACAGTCTGCTGTCAGGACTCTCAATCACAAATATGTCCTAATTGCGCTTTTATAACTTTCTGTTTAAATTTTCTTACGTAATTGTGTTTTTAATTTTTATCATTTGTTGTTTTTTATATCTCTTTAATTACGAGCTTTAATTTTTAAGATTTTATTTATTTTTAGCTTTTAAATAAAAGGGACATTAACTTACGACCAACTTGTATGGTGTCATAAAACAGAAAATAAATTTATAATGTAAATGCATTAATTTCGCAGGTTGTTTAATTCATCGAATTGATTTATTTATCATAGCTTTCACATTTATTTTATTTTGATAGCGCCATATGTACCTTTAACTATAAGCGCCTACAAAATCTAGGCCCAAAATCGTCCTAATTCACACAAACAAAACCAGAATTCTGTTAAGGTGAAGCCAAAATCAATTTATTGTTGCTAGGATTAAAATAATAGTAACTTTAACCATCACTTAATTATTTTGGTGATATTCCCAACGGGTTGTTTATGTTTCATTTATTCCATATTCATAATTTTTTCTTCCTTTTCTATAATAAACAACTATAATGTTAAGTAAAGTAAAGTAAACTATAATGTTAAGACTACGTTGTTGTTTAATTTTCCTTAAAATTTTGATGCAAATGAATTAAAATCACTTTAATTTGAAAATCTAATGAAATAGTTGTATTTCTTCAGGTTTTTGAAAAAATATGGGAGTAAGTTGATATATTACAAAATTTTAAAATTTAATATTTTACTTATGGAACTTAAAACTAATTTTATTAGAAAGAATTATCCCCTCGATGTAAGAGGTGCAAAAGAATTTTGACTCAACAAACAAGAAATTGTTTTTCCATATTAATTGCAATCTCTACCTAAATTACTTGCAAAATTTCCTGCATACAAACCTAAAAATGCAAAGATTTAATAGGATGGATATGATAACGTTATAAAGGTCTTTTATGGAATTTTAAAGGCATAAGTGTTCCTGAGAATTTTTTTTAAAATAAGTTTTAGTATAACGGAAATAAACTTACGGATTACAACGTTCCACAAAATTTCCCCATTTCAGATAAAAGTGAATTTTTTTATATAAAAAAATTAATTAATCATGTCAGTAACAAAATATTGTTTAATTAACTTCTGTACATCTCTAAATAGCTGACGAATTACTATTTATTTTTCGTGGAAAAACGTGCATGCCTGTATCGCGTACATGCCCAAATAAATAGGAGTGTACACGTGAATTTTTCCTTTTCAATGAATTAAAAAAACGGTTTTTTGGAGAAAACACATAAATTATTATCGGTAACTAATCATTTTCAGTAGATTATAATAGAATTTCCCGTCTTAACATTAAGATCTGTCCTTAAGATATAATTATTTTAATCTTTTTCTTTGACCCGTTTATTTTTTCAAAAACCTGAAGAAATACAACTATTTCATTAGATTTTCAAATTAAAGTGATTTCAATTCACTTGCATCAAAATTTTAAGGAAAATTAAACAACAACGTAGTCTTAACATTATAGTTTACTTTACTTTACTTAACATTATAGTTGTTTATTATAGAAAAGGAAGAAAAAATTATGAATATGGAATAAATGAAAAGTAAACAACCCGTTGGGAATATCACCAAAATAAATACAATATGGTAAAATAAATGACAGCCTTAATATTTGAGTACATGTGTACCACTACGTTCGTCTTTATGTCATAAAAAACTTTCGGGTATAAGCAATTCCTTGCCCCCCTCCCGACATCATATTTAGGTCACCACCTTCGCATCGGAAAGAGCGCCCGGCACAGAAAAGAGCTTTTATTCGTATGAAAAATTATATTCTTCACATCCGCAGACTCAATGAGATGGGTTCTGTGATCAGAAATCAAGTGACGCGAATATTTATTGTTTTGGAGCGGTACCTCCGCTAATTGGGTATCAGTGTACGGCCTAGGGCTTGATTGCTTGGAATGAAGAGATTTTAGGTTTTAAGGCAGGCTAAGGTATACAAGGAATATATATATATATATATATATATATATATATATATATATATATAGAATAGAGTACATCGAAGAAACTTAGTGACAGTGTATAGCATATGTAATCTTTGTTAAGCATATTTTTAGTACTTATGTATAATAGATATATGCAAGGTACATACTCGTAAAGCTCACATGTGCTTTGTCACATATGCTATGTTTAATATCGACATATTTATAGCATTTAACTTCTAACATCCATAGAGTTTCACAATAACAAAAGCATGTATTGCGTTTGGACATCGGGCTCGTTCACAATACTAATTTTAATTCTAACATTTACAACATGATTGTATATTCTTTGTGTCATTTGGTATCAAAATAAAACGCTGTAACCTTTATCTTTTGTCAATTAATATTTGTATACGGTACTAAGTAGAAATCATTTTCTTATAACTATATGCAAGCCAATTCGTGTTCGCAAAAATTGTAAATTTAAAGTCTATCAGAACCGTTATCACACATTTTGTTGATATTAAGTAAAAAAAGAAATAAGAAAAGTTTTTTTGTTTAAATATCCTTCGATAAAATTTTTTTAAATTTCTGTTTAAATTCAGTGTCTTTCAAATTTTTTAAAGAAACTTTCGATATTATACATAACGTTTTACGAAAGATTTTTATTTCGCTTTTTCTGCGCAAAAATGAAGTACTATGGGAAGACGAGTGAATGAAAAAAACGAAGATTGTTCGTTTTTCAACACTTCAGTTAACATTTTTTCAATTAACATAACATGTAAAAAGTACGCAAATATTTCTATCACTAAATTTTATTGAAAGTCCATATATTTTTACACATATAAGCAAGAAAAAAAATAGCGTTTATTACCATAAAAGCCTCGACCGTATTTGATAATAAATGTTGAATATACGAAAATTTGAGTGAGAAACATTTTAATACGCCAAAAGATTGATCTTTCCGCATATTATAATGTCGTATGTGTATACTTAATATGGAAAAATAACAAATACATAATATGAAAAAGTGAATAAAAAGTGAAAAGATATTTTTATCCTCTTAAAAGTATATTTTAATGAAGTGTTATGTGGAATAAATGTTTTAATTTAATCGACAAGTAAATAAAATTGACTGTATGTTACAATTAACCAAAAAGTGGTTAAATTTGTTTAGAGCAAATTAGATGCTGTGAACAGTTAAAGTAATTAATTGAAACTAAATCATAAGGGCCTATTCGAGCTAATACTACCGATCTTCAAAGCAACTTTGTCGTTATTAATTACACGTACGTTCCTTATACCTTTAACATCGCAGACATGATCTTCAAGAAAATTATTATACCTGACTCTTTGCAGTTAATAAATTTACCGGCTATAATAAAGCTTTTTTTAATATGTGGAGAGAAATGAAATGATTTTTAGAATTCGTATCAAAATAAATCGCTTAAATCAAGATAATTAAAAGTTGGAAAGTAAAGATCTCTTTTACATTAGTTCCATAATTTGGAGTATGTAATTAAGTACAATTATTCATTTTTATTTTCAAATATATCCAATATTAAATACTAAATAAGTAAAAATTCAGTGTACTTGATTCACCCAGATCAAAAAAATCTCTTGGTAACATCATTTACAGTTTACGAAAGTAACTTTTATGTTCAAATAACGAGTAACAATATATAACGAGTTATGGATGCTGTACGGTTGCTCTCTTGGTGTCATCTAGGTTCCTAATAGGACAATTATTATAAGAAAAAAGTAATTCAATGTTTTATATATTTTAGTGTCCAAACCCTCATTTAAGAAGAAAGTTTACATTTAACACTACCTTAAATTGTAATAGAATTGAATATAAAACTCACAGCTTTGAAAAAGTTGGGTATATTATTTTTTGGTAAAACATTTTCAAATATCAAATAATTTGAAAGTATCTGTCTTTACAGATTAGTGAAGAAAATTATTTTATTTTGTATGTCATTATTATTTCATTAAAAATTAATTTGAATTATGTAGCCATTATCAAGCGGGAATGGAGAAGTCCAACCTTTCGAAGCACTGGAAATAATTTTTATATATGAGATCTTCTTCGTCTCATGTGAATACGACAACAACAACAACAGCAACAAGTAGCCATTATTAATATTTAAAATATTGTATGTGTTCATTTATTATTTTTGTATTATTTAAATTGTGACGTAATTTATTAGCAGTTCGCTCATCCGCTAGATAATTTGTAATGTATATAGCCTAGTGTGTACGCGTGCCATTGATAACCACGTGAGCCTGGGTTTGAGTCTCACGAATCAGAATATCTTTCAGTTAAACTTAATGTCGGCGGCGTTTCTTCGACGGTAGCCGTAAAGAATAAAGATAGCAATAATTTTCGCTTCATGTTCAGCCGACCTCAGTGAAATTGCGATTCTTTTCCAAATAAACATATTGCAATTTCTTTATCTCGTCCTTAGTTTATTTAATGAATCTTTATGTGTATTTTGTTGCAACTGTCCATAAAAATAAGCTTAGTGTAAGTCCAGTTTAAGCAAATAAAGATCCGTAGTCATGAAATTTACTTGTTGTAAAATGTTGAAATTTTGTTGCATAGGTACATTTCGTAGTGCAAACTCAAATCTAAATTACAAACTGTCGACATGGTTTCCTTCAAAACTTTTAATTTCTGAAATCTATACAATTTGACAAATAATGTATGCTAAAATGGAACAATGATGTAACAAACTAATGGATAAATATGGTAAATATGGCATAATGATGGAATAATACATGATAAATGTAGCCTACTTGTATTTTAGAAAAAAAATGATATTCTCTTTTTTTAAATATTCATGACAATTGGTTTTTCGATTTTTGCTATTTTTACTAATAATTTAGTTGCTATTGTCACCAACTGGTGTAAGTAGGGAGAGTAAATAAGTACTTTCTTTCCTTTTATCGGTAAATGGCCTTGTATTAGTAAACTGTACTGCGGAATATCCACTTTTCTCAGATCATTTAGAATTAGTTCTGAAAGTTCATGATAATGATATTTACGAACTTATTCAGAAATATTAGTTCTAAACTCTAATTAAGCTTGAATAACCTATTGTAATTTAATATAAGCAACTTTTGCTTATTTCTATCCGGTTTAACTTTGCGATTAGCAATTAAACATAAACACAGTGTCCAAAAGTGTATGGCATCTCTCCCGGTATTTATTTAGAATGTTATTCGGTTAATTTTGATATCTTACTGGTATTGGGTTGTTTATCGCTATTATACGTGAGTTAAAGGATACCCCCGCTTCTTATAAATATAACAAACAGGAATGTTTTATTTGTTTATTTTCCTAATTTCATGCAAAAACTTCTAAATATTATAAAGTTTGCATTAAGCTATATAGCATAGAGATATTTGTATTGTTTTTTGAGATTTAGTTAATAATATCAGATAGTTGGAGAAAATGTTTCTAGTTTGAGCGTTTTCGTGACGACAGACACACTAATAACATGTATCATAAGTCTTAAAACAGTTTGGAAGAAAAGTCAACCTCAGCATGTATTTTTTGAAATTTTTTGAAATTTTTTTGTCCGAACGTTGCCAAAATGCACATTTCCACTTTTATTTAAAAAGTGGAAATGTGCATTTTGACAACGTTTGATACAAAAAATAGGTTATGTATAAAGAAATGTTTTAGTCTCTTTTTTGTCTACGCTAAAATGTATCCGTGAGAAGTCGGGGCGGGTCGCTAATATTTTATGGAGTACATACACACAATAGCAGCAGCAAGAAATTTTTGATAATTTCTTGTGTATAAAATTTTTAAAATTAATATGCGAAGAGTCGTTTTCCAAATTATTTTGGTTTGCTCTGACAAATTAGTAAAAAAACAATTTTTAATTTCGTTACGTTTTATTTCTAATTTTAGGTTACTTTCTCATTCTGATGTAGGCGTATTTTTTTACTATTCATTTAGTTATTTCTCGAAGTGTTTGCAAATTTTATATTTATTTGACTAAGAGATTTGCCACTCTTTAAAACATATCTCATAAAATTGGGAATTTCCGAGGTAATACAATGTCCAAAATACAAAAAATTGTTGGTCGTAATTTCCTCCTGAACTTTGCTAGAAGCGAACATGATTTTTTTTTAATTTAACTAATGCAAATAGGGTTCAATTTAATTTAATAACATTATTGTTTTAGTAGTTAAATATATTTAAAAAGCGCTTACTAGAAATAATATTCTTATAACAAAAGAAAGTTTTATAAGATTAAGCTGTCCTTTAAATATCAAATTGTATTATGAGAGAGATTGATACAGACGAACATAAAATAGAGTATTTCATCAGTTAATATAACATTCGATTTATACTGACCATTTCACCAGTATAGGCAGGTTTTAAGTGAAATTCAAATCCCATAGAAAACGTATTTTTTACGGCGTGTAATAAGTTATTTGCCTTTATATAATAGAGTATATAAGAAATACCATTTAGAATGATATTAGTCACAAGCCAACATAAGTTTTTTCCTTGTTCGAGGGCTTTAAACCTGCAATAGATAAATATATACTAAAACTAAAACTTTGAACTTTTGTAGCTTAAAAGATCGTAAAGAACAAATTTCAGTTTTTTTAGGACAGTATTAAATTCATGACATAATACTTTCCATGTATTCATTTTATCCTAATATTAAAGGATTACAAGAAGTTGAATTTGGTGAGAACGAAAATAATAAAGAATTTAGAATAATATTTCCAATTTTCTGTTATTATATTTGTTTATATTGCTTTTTTATTAACCATGGTTTCATTAACTTATTTTGTTTCAATTCAAACTTTATAGAGGTTTGAGGAATTTTTGAGACCGAACATAACATTTACTCAACTATATTTCTTTCAATACTTGAAAACCTTTCAACGATTTCATTAATCTCCCTATTTCCTAACTTTTTAAAAATTGTTTTGAATGACGATATTGTTAAGCTTACAAAATTATACTTCTAATCGAAAGTCTTTCAAATTATAAGAGTTTAATTATGTATGTATATATACATATATATATATAGTATATATACATATATATATATATATATATATATATATATATCTTTATATATATATAAGACACCATTCAAGATGATAATGCCACTTTTCCCCGACAAACATTTACACTTTATACTCTTTTAAAATTAAAAAAAATTATTTACGAAATTATATCGTACAAATTAATGATCGCCATTTTATTACAAACCTTCAATTTAAATTTGAAACAGTGATTTTCAAACATCCAAATACTCGTTACCGTGGTATCTTGCATTTATTACATAACTACGACTTTGGAAGGCAGGGTGGATCACGGGATTCCTGGTTCGATTCCCGACCATGCGTATAGTGGAGCTGAACTAATGTTTTAGTTGGCTGTAAGAGATTCATTACGTAGCAATAAGTCTGTCATACGTACCAATTGCACAGAATAAAGTAAATTCATAAGCACATAAATAGGTGCTCCTTTGCCACAAAACTCAGATTTAAAAAAATCTTTGAAAATATCGATCTATTAATGTAAATTGATCAAAGAGTTTTTAAGGGTATTTACATCCCATAAAGTACAAAATAATTTCCGTCCTTAATTTCCGCTTTATTATAAAATCCCTGCTAACAACCCTTAGATAAATTTAAATTTTGAAATGACGCAAAAAAAAAAAAAAATATATGTATATATATATATATATATATATATATATTACTTTCATTTTTTGCTGGAGCACTTTTTTTTTGATGCACATTATTTGTTAAGTAAAATAGTGATTAAACAATATTTATCAGAATAAAATGATATTTGAGAATTATGACAAATCGATGCTAGTATTCATATAATAAATATGCATATCAAGCTGCTACAAAATTAAAAATGATAACAAAACCAATAATAACAACAGTAGTAATTATATAAGTAGCTATGCATATGGTACATGACGCACCCATAAACGCTTACGTGATATTCTTGTATTAATCTATTTGAATATTTGTTTTAAAAACGATTGACGTATTAACACGTTTTGTTATTCATAACAAAGACTTTTTAGCTCAATTGTCTACTTGAATTAACAAAACGAACTACTATTTCATTTCTGATATATCGTAATATAAGTTTACTCCTTGCAAACTTGCAAACTCTTATATCTTGGAGAAAACCTTTCAAGAAACTTATACCTTTATATAATTTTATTTTCCCGTATAGTCTTGGTTACTGAATTTTATTGCCTTTCAATAGTTTTTAGAAATAACTTTTGATGCTTATCTAGCTTATCGTAGCCTAATTAGACATAATCATGAAAAAATGATGACTTTATTTATATTATCATTATTCCACTCACTGTTATCAGTATCTTTCATTTACGCATTGAAACATTATTAATATATATTTATAATTTCAAACCTGAATATTTAACAAACCTTTGATCTCACTTGCCAACCTTCATTGAGCTATATTTATTTTAACAGTTAAAGGTAGAGAATATAAATTTATAACCAAAAATATAGAAATACAAATTTATAACCATCGTCTTCATAGAGTTTGGGAATGAAACTCTAAATCCTTAGAATTTCGTTTCATCGATACGTCTACAATAGTTTCCTAGTTTCAATAATATTAGGCTTATTTAAATTAAAATTTGGAAGTAGATTATTAAATTTCAAATCAATGTGTAACTAACTTAATAAAAAATATCAATGTGAAGTTGGATATTATTGAACATGTATTAAAAATGTGAATTTCCAGAAATGTTTTGAAGTCTCATTTGCTAAATTTAAGTAAAATGAAACTTACATCTCTACCGGTAAAAAAACGAATAAAAAACACATCTTAAATGATTTCACGCACGTCACATTGACTTTTGACTTGTTTGTTCCAAGAATTAATAAGACTACCATAACTTACCAAGACAAGAACTTGATTCGTTTCATTTTCTTTCGCTCCTAATATAATGAACTATAGCCGCAATATAAGAGCATAAAAGAGTAAGATAAAATAAACATCTACTCAATATAATTTAGGCAATCTGTTACTGTTTTAAAAACAACTTCTAAATTTCCACCCGTTTCCCAGACCGTATTACAATTATTTCGTGTATACATTGTTCATGATATCTTATTTTAGCTGCTTTATATACATATATAGAATATTCGCCGCCTGAATAAAATTAGTTTTTTACGAGTTTTAACATATTTCTATAGAATGCTTATCTTACATTTACTACTGATTTCTATATGCCTTCAGTATCTTGATTCCCTTTCCTTCCATTTTGATGATTTCCTTTGGGAACTATAAACGCCACGCTAATCGTAGAGATTTATTTTCTTTTAAATTTGTACAAGGTTCATTAATATAATATATAATTCGTAGTATATAAAAACGCTTCCTGAAAAGATACATTTAACAAGAAAATATACTACTTTAAGACTCTTTGAGACCATGCAACTGCTTTTACAAAAATATTCATTACATTAATTTTAATTTTCAAGGAGATATCTTCAGTGGTTTCAAAGGACACATGGGGCATCCAATCACCAAAGCTCTTTTTTATCTTTTTTTATTTCTATTGTATGGCAATTAAATCGAAATATTATGGAAAAATATAGGAAAAACCTTTAGATCTTGTTATCTCTTTACAGACACATTCACTCGTGAAGCATTTTATTTGCCTGTGGCCCTCACAATAGATGTTAATGTCTGGATTTTATTTTCCTTTTCCCGTTAAGCGATTTTAATAAAAATTGAAGGGACACTTTTTGTGCATAACTTCTTACAGAATTAAACAAAGATATAAAAACGATATTTGCACAGTCTGGCTCTAAATGTGCAAATATTTTGGGTTGGGTTTTAAAGGGTCTGTTGCTTTCTCAACTTCAGCATTTTAAAATTATGTTTTCTATTAAATTGATCAACTGTTTTTCGAAAAATATTCATTACATTAATTTTAATTTTCAAGCAGATAACTTCAGTGGTTTCTAAGGACACATGGGGCATCAAATCATGAAAGCTCTTTTTTATCTTTTTTCCTTTCTATTGTATGGCATAATCGTTTTGTTTGATTTGCTTCTAAATAATAGCAAAATTTTAATAGATATCATTAAAATCGGTACCTACGTAGTCCGGTGCCATTGAACATTACTGCGTTATTACAAATCAATAAACAACGCGAAGAAGTCTTTTAAAACAGACACAAAGTACACGCCTCTCAATAACTGTCAATAACATCCCGATTTAACTTCTCAATTTCTTTCGTTTGTTCATTTAATGTAGATGTAGATAGTGTTTGAGTAATTTATTTATGTACCAAGTTAGAATCTCTCTTGCAACGTTTAATATTTAAACCTGTACTTTGCTGATGGTCTTTGAAAAACATAGCTTTACAGATAAGTGGAGCAGTTTTAATTAGACCGATGAATCGTCGAACTCGTCATTATGAACACGTAAGTTTTCAATTTTTAAATTCCATTTTTCGGTAGTATGAATCAACTTTAGCCAGATAATGTTTGCTTAAAATCGTTTAAGATAGACGGTCTTACTATACATTGCTTTACGTGTCTCTGTTTATGGAGAAATTAGCTCAAGAAATCTCCCTGATTCTATTTATATTTCAGTTTAACTTCAAAGGCCGCTTAATTTAGAAAAAAAACATTTATAAATTTTATATCTAATAAATCTTTTTCGGGAATAAATATACCTACAGGTGATCACAAAATTTACTGCAGCAGTTAGCAAGATTAGCTCGCACAGACAGACGCGATGTTGATACATTCTGTACCATGTTTTGAAGCTAATGGTCACTTACTCCTTTTAAGATTTATTTTGCGAGTCATAAATATTTGGTCCTTCATTTGATATCGTTTTTTAGTAAATGAAATTCCTCATATGGAATCCTAAACATATAACTTTAAATATGTATGTAGCCTCATAAATTGATCTTTATATGCCATTAAAATATTTTTACAATATTTTATTTATTTGGTCTTTAATGTTGGCTTCTTAGATTTTGTTAAAACAGTACACCAATTCACGTATAATAGTTTATGATAATTAAAGTTCAAATAATAAGATTAATATACTTTTCGTTGAACCGTTATTAAAGAAATTTAAGTTCTATATAAAAGCAAAAAAAACAATTAAAGCTTAATAATTATTTATAACTTATTTATCTCCCATCATTACAATATATCTTCTACCTTCATTCAGAGTCGATACAGAGCAATTCATTTTTCAAATCTTTGTTCACGTCGTCCTGAATTTCTCCGAAGTTAAAATCAAATACGTTTTATTATATATGAATTTCTGTGAAGTTAGAATCAATAAGATCATTAGCGTGCTAAAAAATCTTCAAAAATTATGGAATCTGTTATAAATTTACTTAGCATTTATTAGTTTCAATCGCGATTAATACCGTGTTGTTACTTTCTTATTTCATGGAAATCGTTTTTTTTTTAGTAAAAATTAATATACCATTTGACACAATCAATTTTAACTGGTTTTAGAGAACGATAAGACAATGTCGAGTTGTTAGCAAATATTTTAAACTAGTTGGGCCGACGACTTTATTCGCGTAAAATTCGGAACAAACAAGTTAATTTTTTTTCTATGTATTGCTCTTGAGTATAAACTATAACCATACAAAATTCACCAAAATTCGACCAATCGATTTTGGGTGATTGACGCATAAAGCCACCAACATACATGCAGACAAAATCTTAGCTTATAGTATATTATTTTGTAAATTTTTTTGTTTCTAGTTATGGGTTGATTATGGATACAGGAGTTAAATTTAGAAATGACGCAGGTATCTGAAATAACAGATATTTACAACAGCGATATAAATTTTTATGTTAGGCTGTAATTAAAAGATATGTTTTTGTTACAATATTGGTAGAACTTTGTATTGGAAGACGAATTTCATGTGTACCTGCTTACTAACCATGTCCTATCTCAGTTTTATTCTTTGTTTGCAACAACGAAATTGGATGTAGATTGATTTATTGAACGTCAGTTATAAAATCATAACGGCATAGAAGGTTTTTGGAATAATTTCAGTGTACTATAGAATAACATGTCTAATTTTTATGGAGTTTTGGCCACATATCTTTAACTTTTTCGGAGAGAGGTACATATTTCTTGATTTTCATTGTGCTAATTGTAGAATTATTGCCAAAATCTAATATTACGGATTTATTACAAATTATATAAATTTAATATTATGGAATTACTACAAAATATAATAACATAGAAATTGTATAAGTTATTAGGGCTATTTCATAATCTCAAACCTTTTTTGAAATTTCTAATTTACTTTAAATTAACATTTCTTTTTATTTTTCATAATTTTGTTCCTAAATTTAATCGTTACAAGTGGTTTTTCTAAAACGATTTGACATACGGGCGTGAAATTTAATATACATGTAGGAATTAAGCTTCAATTACGGAAGGTAATAGTTTAAAAAGTTATGTAAACAAATTTTCATTATATTTTGTGGACAGTTCTGGGGACTTTATATTTTTAATGCGAGTTATTTTCATTAATGTTACTAAAAAATTCTAAAAATGACCATTTTATGTATATATATATATATATATATATATATATATATATATATATATATATATATATATATATATGTATACATATATTTCCTATGTTTATTTTTATTCATTTTGTACTTTTCTCAAGGCAAAATGGTCAGGCCCATAAATAGCCTGCACCGAACTTGGGTGATTTACCCTGGAAAGTATGAGTATTTGCTAAAATATTACATTGCTACTCAGATATTCTGGCAAATTATTTGGGCAATGTCGCCATGTAGCAATTATTTTTGTGTCGCAACTAACCACTCTATTGATGCATTATAAATAACTTAAGGCGTTGTAAATCATTTTGCTTCATAAAAATATGAATGTTACAAGGATTTCACACAAAAAAGTATAATAGCGGTGTAACAAGAAGTTTAGGTATTTATAACAAAACAAAATCTTACATTCCAAACTGATTATATAAAACTTTTTATTATTTAGCTTCCAGGCAACTATAAATTTTAAACTTCAATATAGGTAATAATTTTCCCCATTTCCTTCAAATGTCTCATAAATCCCACAATATTTATTTGTCTTTTTTATTTAAAATATATGTTACCATTACACAGAGCTTCATCATACAACACAGTCGTTATCATTACACAGTTTTTGTCAAATGCTAAGACAAAAAATGGAAAAAGAAATGATTTAAGACATATGTGTTATCAGAATAAACTAACAATTTCATTATTTTTAAATCATTATTTTTTAATCTATAATAATGAATGTAACTACTTCAGAGCACTTCCTCCTTTTGTCTTGGAAAATAATAGGTGAGTAATTCTGTACAAATTATAGCAACAGAGGTTTCATAATAACAGTAATTAAATTAAAGAGACCAGCAGTTCATCTACGTAATTCCATATTCAAATAAAATTTAAAATGGCCATGTCATCAATGAACGTTTCACCACAAAATGATACACTGGCGAGAACAAACGTATAAATATGTCCACCTTACGTAAATATAGTATGAATATGTCCACCTTACGTAATATAGTAAGGTAATTTTGAAATTGGTTTAGGAAAGGGATCGCGTAAAAAATATAAGTGGCGTGAAAGAGACAGAAATAAAAACCTTTGGTTATATGTTTCCCAATATCAGTGCAGTATTTCATAATCGTAATAAAAATTGCAAAATTTCTGGGTAAAAGAATCAAATAATTAAAAAAAATTTGAAGGCGAAAAATAAACTACAATCAGATTTCCGACTCATTAGTAAACGCATCGCAGAATTCATCCATGCAGCCAAAACATAGGATTGCAAGCTGTTACTGAGAGGCGCTCCGAGAATGTACTACAGACATTTAAAAAAATTCTGTTCTACTATACACACTGATTATGTAAATAAACTTGTCTGCCGCAGAGTCGCTACAAAATCAACTGGACCTAGAAATATGCTATTGACACTATCTTATTCTCGGCTTCATGGTTCTATTTGGTAACGAGGGGCTACAACAAACTCAAGACCAGTGAGCCTAAGGAACTGCTTAATAGTTCTTATCTTGGCATCATAGGTGATTAAATGCGAATTTATGTATTAAACCAGCAAAGTGGTTAAAAGGTACCAATTCAAATATGTATAATGCGCAAAGACAATGAATCGAATTCTATTGAAATAAAAAACGTAGAAAAAGAAAAGCTAAGAAATTTCAATAACGTGAAATGTATTTATTTGTTTGTTTTTGTTCTGTCAACTATTTCCTAATATTTGGAATGATTTGATTTATTATTATATAATGATTTATTATAAAACTGTAAATAGGTTTATTATGAAACTGTAAATAGAATTAGAAGTAAACTGAAAGGCTTTTATCTAAATATCACAATATAATATCAACAGTGATCACGATATTATTTGCTTACGTAAAATTAATTTTAATAAGAGCGTATTTGACGCTGAGATCCTGGACTCCTCTTATATAGTTTTTCGAAGGGATCGGTATTTAACGAACAATAAAATTACTGTTAAAAACTTTTCTCAGCAAACCGTTCGACTGCTTGGGAGAGATTGAGGATATTTGGCTTAGTGTTACTGTTTCTGCCAATAGAACTTTTATTATTTGTATACGTTATATTGTCCAAGAATCTCATTGATAAATGTTATTATATATATATATATATATATATATATATATATATATATATATATATATATATATTTCGTCTGTTCAGGAATGCATTAAGCATGACACATAATATTTCTGGAAATATGTCAATTATAAAAAAGGTCACAGCTCAATTACATAGACCATGAAATATGATGGCTCTGTATCTTCAAATGTTTACGATGTTTGTAAAATATTCCTAAATGATTTAAGCTCAGTTTTTTAGAAACATGCTGATTCCAGCAACTTTTCCTCTTATCTTCCCTTTCATTCCAATTCCTTGAGCGATATACTTGTTAGCAAGGAATCTACTGAAATAAAAATTCTCGACTGCAATAAAGGCACTTGGCCCGATGGGATTCTGTCTATTTTTATAAAAAAATCTTGTAACGATTTGTGTTTTCCACTATGTAATCTATTCAATAAATCTATTAAATCAGGTATATTTCCTAACCAATGGAAAACTCCTTACATTCATCCAATCCACAAATCAGGTAACCAATATCAATGTAAAAACTACAGATCGATCAGTATCCTATCTTCTATCGCAAAATTATTTGAATCCGTTTTACGCAAAACTTTTTATTCCCGTTTTCAAATATTTATGTCCAAAAGTCAACACAAATTTGATTAAAAAAGATCAACAATAAGTAATTTATTAGTATACAAAAGATATCTTTGTAGCGCTTTTGCCAAGGGAAACCAGGTGGACTCCATTTATGCAGATTTTTCAAAAGCGTTTGATAAGCTCAATAATTCGATACTATGTGCGAAACTTGGAGGTTATGGCATTTATGGGAATTTGTTGAGGTTGATTAGATCTTACCTAAATAACAAGAGTCAACTTTTAAGTATCAAAGGTCATATTTCTGCACCTGCAACAATCACCTCTGAGGTTGAATAAGGCTCGCATTTCATTAAGGATGCTGATACAAGTACATACTTGTACCTATTTACTCTGTGCAGATGATTTTGAGATCTACACCAATGTTAATGTTTTTAAAGACTGTCTCAATTTACAACAAAATCTATATGCAATAGCCGAATGGTGTGCCTCTAATAGGACGTTTCTGAATGTCGACAAGTGCTTTATTATCTCCTTCACTACTTTTGGTAGCTCGACCCAACAACGTAGGTCTGTTGTTAGAGTTCAAGGAGTTTTCTTTGATGAAAAACTGACATTCCGCTCTCATTATGGTCATATTGTTAATAAATGTATCCAATTTCCAGGATTCATCTCTCGTTCTACTAAAGAATTTAAAAACCATCACATTTTTATATATTTATTTTGTTCACTAATCAGAAGTATCCCCAAATATCAGTCAGTTATTTGGTCTCCATACTACAGATCGCAAAGCGATAGAATTGAAAAATAACAAAAGAGGTTTTTGAATATTCTTTGCTACAGACTTCGTCTTCGACGAGAGTATTCAACTACAGAGAAGAAATTCAACTACAGAAATTTAATTGGTCATCACTATCTGTACGAAGAAAAAGCGCTGATCTATTATATTTATATAGAATCATATATTCACATTCACATACTACAAGTTTATAAAAATATTACCTCTTTTTATAACCTCGTGTGCCAATGTGTTGATTACATAATGATATTGTTTCTCAACATCTATCCTTGGACATTTTTGAACCGAAATTATTAACATTTAAAAGCAAATACAAAATAGGTTATTCAAAAATTAAAACCAGCTACAATAGAATTAATTTTTCGTTCAGTATGTAGAAAATAATATAATTCTAAGTACTCTACTTTTACTTTAATAATTGATCAATACCTATTGTAATATATATGATAACACAAGTAACCTTTGAAAATTTATACATACTCTAACCATAAATACTCTAAACATTTTGTCCACACATAGAGTTTTAATTTAATTTTATACTGGTATTTTTTATACGTGACTGTAACTTATTTTGTGAGATTTTAAATAAATACATTCCGAGTCTATCACATAATTGTCTTCTAATATTGGTCAACAGCCTATATTTAGAAATGAATATTAAAATATATCATAAATCTCTTTACGGAATCCCATTAACATATATCTCTAGTACATATCTTTAACGGTTTTTCTTGTATCTACTCTCCAAATTGTTTTTAGTGCATAGTGACTTTTTCGGTCTGTTATATTTATTGATTTTATGTTTAATTTACTACTTCTATTTAAGACGTCCCTTTATGTACATTTGCCTCGAGAAATATAATTTTAACTTTAAGATATTTTGACTGTCTCTACGTTCACATATTCCAATGTTTAACGTATTTTATTATGTTCAAATGTTCCTATTACGGATATCCCTCAAAAATCCAATTTTCTATGGTTAATTTACTTTCACTTTACTATGAATACCATTTATTTTCATCTGCAATTATCGTTGCTGAAACTTCACAAGGTATTCATAACATTACTACGTATGTTTTTTTTTACTGATATATTTTTTTCACACATATCTGTATCGATCAAAGAAATTATTTTACCAACTATCTTCATTCAATCTGAATTCCTTTGTTACAATCCAATAAAGACATAAAAGAAGAAATTACCTGCCTACTTGGCCAGTAATTACTTCGAACACCATTAAGGAGCTACCAAAATATAAGTACACCTACGAATACATCGATTCGTAACAATAAAATTCCATAGATCAATAAGTCTCGTTTGAAACTAGTATTATTGGGGTCATTTGACTAGACTTTCACTGAAAATTAGAGAGAAATATCGTTGTATAAAAATAGGTCGGTATGTGTAATAAACGGAATCTCGTAAAGAAATAGAATTATGCTCTAATCTGCTTTTCCGTGCTAGGTAAGACAATGATTTTTGCTGAATAGTAAACTGTAACTTTGCTTAAAATGTAGTTTTGTAATTATTTTTATTATATTTTACAATTTAAGTGGTTAGTGTTATTAACAATAATGAATTTTAAAAAATAGACAAGTGTAAGTTTTTTATCATTTTTTCCATTGTCGTAGATATGCATCAACTTCATACGATGGTAAGTATCAAGTATACATTGTTTTATAACTGATGGTGGATGGAAGACTTTCAGTTATCAATGGCTCATGTAAATTTTGTGCCTAAAGATAATGTTAAACTGACAATTACTAATATAGTTAAAAATTTTAACTTTGGTTGAACTAAATTTAACGGTGACACAAATATCAGAACAGAACCAATATCTCAAAGAGCGTTCCATAAGCTACTCACTGATTAATAATTATTCATCAGTGAGTCGCCTTACTTCAAGGAAATTTGTGAATCGCCTTTGTTGGAGCTTTTCCAAATTCTTTCTGTAATATAACCGTTTTTGTCCAGTTATCTAATATGGAGACTTTCCTCTCCGCTTTCGTCTCGACCTTCCTCTCCGCTTCGATGGAGAGGAAGGTCGCTACGAAAAATGGCGCTGTTTTGCTAGGAAGGCTTTCAACGAGAATTAAAACATATCACGACTGTCTGTCTACTTCTCGCACGTGCTTGCCAAAAAATTGACAGGAACTTGATTGAGCAATATAATTTGGAATACGATTAATTGATTATAAATGATTTATCACTGCGTGTATCTAGTATAGTAAAAATTAATAAAACATAAGTGCGTTCTGCAATAATTTATTAGATGCTAAATATAAAACTAAAGATTTTAAAGCTGATTTCAAATTAATTCCAACGAGTTATGTTACAGTATTCTACAAGATATTTCCATTTTGTTTGAAGTTACAAGTTTCATTTATTCAAAGGGTTATTTTTTGAAGCTGTTGTGCTATTCAAATTGAATATTTAGTAAGAAATGGTATTTTAATTATTCAATTCAAGTTTTGTAGTAATTGTAACGTGACATTTTAAATTTCAGAGAAAACCATTTTATGCTAAACCCATTTTAACCCAAAATGTGTTTAGTGAAAGATTCAAAATAAATATATTATTTGTACTGTCAAATACCTTTATTCTCAGATGTTACGATTTTTTTACAATAAGGTACTATTTTAAAAAAAAAATAGTACCCAGGAGCCAAGGGAACGTCTAGTTGTTGATAACCTAGTACATGTCACCAACAATGTAAGTAAAAAGTAAAAAACCGGACAATTGGAAGTCGGACTCACTCAGGAAGGCTTCCGGAGCAACAGCCAATATCAAATTTATTTCGTATGTAATAAGGTATATTTTTATAGTTTTGAATAGTTTGTTAGTTTACCTGACATAAACGGTATTAAAATATTTCGGAGTCCGTACAATAATCTTAAAAATGTTACTAAATTAACATTATACACGGTATAGATTCTACAAAGACATAAATACAACAAAGACATAACGAACCCTTGAAATTAATCCCAACCATTCGAAGCTTAATATTGTATTTATTTAAACCGATTTTTATTGGGATCTACATCTGTATTAAACTAAGAAGGAAAAAAACTACTAATAAAATCAAAAATGAAGACCCATTATAGGTCCAGGAAAATCCCGGAAGATCGATATTTTCCATCTAGCACGGGAGGAGTTATGATATCAGCATTCACTGGATATAGTAACAATATATCACCGCAGCTAGACGATACCCAAACGGAAACGATGAACAAGCACCAAACCACATAACGCCTGGGAACCAGGAACACCTCATCAATAACTACGCGAACGCGAAGGAATACGAAACTCTGTATTACTTTAGTTTTATATATTCATAAATAATAAATTAATTACTGTTCTGGAAATAATAGAGTTAAAAAGTATTTTTATTGTATTTAAATAAAATTCAATTCTTTTTAAATACCGAAATCTCCCGAAACAAATTTGACGGGCAGAATCTGTTAACATTCGCACATTTGACGGTAAATGGACTACCCAGAGATTGTCGGAAATGACTTCGGGTGACCAACGATTCCGTTTTTTTTTAAATCAATCGGATGCTTCTATTTTTTTTATTTCCCACCCATGGGAATAAAGACAAATCATTTTATTTATATTGTAGCTCTGAATTATAATTTTCGATTCTGGTCAGTAATTGAGAAATATTTTTGTATTTATTCTACGTTGTGGTGCAGTTGAATACAACTTTCTAGTGAGAAGTGACTAATACCACATTAGCATTTATTTAGAATGTCGCTATATTTATTTTGACAATTCACTATTATGGGAGTAGATGACACTAATATACCTGAGTAAGAGAATATATTTCATATAACTCATACGTGTATCCGATAGAAAGAAATCCGATGTTGACTAAATCAATATTTCATATAATATTTTTTATATTTCATATAACTTATACACACATCCGCATAAAGATCTTCCACGTTCATTAATTCAATATTCAATTCAATATTGGAAGTATCATTTGTCGATTTCCAATATTGTAGTGTACTTAGTTTTGGCAAATTGGTTACAAAGAACTAACGATTTTAATTTAGTTAAACTTTTAAACCTAAGTTTTATATAACTTTCGTCTGTTTTTTGTTAGCTGTTTTTCGCATAAATGTTGGCATATCTTATTTTAATTTGTTTAAAGTAAAGACTTGTTACTTTTAAGGCATATTTCATTAAATACATATAGGCTTTATGAGATAATAGAGCATCAAAAATACATAAATGTTGATTTGTGAAATACATAAATAAATAATATGTTCTGAATTGAAGAAATAAAAGCAAGGTGGTAATTTATTTCGTTAAAATATTATTCAAGATTTTTAGCATATGCTTAATATATTTCAAAAAATATTTATTATACGAGAAATAATTTTACTAGATTAAAATTAATATTTATGTATTAAACACTAATTCAATTATAAGACGATTGTTGCTACATGCAAATAAAAATATTTAAATAATCATATTTCCATAATATAATTCGTTAATATTAGATTAAATTTACATTCCACCACTATGTGCAAGTTCTAAATAACTTTCACATTTTTCACACCCTGTCCAGTTTGTATTTTTAGATGCTGAAAAAACGTTTTGTTCATATCTTTACTTTTTAGTAATAGTATATTTTATGTAGAGAATTTTATATAGTGATAATTTGGGTTCCCGAAAATATAAAAGGGGAGCGAAAAGTACAAAATTTCCACATACACTATTGAGTTGGAAAGGGGTAAAATTAAAATTAAATTCGATTTTGTTTTATGCATTCTTTATTTTGAAGCACTGATTAGAAAAAAAAAATAATGAATTCATACTGATTTCTCACTATAGATTTGAAAAAATTTAAAAGAAACGTCCTTTCATTAAAAATTATATTTGAGTGATGGGAATTTAATTATAACATAAGTTATTAGTAAATACTACTAGATGCGCTTTCCATTCCGAAATTGACCATTGATTTGATTTTATTTCAAAGGAGCTTTTTACAATATATTTTTTGTAATTTCTTAATAAGACTATTTTAAAGAAAAAGCTACCCTTAATTCTATTAAATGTATACTAAGTTATAACAAATACATAAGTACTTGTAACAATTCAGTAGATACCATTTCCGTTGTAACTGTCTTCTATCATTATGTTCTCAATTTTAAGCACTATAGTCGATTGACAAACTGTTTAAGTAAATTTAAAACCTAGAACATATTAATGTGATTAGTCTACAGAAAATATAATTATACGCTTCCTGTACCTATCGATTGTATCTAGGATGTAGGTGTAGAAATTAATATCTAATTTTATTTCATTATTGACATTTGTAACGCATTTTATTACATTTTAGCTTAGAAAAACGAACTTCACTCTACAAGGACTCGGAAATTTAAGATGAATAATTTATTTGGAATTACTTTGGTTTATTTGACCAGAATTTCGTTTCTAAAAATGTAATTCGTTAATTTTCATTGCTATTAAAATAGATATGTACAGCAAAAAAAATCTATTTAAAAGTATTTTCCATCTAGAAAGAAACCGAGTTCTAGATTTGATCAGAGTTAGCCACGTACCTCTAGATTGAACCACATACCTATAGTCACGCAAAGGCCAGGTGATGAGTCCAGTTTATTTCATGCTATTTCTTTTTCTATTTACGACAGTATTCAGTACGCTTTTTGAGTCAGATAAAATGTCATACAGCATATAGTAAATCATTCTGAAGGGCTTTAGTCATTCAAATTTACGAAGTACAAATTATCCAAACACCGAAATTCATACTCTCGTCATGCTGTAGATATTAATTATGGGTCGGTGTATGAATCAATGTAAGGGGATCCTTTATTCCCCATAAAAGTTTGAAGCACATGAGTATCTCACACTACTGATCCCGTGGAATGCCCACGTATCCCGGGAAGTATGGAAATTATGCTGTTTATGAAACTACATAAATTGATTTGCAGAAGAATGTTAAACGATATCCTGCTGACAGCAAAAAGCTACTAATCGAACGATGGTTTGGTGTTTGAATGGGAAGTTCTCAATACTAAATTTTAGATTATTAATAAATTCAATATCCATTATTGCCATACTCTATACGCGTAGCATAAATATTAATAAAATCCACGAACTTACCCTAATTGATATCAGTCTCCACAATATCCTAATAGACATTGGGTCTGCTGCTTTCTTGTATGACCAGAGATGCATCTTATGGTTTAGAGTAAAGATATTAGATTACGTCCATTTAATTATTTTCGACACTAATAACGTAATGGTGCGAAAATCGATCATTATCAAAAAACATCTAAACACACGATTTACATTCCGTAGAATTTAAAAAGCGGGCTCTTAAAAAAATTAATGAACATGTAATGTGACCAACTGTTGCTTAAATTCAATATACAGAACATCTCTAAAAACAGGAAATATTGAATAAAAGAAAAATAATAATATAAAGAAATTCGACAAAAAAATAAAGTTGCAACAAAAATATTACTGCAAAATGTTGAAATTCTCCTTTAAAAAGTTAGCCGTAAAACTAGTGAGCAAAATGCAGCGAAGTTCTTGGGGAGCTTGCTTGGGAGTAAGGGCTATGCATTTAGATTTATTGAGTCAAGACGCAAAGTTTTCGATGCAAACATACAAAGTTTTTCGAGATTCCTCTATTTTTATTTTATCTATATATGTATATATATATATATATATATATATATATATATATATATATGAAATATATTTATATATATATTGTGACACGAATTAAAATATATGTCTAGGCTTTTACGACGAGCATTCTCTTAAATTTTCTGTACACCAATGTAAAATTTGAAGCAGATTTTATTCATTTGATTTACAAAGGTAATATTTTGAATTTGTTTGATAAATTTTCATAATTTTGTCTGATATTTACTAAAATAAATTCCAAATAATTCTATAAACTCTGTCAAATATACCGGAAATCAAATATAGGAGGAATCATTATTAGAAAATGTAAAATAAACCGTATACATTAATGTAGTAATCAGTCTTCACCCGTAATTGATCTTATAAGAATGTGAGACGAAACGAAATATTACCAATATGTTAGAGATGTTTTTATTACTCGAACATTTTTTTATTATTCTGGCCAAAACTCTGAACAAAACGAAATTGTAGAGAAATTCTAAATAATGGCATTTTATAGGGAGTCGTTTTTTATTACATAATGACATCCGTAAAATCTACAAATGCACCACACTAAAACATTGTAAACGTGTTGGCTTAGTGGGTTATAAAAATGCGAAAAGCAAATATTGCATTTTTATACCCTTTTGATACTTTCACAATCCACAACGGTCTACAGTAGCTATGGTGAGTCGAACATTTTACACGCGGTCCAAATTTAATGGGCATTGAAATGATAGATTTATATGATGGTGAGTTTCAAAAGCCCAATGTTGCCACTGTTTATAATACACAAATATTATAATGCATTTGTAAACTTCGCACCGCTTCTGTAGGATTCAGTAATTCATTTTTAATTCGAAGAAAGTGAAATTTTGACAGTTATTTCCTGCTAATACTTAAGATTTCTTGAAAGCATGTAGAATAAACTTATAATTTTATTTTTTCATTTATTAAATGTAGGTACTCTTAAAAATACGGTCTTTTTGTAAGTACAAGAAAAAATGTGTAAAATATTTTAAAGAATAGTGTATATTTAACAAATTAAAAACGTCTACATATTAAAGTAAAAAAAATGATACAATATCTTCACATTCATTTTTTAACATTGACTTAATTATAAGTAAAATAGAATCACATATTACAACTTCAAAAGTTTAAAATAATTCCAAACCTTTGTTACTATTATGATCTACATACCGTAGATATTAAACCCGCTTAAAAATATATTTGTTTGGTTATGTGCCATTTATGAGTTTGTATAGCTGTAGATGCATGTAGATATGATGTATGCAATGTATATATTATACATACCAGTTGGTGTACTTCTTCGCGAATCGATATTTAGTATTTATATTCTTCAGACTCGTATGGTTTTTTTTTAAAACCGGGCCAAATTGATGTTTGAATTTTGAAATAGTCACATTTTATGAATCCTTAGAATTAAATTACGTTTTAATTCATTTATTTACCCATCTTACATTTTTCGACACAAACATCCTGACAACTTTTTCTTTTTGTAGATATAAAAAAAAGATAATGGTTTCCCACCATAATTTACAAACGCTTAATACCATGTCTTTAACTAGACGGATGCTATATAACAATACGTTGGCCACCAGGCTGGCTATGAAATATAATCTCCATATTGCTCATACGCATTGATATTATTCAGTAGTTCAACAGACATAATTTTTTATAACTGCTCCTGAAAAATAGTGGAAACAAAATTTTATTTTCACCTAACTCATATTTTAAACAAGATTTAGGTGAAAATAAAAATGTTTGTTATTAGGTAGTTAGTATTAACTTTCTTTTTTGATTACGAAAAACAATTAAAAAAGAAACAACGTTTCTTTTTTTATTGTTTTTATCGCAATTCATTTGTCTGATAAAAAAGATCTTTTACTTAATAGAAAGCTTTTCACGTTCTTCCAATGTCATGTCAAAAGCAGAAAATGAGCTTGTTTATTTCAATTTGAGATAAAAACAAGTTCTTTTTTTTCTGTTTATAATGTTGTTCTGCTGAAAATTTTGCACTTGATTCTATTTTTTTCTTTAATCGCCATACAAAAGTCCCTTAAAAAATCTTACCACGGAATATTAACTGCAGCAGGAAGTGTCACTTATTAATAAAATGCGTGTCTATCTAAAATTTATTATAATACCAGAACATGTTTTTTTTAGATCTAATTGTGGGAAAGTCAAATTTTTCGTTTATATTATATTTATATTGCACTTATATTGTATTTGTCGAAACAGATCCTTTTTTATGGTTCCGTAGCCAAATGGCATCTTTCAATGTCCGTCTGTCCGTTCGTCTCTCTGTCCATATATCACAGCCATTTTACTATGAGACTATTGGGACTATGTAAATGAAATTTGGATGATAGGTGTTTTCCACGAACCACCGTAAAAGAAAAATAGTGGAATTATGAAAAAAAATATATAATGGGTGGCACTCCACACATATAACCGAGAGTTGAAAATCAATTCATTGCACATAGGTGTGTGGGATATCGGTAAATAGGTCTTCATTAAAATGGTACTGGGATTTCAAATTTTTTTTTATTTAAAACAATAGTTGGTGAGATATACGCTTCTAAAGTGTTAAAAATTTCTTCCTCTAAATTTTCAACTAACATGTGCAAAATTCTGAAATAAATAAAGGTAATAAAATAAATTTTCATCAAAAATATGTTTCAAAAAATTATGTTATGTAGTTTTTGTGATATGGAATATTTTCGGTAAATAGAAGAAATATAATCTTACAAGTTTAATATTGTTGGGTGTCATTCGTGTTATTCAGTGTTATTAGTGCGTGAAACCGACTTGCACTTGTTGGATTTTTAATTTTAAAATCTTGCTAATTTTGTTTAATGTTCGTTGACCTTAAGTAGTAGTTGTATACGGTATAGTTGTTGTATAGTTGTTTCTAAATCATAAAACATTGCAACCGATCTCGAGACCTTGTATCAAAATCGAAAGCCAATTTCAAATAAATGTTTTTTTAAATCATGAATTGAAGAAATATACTATGGAATCCCTCAAAATTAAACAGTACAAGCGCCGTAGCCAAGTTTGGATTATATAGGTCCGACTGATTCAGATGATTTTTTTTTCCTTTTAAAGGAATACTCTGGTATATCCATTAAAATTTGGTTAGAATCTGATCACGGGAATTAAAGATATATCATAGAATTCATTAATATTGAACAGCACAGTTGCGGTGATCGAATTTCCTTGATATAGATGTAATGATAATTAATAAAATGAGACACCAACCAGTTCAACACAAATTTACTCTTTAGCAAAATCAAGATGCAATGATGAAGCTGGAAGCTAACAACAAAGTAACAAGAAATCTGAAAGAAACTTGCTAAGAAGTAACAGGGTAAATATATATGTAAATACATACCGGTACATACAATATAATTATTACATTTTGTCCATAAACCTTGATGCATTGCTTGCCTAAACCGTGAGACTTGAAGACCTGTAATTTTTTAAATAATATTTCGGGTCTCGAGCAGAGACTTCATCATTAACCTACTGATTCCAACTCCTTAGTCCTCTTGAGTCAGGCGTACTGTCTGCCTGAATTGTGAGGTTTGTGTATCAACTTATTTTTAATTTAGCATTTATTGGGCTTAAGCAGACACTTATGGCTGTGGTACTGCCTGCTTTAATCATGAGACATGAGTACTTGCTGTTTTTAAAGTAGTATTGTGGGTCAAGAACTAAAATCTTTGTTTTTTAACATTTTTAATTTTAATAAAACAACATTATGCACTTACGAAGGATTAATTTAAAGAGAAATATTTTTAATATAGTGAAGGTTCCAATTTTTTATAAAGCGATTTCAAGAGTTTTTTTATTGTGGTTAAAAGTATAAGTTAACGCGCTTAATTTTTTTTTCTTTCTTGTTAATACTATTCGCATACTACCAACTGTGGCCAGTAAAATATATTGAGTAGTTAATATGCTAAATAACCTTACTTGGAGCTGAATATAGTCTAAGAGGGGGTTCATTTTCATTTTTTAAAACGAGGCTCAATCTAAAAAATATTTTTAAGAGAATAATTTATTAACGAAAATGTTAACAAAATGCATTAAATATTTGAATGGATTAAAATCTGACCAGGACTATTCCTTTTAAATATTTGCATTATTACAAAATCTTATTTGGAATACCTAGCTTCATTGTAAGACGCTGCCCCAGGTAATTCATAAAAGTAACTGGGAGGGTTTCTTTAGATCACTAATGTTTCTACAGATACTGTCCAAAACTCATTTCACTGAATTGAAAAACTAAACATATTCAGTTTCAAGATATGATGAGCTTACAATTAACCGAGTGATGCCTAAATTTGGAATATATTTAACAGAATTTAGAGGCGGAATGTTACCGAAATATTATTCTTTCGCAATGTGAAAAAGTCAACTCTTCAATGTCGTCATTATCAAACGTCATTGAGGAACTGGATTGAAGCTAGTTTGTGTTATGCTATCACTTAAGTATAGCAAAATTGTAGTACAATCGTTGTCAAATTTATTGGTAGGCGCAATCATTATCAAGTTCATATTGCATCATGGCTCTCTGACTATAAAAGACACGATCATAAATTAAAATTATTTTCTGTGCTTCCATAATTTCTAATTACAAATTTATACCAAATAAAAAATTTAATATCACTCTTTTCAGCTTATAGAAATTTTTTCGTCTCTTGTGTATATTGTAAAATGTTTAAAATATTATTTATAGAGTAGTTCTATTTAACGACTGCTTTTCAGTTTTAGATAAGGATTAGAAATTTGGGAAAAAAAATAATAGAACAGCTTCTACACATTTGCCATTGGAGCGAATCGTGTGCTAATAATTAAAATCCTAAGGCTAGCTTAAATAAGCAGGTAATACAATTTTGCATTAAAATTAACCGCTTAAGGAACTTGTCATTTTTGACATGTTTAATAATTTACGTAAACTTACCATCATATTAAGGGTTTTGGGGCTCGTTTTTGAGGCATAAAAGAAAAGAAACGCACTATTTTAAGATTAATTATGTATCTGGCCACATGTCTGTGTCAGGCATGTTTCTCAAAAACTTGAAATTTGTAATAGTTATAAAGTTTATTGCCCTAGATATTTCATTTTTATTAGAACTTATATAATATTTTTTGGAAAATTTTGGGGCAGTACGTTTTCCATAAAAAGAAATATTCTTTTTTTTAAGTGGTGGGGGTGGGGGTCTTAATTGAAAAGTAGTTCTAGAGGCATTTTTGGAAGTGGTAAGAATAAATATATTTCCCACACCCCATTTTTGAATCTATTAATGTTAAAATTACGAAAAACATAGAGTCAATACAAATTAACATTAAATGTATTAGAAAACTGTAGCATTGATTTGAGGTATTAATTTTTTCTAAAAATTCCAAATCATTTTTCGCTTGTAAAATATGTACTAGTTAAGTCTATTTATGTGTATGAAACATATTTATGAAGTGAAAAGTGACAATTATATTTGTAAATATTTTAATATACTTACTATATATCCATTAATATTCAAACTTTCATATATTCTTAAGTGTTTTAAGAACCAATGCAAGTTCAATTGGTCTTAAAAGGTTTTATTGTAGACAAGCACGAAAGAGGTGCACTACTGATTTTTGGGCAACGGTCTAAGTAACCATCCTTCTTCATATAAATGAATTTGGTTATTAAAATGATAAAAGCTTTTATTCTTGGAAATGTTCAATGCCTGTTTACGCACATACAAAAATACTTTTTAATGATTCCATGATTTAACATTTGCTGTTCAAACAATTTAAAAATTTTAGAAATGCCTATTTCAAACAATAGAGTTTGAAGATTTGATGGATTTGTAAGATAAATACCAATCAATCCAAAAATAATTTTTTGACTTTTGATATTCTTAAAGGTCCCAACGTTTTAAAAAAATTATATTTTTATTATTTTTAAATTTTAAAAATATATCTTAAACCAACTTTTTGTTTTATATTTTTAATACGCTATTATTCATAAATGCTATATCATTATATTTTTGATAATTAAACATATATTACGTCGTCACATAATATTCTAGCATACTACTAGAATATTATGTGACGACATCTTATTTATAATTAAGGTATTAAAACCAACAAAACGTTCAAAACTTAATAAAAGCCAGTCAATCGTCTCAAAACATCCTTATAAATTCGATGGATTTCCTTATTCCACTTGATGCTGTGGAATACGTAAGGTACGTACGTTGAGACATTGAAACCTGTGTGATTTACTATTTACGAGAAAACGGGCCACCTTATAAAGTTTTATGTAAATAATATCCATTTGCATCTTTCAAGCATCAGTCAAGCATCAGATAATATTTATTATCTAGTATTGAAACTAATTTAAATCCAAAATCCAAAATCTTACTTCAACGCAAGCATGCATGATTCTACCATTTGTAGAAAAAAAAGTCGACAGAATTAATACTTTGTTACCATAAATAACTTCAATAATAGCGAAATTGTTTATTTACTGTATATTGCATGCCTCTCAATCGTAATGATTGAGGGAAATAATCATTGGCAAAATTCAATGAAACTTACGCTTTACTAAAAAATAAAAGTGGTTCAATATTCGAACAGAAGTAGTTTACGCACATTCGTTTTAATTGACTGGCTACTGCCCTCTTATAGACTCATTATTTGTATTCTATTCATTAACGTGGGTGCACATAAGATATGTATGTTTGCACGTTTATATTGCGTTGCAGATTTTGTTGATGCATATATACATGAATGTATAATCGACCTAAATGAGATAGTCATCAACTTGAGTATCAGAGTCAGTATGTTTATATCACGTTTCATACAGGACAGAGATTCCATAAAGGACCAATGAAGATACAGATTAAAACGTAATTTTTATAAATCGTCAAAGTTTACATAAAGCTCTAAATTAAACAATTCAATAATACAATACTTCACTAGCGATCTATTGAGTGGGCACAAATAACTATTATTAATATGTTAAATTACTTATTAAGCCTAAAATATTTTCGCTAAATTGAAACATGTTATAAGGTTAAATTTAAAGAATTTTCGTTAGGTGGAGCTATTTGACAAGGAATTTTCCAAACGCTAAAATTCCTTGAAAACTTTTGTGATTTCAAATTATAAACATTACAACGTCGAAACGTTTTAAACTTTATCACGCCAATAGAGATATCACTATCTTATTAGCACCTAGAAACACAAACGTTTCTATGGCCTGAAAAATTAATTTAAACTGAAATGTCTATTATGTACTGCTTCAAATATTGATATATCCTAGTAAACGTAAACTAAGGTTTAGTTAAAAACAGAAAAAACCGTACTTAAGAATGAATTTAAGAAGTATTGTAAGGAGTGGAGGTGTAAATTATACAGGTATTTCCTTTCTTGTCAGGTGTGTCCATAACCGCGTAAAATTGTGTTTATTTATTAAAATTTTCATAAGAATTAACAATTGTGTTCTTATAATTCTGAATCTACTAAGAATTAAATTTTTTTAGAACACAAATCTCCACTAAATTACATCGTTACTTCTTACATGTCAGTAGCAGAATATGATATAAAAATACAAAGAAATGAATAAACATGTTTGTCTTTTACGTCTTTTTAAATTAAGAATCAATAATAAGGCTTTTCATATAGTAACATAGATTACCTAAATCGTACTGGGACTAATTTGCTTGTAAAACAATAGATGTTTACTATCTTCACTTATTAAACTACAGGTTTTTCACAGTAAATAGGTAAAGACGAAAGCTGCATCGCACTCTGCATGCTTTTACTCGTATGTCGCGACATCACTATCACACTATCACGGTTCACTATCCCCCACTACATCACGGCGTCATGACGAAAGAATTACAAAACTCCTTCAGAGCCGCGGTAAAATATAAAGCTATGATAAATCCCCTACTCGGATGAGAATGCTCGCTATTAAATGAAAACTACATTTCACGGAGAGAAAAATGCTCGCTCCGCCCGCTAAGATAAATTATGAAACTCAACAAAGGCTTTGATAAATGAGGAGATAAAAAATCTGCTCGAGGCATTCATGGGTTGACAAGATTTGCGTTTTTTATTCGAAAATTTTTTAAATTCCACTTGGATAATTGCTTGCCTATATCTGGGCCACGCTTTTATATAAACTGCGACGGGATTTCAAGAAAAATTTTTTTGAATAGTTTATTAGCGAACATTTGCTTTTTGGACAAGTCTAGTCATTCATTCGAAGCGAGTCATTTTTAAAATTCCCACGCTTAAGATCGTATTTTATTAACAAAGTTAGGTAAAGGAGAAAAAAATATTTAAGTGAATAGAAATAAAGAAAAATTTAATTGAAACAATAAACTAAATATATAATGGATATTTTAAATAATCATACACGATAAGGAAATTTGTAAAAAATCCAAATATCTACTAATAACTCTTATACGTCCTTTGTTCAATGAATTTTTATGTTACAAAAGAAGGTTGTACAGATTTGTCTTCAATTAAAGCACAGAACCAGTGCCTGGAAATTGGAGAATATTATTAATTAATTAATTGCAAATAGTAAATATTTAAGAAGCTATGTCAAGAGTAACAGATAAAAACCCGATTACGCTATGTTAAGCATTTTTAAATCAGTCAAAACAATTTTTTTCACTTGTCAAAACTCTATATTTTTTCCACATGTTTTAATTAGATACTTTAGAATTGGTTTCGTTGACACTCTTTCGTTGACGCTCTTTCGTTGACGCTCTTTCGTTAACACCTATTAATACGTATTCAGATATTTTAAGTTGAAAAACAGATTCCTAATTCGAACATTACCGAATCGCCATAGCGAATTTCTAAATAATACTCTTTGGCAAGTTTATTAACCTTTTTTCTTAATTGAATATCCTATTTATTTCAAGACTATATTATATATTTTTAACATCTGCTCATTATGTTTTGTAATTTAATTCCAGCTTTGATAGCCTCTTTGTGTTTTTATTTTAATAAGGATTGCAAGTTGAATAAACTTTATGAAAATGTGTATAACCGGAACCCCATATAGATACTGCTAATTTAGCAAGAAAATAATGCATTTAAAAAAGTAAGAAGAATAATTGTAATTATCGGAATTCTGATTTTCTTATTAATAAAAAATTAAATAATTACATTGATAGGCGCCGATCTTGAGTTCAATAGTGCTTTATATTCCTGGTCGTTACGTGAGTGAACAGTGATATAGCTTAATTCACCTGTTCAGAGTGCGCATGAATATCCTGAAGCGTTCACTTGTCTTTCGTACACTCATATTCTTCAAATAAATATTACGAGTCGCATCCAGTCTTTTCATTTTTGTCTACTGCTTTGACCTCTTCAGAAATGGAGTATAGAATTGCTTGAATAGGTTTTCGGCCGATAAACTATTAGATTTATTTTCGGATCCAAACTTAATTTAATTATTTTGTATTAAAGTGAAGTAGATTAGAATTTATTGCCTTACATATTTTTTGTACTGGTTACAACTTAAAATTATATGTATGGAGTTTTGGGGAGGGCAAGTTTTTTTTGTAAAAAGAAATATTCATTTTGTTTTATTTTATGGGACCCTTCCCAAAGAAGGTTACTTCAAAAAATTTCTAGAGGCATTTTTGGTTGTGATATTTGTGAAATATATTTATGAGGTGATAATTATATTCGTAAATATTGTAATAGACTTGCTATTTTTCCTTTATTATTTAATCTCTCTAAGTATGTATAGTACCTTAGAAGAATAAATTCTAATTGGACTTAACCATTTGTATTGTAGACAAGCCCGATACAGGTCCAGAAATATAAGCTTAAACTGTCGTCCATAAACAAGTGTTCACAGTTTCTTTCAAAACAGGCGAACACTTATTTATGGGCGACGGGTTAGGCTTAAACTTTAGATAGACTTTAAAAATATTAATAAAATACCTATTGAAGCAAATACCACATAGAAACATTTTCTTTTTGATTTTTATACCTTTTCCAAAAACACTTTTTAATAATTGCACTGCATGTTAGGAATTCTCTAAATATCTTCCTTTGCTTGTTTAAATAATTTAAAAATATTAAACATTTATAAACAATTCTAAGTGCTAACAAAACAGTTTTAAAACTTCATACGTTTAAACGATAAATATCCATCAGTTCAAAAATCACATATCGCAAATACATATAAATACAAATATTTCACATACAAACGCTATATTATTATGCCTAGGATAAAATATATACAGGTTCAAAAATATTTTATTGTTTTTTCACGATTATCAGTACATAAGGATATTATGCGATTATATTATATTCCTAAATGATACTCTAAATCTAGCAGTGTATTCGAAACTTAATACACCAACTCAATCGTCACAAAATATCTTTGTAAATTCGATAGATTTCAGGTACTGTGGTGGTGGAGATTATGCTGTGGATACACAGGGACATTATTATATTTGCATCAAGATTTATATCTGGCCTGACTACCCTTCAATTTAGATTTTTCTACTTCTGCTCTTCGAGTTATCTTCTGCCTTTCGAGTTAGATCCTTACTTCTGTTTAGACCTGGTGTTACTAACGATTTTGTAAACAAAATAATAAACTAACTCGAATGAATTCATGTAGGGTTTCGCCCCCTTACATACCCAGTATAATTGTTTAAGAGTATTCCATCCTGTCTCTTAATAATATTTTATCCCTGTCGTCCAGTTTAAGGCCGAGATATGTATTAAATATGATTTAAAATCTCTTTCAGTATTTTGCCTTAATTTTTGTTGTATATTTTTCTGAGAGGGTGAAAAGTAATTTCCAAATTTGTCATGGAAGCGAAAAGAATTAGGTGACGCGTTTATTTTAAATTTATTCCCATTTAGAGGCTTTTAGTATTTTGACGCAGTAATTTGTAGAGCACAAAAAAGGGAGTATCAAAATTTATCGAGGTATACATTCTTTTTTCTTCAAATAATAAAAAAATATATTTATGTATACAAGTTAGTGCTGCCGAAACGAGGTAGCCAGAAATAAAAATATTATGTGCCGTTGTATTTAAGTTTCCTGTGAGGACATATTGAGAAAATATTGTTAAAATTGACAAATATTCGATCATAGCTTGAATTTCTGCGGTTTATTATTTAAAAGAACTGTAATAAAAACAGTGAGAGTTATCCATAAATATTAATAGACTGCATATGACTCAGGACGGACTTAAATATTTTTGTTGTACAAGGATCAAATTTTTTTTTAAATATATTAATAATAAATTTTTTTTTATATATATTGATATATACAAGATAACTATTTTTGTAACTTTATGATATAACTAACATCACATGGAACAATAATTGATTCATGATAAATGTAAATACAAAAACAATAATTGATTCATGTGAAAATCAGGATAAACTTTTCAATTATTTTGAAATATTACAAACCAATTTCGAAGGTACGGAAATTAGAAAGGAAAATATTAATTATATAATTAATATTCTCCTTTGGAGGAAACTGAGGTTATCAATAAACTTATCCCTGAATTAAATGAGATATAAATGAAACATTGAAACTTGTCTGATTTACTATTTATATTGTTAAGGAAAACGGGTTACATTGTAAAGTTTCAAATAAATAATATGTATATACATTTTTATACCAAAATCTTACTTCATCACAAACATGCATAATTTTGCCATTTGTAGAAATAAAGATATCGATAAAATTAATTCGTTGTTACCACAAATGACTAGAATAAAAGCATAATTATTTATTTTTCTGTATATTACACGCTTCTCAATCGTAATGATAGAGAGAATTAATCATTGGCAAAATTCAGTGAAACTTACGCTTTACTATGCAACAATCATATGATCATTTAGTACCTATATGACAAATTTCTACGAATATCAATATATTTCCATAGTAAACCTAAAGGCAGCAAAGACTAATATATGAAAATGTTTTTGTTCCCTTCTACGTAATATCTCAACTTTGTTTTAAATCCGTCAAACCGATAACTCTTCTCTTTTTAAAATTTTGCTCTAATAGAAGTGCCGCTATCTTGCAAAATTAAATATACGTAATTAAATTAAAATATTGTGTATAAGAAATTGGCAACTTACCAAAAAATAGGGCGAACTTGTCAGCCACGTGATTATAAATAGCTAGCTATATTCAGCAAACGACCTTTGGTCAAACAAGGCGTTTGTATACTCATTAAAACTTTGGAAGACAGACGGCAATTTGCTAAAAATGTCCCTTGAGAATAAAACTGGAGGATGATTTCCAAACATATTATCTATTACGATATTTACCAATACCAATGGAGGTAATGAATAACACAGGTTCAGTATTCAAATAGAGTTGGTTTATAGCCATTCGTTTTAATGAGTTGGTTACTACCCTGTTATATACTTTTATTGCTACTATTTATCAGGGTGGATGAATCTAAGATAAATATGATTGAATTTTTACATTGTGTTGTACAATATATTAATGCATATGTACATAAGTGTTTATTCTACATAAATCAGTATTTCAGTATATTTATATTAAGTTTCATAAAGAACGGAAATCACATAAAGAACCATTGAAGGTAAAGACTAAAATGTATTTTCTTTTTAAATCATCAAGGTTTAAGTAAGAATCTAAATTGTTATAAAATTACCTGCACTAGCGATCTATTCAGTGAATATTAATAAGTTGATTATTTATTTAAATAACTTATTTACCTGCAAATATTTTTTCCTGCATAACTATATTAATCAAATCCTATCCAATATATTTATATCAAGTTTCATAAAGAACATAAATTCCGTAAAGAACCAATGAAGGTAAAGATTAAAATGTATTTCTTTTAAATATCAAGGATTAAGGAAGGATCTAAATTGTTATTAAATTATCTACACTAGCGATCTATTCAGTGGATATTAATAGCTTTTCTTAATTAATTTAATATTGTATTTACCTATGAATATCTTCTCCTTAATTGAAACATATTACAAGGTTAAATTAAAGAATTTGATTAGGTAGAATTTATCTGAAAAGGAATATTTCAAACACTACATTTTTCTTGATTGCAATCCAAATTGCAAAATTGACAACATCTAAATATTAGCAATATAATATATTTTTAGACTTTATATAAGAAATGGAGATATAGCTATATTATTAGTCCCTAGAAATACAAGCGTCACTAAAGGTGGAATTTAAACATAAATATGTATTATGTACTACGAGAAATTTTCATACATGCTAATAAACTTAATTTAAAGCTTACTAAAAAAACAAACAAAAAACGGTATTTAAGGTTAAGTTTAAGAAGTGGGATAAGGATAACTCCTTATCCCACTTCTTAAATTTAACCTTAAAGGTGTAAATTATACAGGTTTTCCCTTTTTTCGTGGGGGTGCGCTCATATTCCCTTAAAATGGGGATTATTTATTAAATGTTTCATAAGAAGAAACAATTGTGTTCGAATTAGTTAGAATCTAAAATCGATTATATTTTTCCCAATATACGTGCATCCTTACTTCCCACCTTACATCACCAGAATGTTGTAATAAAGTATAAAGGAATTAACAAACATTTTTGTCCTTAGCTCATTATTTAATTCAAAATCAATAAAAATGATATTCGAATATTAAAATAGGAGACCCAAATCGGGCTGGCTCTAATTAACTTGTAAAACAATACTTGTTTTCTACCCTCACTCACTTAAATTACAAGTTCGTCGTAAATAGCTAAACAGAAAAACTACATTGCACTCTGCCAACCTATCTGCGTAAGTCGGAACCGTCATATGAGTGTCCCCTACCCCCAACTACGTCACAGCGTCATAATGAAAGCATTACAGAGCTCCTTCGGCGCCGCGCTACAATGTGAAGTAATGATAAATTTCCTAGCCGGATGAGAATTCTCGCAATTACATGTATACTACATATTACGGAGAGAGAAATGCTCACCTACCCGCTAAGATAAATAACGAAACTGGACTAAGGCTTCCATAAATGAGAAGATAATAAAATATGTTCTAGGCATACTCTATTGAAAAGATTGACGTTTTTTTTCAACACATTTTTAAATTCCACCTGACTAATTGCTTGGTTATTTCCGGGACATGCTTTTGATCGAGCTGCGGCGGGAATACATGGAGAGTGTTTGAATAGTTTATAAGCGGAGATTTGCTTTTCGAGCGAGTCTAGTCATTCATTTAAAGCGAGTTATTTTTAAACTTTCCAAGATTGAGATCGTATTCTGTTAACAAAGTTACCCAGATGAGAAAATATTTCACAGTGTATAATTTACTTCTGAGGAAAAAATGATATCTAGATCCACAAACGAATTTTCCCACAAAATAATTTTAAAGAAAGGGAAATTTCGTTTGTTTATTTTTTTAGAGCTCCGCATCAAAACAGCCCATCCAATTAATTTGAAACTTTAAGTATCTTATATTTTATAGTATTCGTATGGACATAGGCCTTTAATGAAAGTAAATTTCTAAGTAAGGTAGCTTGCTAGTTTTTAAACATTTTCTACTTAAATATCATATTTATTTCTAGAAAATGTTATATATTTTTTGACATACGTACGTTACATATTTTTGGAGAACGGAGTTTGTTGGAGGTTTTTGACTGATTATTAATTAAAACCATGTTTATTCGAAGTAATATATATAGAAATACACTATCTTCTTCTCTATTGTTTTATTATTTTACATAACCATTAATGTTTTTCACTTCGACGTGCCCAACGCTTCGAGTAGCCTATAATTGGGCCAAGGGTTTTCAAGAAATGAAAAAAAATTATCATTTATAAATACGTCATATATATAAATATTAGAATGTAAGTGTCAATAATATTCATCATATATAAATATTAGAATGCAAATAAATAGACTAATATATCGTTCAATGTCAAAATCACGTGTGAAGAAAAATATTTCGTTACGTATATGCTTTTAATCAATCAATACATACTTAATGAAATACTTTTGCGTTGAAGTGCTTATTTGGTACTGTTGTCTTGTTTTTCTTTATAGTTGGACAAACGTAATTCGCTGGAAAAACAATAGTGGTGATTTACTACTACTTTTACACTCAATGCTGTTTAATTGGACATAAAAATTATAATAAATGCCTGACATCACAATGGATCGTTTTTTAATTGAATACTCGACTACGGCAAAGCAAGGGTTATGTTTTCTTTTCAGGCTCTGCATATATGTATGTACGTAAATGAGTAAGTTTGTTCCCTCGTACAGACTAAACTACTGAAGTGATTTCAACAAATTCAATAGTCTTAGATTCCTCTTGATCCAGAGAGTGCGCTATGTTTATGAGTTTATTCCCTCGTGCAGACTAAACTACTGAAGTGATTAAAAAAAGTAAGGCATCGTGAGATTCGTTAAAATCCAGAAAATTCCTTTAGAGTATATAACGTTACGAAATTCACAGATTATATTTGCATGCATTTCGTGCTTTTCAATAATTTTTGTTTCGTAGTCGGGTTTTAGTTTTTCTTTTGTTCCTATTAACTTTCGTGTATTAAAAGTATATTAAAAGTAAATGACAGATATAATCTGCATATTAACGTAGAAGTGTCATAACCTTTCAACAATTCGAAATAGACAAATCAATTTTACTTACAGATTTATGGTTTTATTGACATAAAAAACCAAAAAATAAGATAGATTAAAATTTCACAAATTTTATTGTGGTAATGAATGTCATGGTAATGGATTTTAAAGATATATAAATTAATGACTTAAAAAAACTAAAAGAAAAACAAGCTTTTGAAAAGTACTACAATAAAAATTTTAAAAAAAACAATTATCGAAGTTCTTTTATTAGTCTACTAAGTAAGGTATTATAGCGTAAACCATATTTGTCGTTAAGTATAATATTTGAATGTAAAAGCACGCTTCCACACTCGTATGTCATAATTAATGATAAATATGACTTACGCTAAAGTCTTTACTGAATAGATAGAGAAAATAGGTTTGACAATTACTTTTTTGTTTTTTAGTGGAGTATTTATAAAAGGATGTTATTTTTTAGTTTTCAAACTATTAATTTATTTTTACTTTTTTAATCTTATATTAAAGAAGAAAGCATTGTTTTGGACTTGCCGTTAATTATATTTAGAACTACTTTCACAAATACTAAAAGATTATTTAAAAAAATGTACGCAATTCAATTTAACAAAATAGCATAATTGATGAGGTGTGTTGTCAATAGAATTACAAGTAAATGGTATGTTTGATGATGATACAACAATTAAAAGCCCAACCACGGTTTGGGTACGTTGTGCCGATATCGAGTTCGATGTCTAATTTTCGTTTTTTTTTCATTGAATCAGTCGGAATGGCATTATTTCATTGTATTTTCATCAGCATGTAACTACTAAGTTTCATGATGATATAACAATTTTTTTAAATTATTTATAGTAAATAATTTTCATATTATATATAGGAATAATGTCTGCATAGTATGACGTGTATAAATATATAATGTGGAGTTTGAAATTAATGTTTCTCCAAATGAGAATTAAATGTTCTAAACCAATCTTTAATAGTATTTGTAATACGTAGTTTTCCACGTGTACCCTTTTTTCTAACCTATGAATATGCAAATTTAATAGTATTACTAGCTCTATCCTGCAAAAAAATACAAGAAGGTGACAAAGCAAATCATCTGAGAATGCGCCAAACGACTTCACGTCGAATACACTTTAAAAAAATTGGTTTCACGTTAAAAAAATGGGGCTTAAATTATGACTATGATTAGTGGAAAGCATTTTGCATATTTATTCAAATATAAACAATCTTCATGGGAAAGAATTCACCTAATATTTTGTGTTCAGTTGTTTTCTAACGACTGATATCCGTTTCAGCCACTTTCTTTGAATAGATTTCTTATTTTAATAGGTTTAGAAATTATAGCACGATAAATAATTTAAGAAAAACTATCTGCACGAGTCTTTACGTATTTCATTACGTACATCTTACCACCAGATAAAGTTATTATTGATGACTTTACCTGGCATATTATACAAATAACGAGGCTAGCCGTCGAATTTCGCAAATAAATAATATCTTACGCATAAGCAATAAAGACGAAAATGGGTTGACAAGTGATGCTATGTTACCACTCTCTTCTCTTATGCAACAGCGCATTCGTGGTCAAAGTCAATTATAACTTAATCCGTCCACACCCGTGACAATCATAGTATTACTGATTTTATTTTTAGGTAATTACAAAATATGTACATACCTGTAAGTGGCGAGCACTCGCACTGTAAATAGATGAATACTATTATATTTCAAAATACTGTTATTAAATATAAGGTGATGTATTCTGCGGTATTAAAAATCACCAAACGTCCTTAATTACGAAATCATAGTTGCAAACGTAACCCATATTTTCTGTATACAACAATATGCAATTGTCAAAATTTATACGTGCATAATACCCAATTTAGGAATTCGCTTCGCCACTCCTTTCTTTGATCTTGTTCAAAAAACCGCCATTGATGCGAGCGTCGCGAATGGCGAGCGCTCCGCAACGCGAAGCGGCGCAATCGTCGAATTTTAGGCTACAGACTTTTTGTTATTTATTAAAAATTTAACCTGTCAATATTTTTCTGAAATACATGCTGTTATGCAACCCCTTGGTGGAGTACCACTTTTAGAGACATGTCGCGGACACCTATATATATATATATATATCATCTAAGGATAACCATCGACAAATTTATTTTTGTTTAGTAATCAAAAGGATAACCATTGACAAATTAATTTTTGTCAACAGTTATCCTTTTCGGACCATAATTTTATATATTATCCCATTCTTTTACATATTAACTTTTTGCTTGTGTAATTTGTGAAATATTTACCTATAATAAACAAACAGACGGTTAATTATAAAGACACGACTATTCAACTCTGTCGTATGAGTTGAATAGTCGTGTCTTTATAATTACTTAACATAATTTATTAAATCCTATTTTTGAAAGAGGGAAACAAAAATATTAATTGCATTATGGTGTAATTTAAATCTATGCTAAAATACCTTATATTATTTAAATAACTATATTATTAAATTGTTATTAAAGAAGTTCATTAGTAAATTAAGGCCTTCAGTGACCTTGTAAGTAATTAAACAATTATTTACACTGTTTAAACCTTTTCGACCTAAAACATGTTTTAAATATATACGTAGAGCTTCTTTTGGTAAAATTTTGATATATAATATATTCAAACAAACTACATATTAATATATACAGAGAGAATTAAAGAACAAAACATTATGAAAGCTATTCCGTGTTGACGTAACATGCGACAACAAGATGTCGCGTGGACTTTGTAATATTTTGACTTGTATTATAACGTTACTCTGCTCCCTATAATAACCTAAAATAATTCCACCAGGGTAGAATGTAATAAATCATATTTCTAAAGGTATGATATTACAGACATATTGCAATTAATTTGGATAAAGAAAAAAGAAAAAAGGGAAAAAGACAAGATTATTAATAGAGGTTGAAATTTTTCAAAGTATCTTCGTATTATAGTATGTAGATATTTATCCCATATATGTTCCTGATATCGAGATCTAATTAGTCAAACAATTTTGAAGCCGTGGAAATACTTACTACAGAAAACAGAACACTTATTGACGTGGAATACTTATTTCTGAATTCTTAAAACTTAACAACAATAACATTGGTCTTAGGCAAAGAGAAATGTACATATTTATGTTCATATTTTCAGACACGACCTATGTGTGAATCAGAAATATGGCCTTATTTTCTAAAACAGATGAATCAGTTGATGCATGCCTTTTGAAATTATTCTCACTTATTTGAAGAGTTTTCAATTCAATTAATATTCTGAAATTAATGCGCTTAAAGCGCTTGAACACGCGCTTGACCACATTCTGCTAAAATTGTATCCTTTATTGAAATTAGATCAACTAATATAAACAGGTTTATAATTTTATTATACCATATCGCTATGTCATTAAAGTTATCCGTTGTAAAGGTACAATGTGTTTTAAAATATGTCTTTGATTACCATCGTCAATGTCTTATGATTTATTCACATTTACTTATAGAGCCATTTTATGAGATACTTTATCAACTAAACCCAAATTCCAGCTAATGTACTATTTTTATGCTTTATATTTCTATATCTCTTTTGGTAGATTCTTAACTTTAACAACATTCATCATATTTGCTATATTGCATACGTATCCATTCGGTTCCAGTTAGCTGTAAATATTTATTTAATTTAAGGCACGTAAATATTATTTATAAATAAATGTATTAGCCAAAATACGAACAGGTAATTCGATAACATTATTTTGAGTAAACTAAACCTTCGATATATATTAACTCAAAGTAAATATAAACTTTTTAACTCAAAGTAAATGTAAAGTTTTGTACAAAATCGTGTAAAGCTAAATACTTTGAATACAATTAATTACCATTTATATACCGACAGTAAAAATTTATCTCATAATCCTACAAATTTTTATTCGGAAAATTTTAAGAAATGTGTTATAAGTCCAAACTACAGAAAATTAATACAAGGGTAGTTAATTAAAAGGTATTCTTAGGAATTTAAAAATAAATTATATCAAACTTAATTTGTTTATAGGTCAAACTGAGAGAAATTAATGGTTCAGAAATATAAAAATAGTTATGATATAAACTTTTAAGGATGTTAATTCGAAATAAACATAGAAGTATTTACAATTTAAGCATACAAGGTGTAAAAGCAATATAACTCTGTATTATACGATTATGAAGCATGTCACATAAACAGATTAATTTTCATGTGGTTTTTGTAACGGTGTGGTATAGTCGCTTGGACGGAACAGAGAAATCACAAATCGCTACGTACGCAGGTGCGCATGCTAGCACGCACGCATGATCGTACGCTCGCACGCACGCACGAATGAACGCACGTACAAACGCACGCACCCATACATAAATATAGCAGTTCCGTGAGTCATGGATCAACCGAAAGTTACTGACAAAATTTTACTTTATTAAAAATATCTTATTTCTGAAATATAGAACACTTCTTTCTTAAATTAGTATTATGCAAGTAACAGTTCGTTGAAGGAAATAAATTCTTTAGTCTAGGAATAGGTTTAATCCCCGCATATCAATTAAGTGAACAGCTGCACACTGTATGTACATATATATATATATATATATATATATATATATATATATATATATATATATATCTTCAATGTTGCATTCTTCATTTCTGAAGAACGTGTCTATCCTGAAAATCCTGGTGGCTTCGTTTTAAAGTTTTTTTTCCCATTCAGATTAGGTGCCTATGTGCGTAGCCTATGTGCGTAGCAACCTCGTCAGTCCATGGGTTAGGAAATCTACCGTGGAATCTTTTACCATTGACTTATCCGGTAATTACTAGCTTTTCTAATTTATCTGGTTCCATGCATCCGGTGTGACCAAAGTAAGTGGGGATTTCTTGATAGCAGATGGTAGACAGCGTGGTTTTGATCCTGAGTTTTTTTCAAATCGACACGTTCTAGCTGTCCAATGTATGCGCAGCGTTCGTCTCCAATACCACATCTCGAATGCATTTATCTTCTTGCGCTCTACAGATCGAATTTTCTACGACTCAGAACCGTACAGGAAAATCGAGAAGACTAAAGTCCTTATTATTCTCATTTTTATATTATTAGATACCTTTCAGTTTCGCCATAATTGCGTTAGTTTGGCCATTTGCGTCCTTCATCGAATTTCTCTATCTCTTCCTCCCTGGTCAGAGAGAAGCGATCCCAGATATACAAACACGCTAACAAACTGTAGGTCAGAGAGTCTTCCTATACCCATAACCATGACCTTCGGTTAAGCTCACACACATACACATATATATATATATATATATATATATATATATATATATATATATATATAAAATTTTCTTATGCATGAATATTTCATTAAAAAGACAGTAAAGTACAGTAAGTACATAATTTCCATATTAGTAGAAGCTTTTTGGCAATTAATTTAATAATAATTTAAAGACAAGAATATTAATTATTCTTTATCAAATCGAAAATAATAAACACTCCATGGGTTAGGAAATAAAGGTAAATTGAATTGGAAATTGTCTTTAAAACAAATATTCAGTAAAGTGAGTAAATGATATTCTAGCGATTATATTAAAGTATAAAAAGTCATTTACATGTTTTTAGGATTCCGTATCTCAAAAGAAAATCGGAATCACTGTCTATCCGTCCAGCCGCTTTATTTAAAAGCCGCTTGACATAGACACTTGAAATTTGGCATAGTAATAAAACATATTAACCGGCGTATATATTTTGTATAAAAATGAAAGGTCAACAGAGGTCTTAAAAATAAATATTCCCCAATTTTATACATAACGTAGAATATCCCGCGAAAAGAACTTGTTATAAGGAATACAATCTATTTTCTTAATAATTTCAAATTGTATGTGCGCAAATATAGCGTTTTTTTCCTTTTTTGGAAACTATTGAGCTAAAAATCTTAAAAAAACGTAGTTCAACAAATCTTGCTAGAACAATGGAAAACTATAAGGATCATCCCAGGTCTTTTAATTTTTAAAATATACACTATGTTTTTACGCCTGTGATAGATGTGGTAGGCAATAAATTTTCGTTGTGCAATATTATTATTCGTAAATAATTTAATATGAATACTGTGTACTCTTAAATGTTTACAAGTGCCTAAACGTATACAAAACCAGCTTCGCTTTGTATACGTTTAGGCACTTTAATTTAGTAGAAAACAAAATTGTCAAGCACAACTAGTAAGTACTAGTTGTGCTTGACAAGTTTTTTTTCTCTAAATGTTATCAACAGGTATTTTTCGTTTAGAATAGTAAAATGTATTACTTTGAAAAACATCGGTCGGATTAAAAATTTTCGTTCGCATTCAAAAATTTGCTAATCGCGTTAACTGGCTGTGGGCTGAAATTTTACATTGAAATATATTTAAAGCACAAATATTTTTAAATACAATTTTTCAACAATAAATTGAGGATTTAAAGCGAAAATAATTATTATTTAATACGTGGTACTTACCTTGTATATATTCTGGAAAATTTTGAAATTGATATGTAAATTTTTAAGAAATGATTGTTAATTAATATTGTCTCTAAATGTAATTAAATATAATTTCTTAATTTTAAATTTTGACAATGATATCTCCACAAATGGGTTATCCTGTATAGTACATGTGCTAGATAGAGATTTAGAGTATATAAATAAAGCTATGTACATGTATATATTAATGTGAGACACAAAATATATTATGTATTATAGTGATTCCTTTTGCCTACGATCTTATAAATTTTACAATCTAAATATAAAAATATTAACTCATATTAATGGCAAACCAAATTTTATGAGAGTAACTTATAACGTAATTATAATTATATCAACAAATTCGCAAATCTCTTTCTCATTTACGATTGTGTCACCTTACCAATGGGAAAAATAAAATAAAATGGTGTTGTCGTTTATTTTATTTTTCACACCAGCAAGGTTACTTATTACTGAACAGAGTTCAAAATATAAAACTGAAAAAAATGTAGGATATGGGATAGAGAGAAGATTTTTCGTGCATAAAACCTACATTCATTAGGTTTTCTACGAAATACATTAATTACATCAGGACGTGGATCAAACATATTTGTGAAAGGATGGTGGAACTAAATATTTTAAAGGACGTGATTTATGTATTGAAATCATATCGGAATTTATTTTCTGAAGGAGCTGTAACCACAGGATAGTATTTCATTATTAGAAATGAAGTGTTAATGGAAGTTAATTTTGTAACTAAGCGCGATTAATTTGAAAAAAGCTAGTTTGATAGAAACAGTTATACAAGAGAATTTTACCACAGTACAATCAGGTGTGAAATTAGGTCAGGAGAGATTAAAATACTAAAGGTTTGTAAAATATGAGCAAAAGTGATCAAATTCTCGCAGAATTAATTGGGAATAAGACTTCTACTTATGAACCATGTTAGTATGGCAAGTAGATTAGATTATCATTTGCGAAGTCCAATAGAGACTTCGTGAACGGGATCTCGACCTCGTAGTATAATATACGTTAATGTAATGGTTCAACTAACAGATTTCATGTCTTGAAACAAAAAATAAAATATGTTATTGTGGATAATAAATCCAAACATAGTTAATGTCTATTGCATAAAGGTAATAAACACAAACAAGTAAACCGTTAGTAATTGCAGAAAAATGGAAAGATTGTCATGAGTGTACATTCTGCTACACTCTACAACCAGCAGAATTAATAGAGAACAATAATATAAATATATACTTTTGCACTTGTCTTTTATTGTGAAATTTATTTACTTAATAGAAGTTTGTACAAGAAAATTGTTAATATATAATCCACTAAACGTGTGTTTGCAGATAAACCTTATTTACAGCAAGTATACGTTTTTTGAATCAAGTAAAAAATAATATGGTTATTCCAAAAGAGAAGAGACCTATCTAGATGCTAGAATGAAAATTCTACTTCAGTTCACAGATATGTGAAACAAATATTCAGTTCGTGATTATGTGAAATGATATTGTACCGCATACCTAAGTTTCGTTCACGGTTTGTGAAACAATATATTATGGGTTAGACAAATTTTGCAAGATATATATGGAACATAAGATTTTAGTTTACAGCGTAGAATTAAAATGAGTTTGGGGTGAAAAACAAAACAAACTACTCGTTTGCAACTTAACAGAAATAGCGAGACTAGTAAACTTAAAATACAATATCCTGAATCCACGAGGGACTTTTCTGGCTCTGTTCCTAATGAAGAGATTAAAAATCGATACATTATGTTTAACCTCTAGTTGTATATACGCTCATAATATGACAACTGTAGAAAGTGAGAACTTAGCAACGAAATAATTGTTTATAGGACCACGCTTACGAGTATAGGTCAGCTGAAACTGTAAACCAAATTCAGCAACGGCCTCTCTCCACGCGATTATGCCAAGGCATCTAAAGGCATCGAAATCGATAAACGAATGACTACTTTTCTAGTTGTGCGAACATGCTCATTGTTCTAGAGCCAATGAAATTGAATAACGACGAGGAAGCAAATGACCTGAAATTAAAGAAATGTTTTGTAATTAGTTCATTCACTAGTTCTTGAACAATAACTATTAAAGAAAGAGTGACACCTAAATATTTTATACATTTAAATTTTTACTTTAATACAAAATTTCTGCGTGTGAAAAATCAATAAAAAAGATAGATAAGTTTTGAGAAAATCACGAACGTACCCACATGTTGAGAGCATGCAAGTTTCGCGGCGGAATTATTGATAATGGACGTTTAATTAATTGGTGAATATGAAGAAATACGTTTAAGTAATTGGTAATATGAAGAATAATATAATACACCTTAATATTTTATGTAAGGTGGCTTGGGTATATTCTTAAAAAAGTATCAACTCATGTTACAATTTGATCAATTAATACACCATCCACCAGTTCTTCAACGATGGGTTTTAAAGTAACAGCGATTCTTTATTATTTTGTACCTTTCATTCAATATCAAGATTCAATGTATGAACGAATTATTAAAATCGGTTGAGTAGTTTTTTGGGAAAATCGCTAAAATACCTACACATGTGCGAGTGAAACAAACAGCGGCATTTTTAAAAGTTGGTTAAAAGTTAATTGGGGTATTTAATGATTAAATTTTAAAATATACAAGATTTCGCAATATCTCCTTCTTTAACAGAATAGCGGCGCATTGCCTCGTTATACTTCTTAATTAATAATTACACTTTTTAAAAATCGTATTTAAATTAATTATTAAATAATAAGAAATACAAAGTCAATATTAATATGTTGATTATATTTTAACTTCATGTATAGTTATAAAACAATAAATATTTATGTGTGTGTAAAATTATTTTTTTTGTTTCACTCTTTAAAGAATTCACAAACATCTCATTAATTTTTTTATTATTGGACAACCACCAAAGTACCTTGTAATATGTTTCCTTTCAATTTGTGAAGCTGAGAAAAATCGTTTACCTTTTCCCTAATTTTCGAAATAGTCATTTATTTATTTTTGACTCAAATGTGGAGAAAAACTTCAAAACTTTCATAATACTTTACATAAATATAAGGTCAAAACTTTACATAAATATTCTTAGTACATTGTGAAAATCATATATTTTTTTTAGATACCGTTTGACGTGGAAGTTTTTTGAATATTAATTCAAAAACTTTTATACATTAATGTTAGAAGAAGCAAATGAATTAATAAAAAAACGTCGTGGGGCTATCTGTCTACCGAAAAAGCAAATTATAGGGAATGCGAAACTATGTAGAAATTTTTAACTTACTTTTCATATAATTCTATGCACATAGTTCCATAAATATGAAATAAAATGTCCAAAAATATGTATTTCGAATTCAGCTGCAATGAAAATTGGGTACGGAATCTTATTTTCAAAAGTTAAGAAGAAAAATAAGATTTATAGAAATTTACTCAAAGTTTACCTGTTAGATAACTATGTCAAGACTTCTAAATGTAATATTTATAAATTTACAAAATTTTTATCCATACGAGACAATATATCTACATCTCAAATAATATTAATATTTCCATAAATTTTATTAGTACTACGTTTCCGTAGATGTTTAAATATCTATAACAACCTCGTAGTGAGAGTTTTTCTGGTAATTAACCAGTTATTCTATTTTCAAGCTAACTTCCATTTCAAATTATGGTAATACGTTAATAGATTATGGAAAAATCGGTGAAGCTTCGCCTGCTGAATAATACAAAGTTTCTTGTCGATCTGCAAACTCAACATTTATACTAGTTTCCATATTTTGCTTATAGTGTAGGAGAATAGAATTAAATTTAGGAAGGATACGTTGTTTTTCAAAAAGGATATTAATATTTCAATGTACCTTGTGCGGATTTGTAAAAACTTAAAAACATGGCATAAAGGGTTGTTTCTAGTATGTTTTTAATATTTCTGATTTAGGTATCAAAATTGATTTATTTGATTACAGAGTAGTTTTTAAATATTCAAGAGATGTATTTTTGACAGGAATCTGATAAATTGCCATGTTCATCTTGATGGTACCTAGATATAACCTTTGTCGATAACGACTTTTTAACTGGGATATATTAAATAGAGGTGATAAATTGCATCTTAACACATTTTAAATATCATTCATCCATGAACTTTTTTTAAACATTTTCCCCTTTATATATTTCTTTTATTTATTTGGCCTTTATCTCAAATTAACAAAAAGGAATTTGTAAAACCACTCATATTACCGTCCGTCTGTCGGTTATAATACTTTTAATATAGAAATGTTATATTCAACAAAGTGTTAAATCATATTCGTATATATCTTAATAGTTTTGGAGGATGTAAAATAATTATTCTATTTTTTAAGTATTTTTGTCATGTGAAGTATTTTTAAACGGGTTCTGTAAGGAGGGACGGGTTCTAGAGGTTACATCAAATATTGGAAAAAAATAACTAACTCTATGTTTTACATTGCCACTTGCTTAAATTTCTAGATAGGTTTTTTGTTATGTAAGGCATTCAGAATGATTTTCCTTTTATTGAAAGTATTTATTTTTCCTTTTATTATTTCTTTCTATGCGTTTAAGTATATTAGTACCATCTTATGATGGTTATAATTAGCCAACTTAATCTTTTGCAACTACAAAACTATGTTCGTGAATTTTTCCTCAGTCTAATAATGCACATACACAACTCGTGCAAGGTATTTTCCTTATTCAAATATGTAGAATAAAATTCAGAGACATAAGTTATAACTTGGAAACAAAATTCTGAAAAATCGATGTTAATTTCTGCTTCAACTCTCCATTTTTGCCAAAATTATCTAATCGCGAAGTGGTCTTGTTAATACGTTTAGTGACGGAAGAATAATGCGAGATTTATCCTAGTGTTGAAATGTAGAAATTTATTCTAGTGACGCACAGTTATAAATATTGGTCCCCCGTAAACGTATATGACTTAGAAGATGTTTAATATGTTGACTTGAATTGTCTTGAGGTTTTCTCGAGGGTCATTATCTTGACTTAAATTGTCTCGATGCCTATTATTTGAGCCACTATGTGAACCTGTGTTAGAAAATAACAACTCGAGGTAATCTTGATTGCGTTTTTAAAATGACCAATACTCAAATAACTTAGTTGTCGAATTAATTGTGAATCATTCATTGATGTTTCAACATATCAATAAAACCTCTTAAATCTAAGAAACTCAATTTTCAGGACTTCAAATTATAATTTTTCGTCATCGTACTTCTGAAAATTTAAATACAAAATACTTTCTTCCAAGAAAGGTAATGCGATATTGTAAATTCCGTCACATTACAGTTTCTTAAAATCAAATTAACATACCCTTTTTGAATTAAATACGTCAAAAAGATTGTTAATAATCCACAAAAAATTTGCCACGGCTTGTCTACACTGAAATTGAGAAAGTTTTGATTAATTTTCACAAAATAAGATCATCAGCTAACCTATTGCTAAATAACTGATTAGCCAGCTTAGCTATAATTTTTTATTTTGAAAATCATTATGAATTTGACAAAGTTTATTGGCCAAGTGATTTTTTCTGGTTCTTGAACAGTGTTTGATTTTTTTAAATATTTAAGGGTAACTTGATTTTCATAACCATCTACAAGGTTTTGATACACATGAAATGCATTTCTTTATGTGCAAGTTCTTATTATGCTGCGACGGAATCTTTTGTGACAGGATTGAATAAACATCATTTCTGATATTTCTACAGACACTCCAAGTTTTTACAGCATGATTATATTTATTTTCAATGAAATTATTTTTATTCTTTTTATGTAGGAATTTCAAACACTGTTTAATTAAATTTTTCTTTGCACACCTCTTTTAATATTTAAAAATAGTCTACAAAAATTTCCCAAGTACAGTTAATAGCTACAACCTTAAAAACTATAGCTTCCGTTGCTTTTTCTTTATATTTACATATATGAGAATTTTTTTTACCCCACTCATTTCGTTGGTGTATCGACATTTCATCAAGATTACCAAAAATTACATATGCCGAATTGTCAACTTTCCAATTTAAAGCTTTTAATGATTCAATAGTGAAACCTGTGTTATCGTTAATAGACTCGTACCATTTTTTATGGTGCGACGATGAGTAAAAGCAAAAATCAAATGATCCTCCAATATAATCGTAAGCTTTTGGATATAAAAGTGCAATGATTATGCTAAAGTTCTTAAAGTTGCCGAATATTTGGTTTTGATTATGTGGCCTGATTCACTTTTAATTATTTGTCAATACGTAAGGTCTTCATCTTTTATATTTGAATTTTTTTTCATTTATAAATTTTTTTCGAGCTGAAGCTTTGTCCTGAATGCTCGAAGAGGATCTTTGCATTTTTCAATATTTCTTTTGAATTTTATTTTATGTCTGAAGTTTCTTTTATTATTTTTCCTGAATTATGTTTTCCTTATAATTTACCTTTGTAAGTAATTTTTCATTATGTATTTGTTGCAATTTGATTTTTGATTATGATAACTGACGTAGTCACTTCCGGCAGACGATAAAAAAATATTTTAATCCTCATTATTAATTTATATGCATCTGTTACTGTTAATATTTTATACAAGTGATTTGGAAAATGCGTACTTTAACCCGAAAGAGCAATTGTACTTATATAGGGCAGAAACTTTAATACAACATCTTTTAAAAAATGACGAAAAAATGTGATCCCTCATAAGATATACTCAGCTAATTGTCGAAATTTCCATGAAGGATAAATATTTGTTACACGAATTCCTATGAAAATAGGGGTAAAAGTAAATGTTGGTCAATTTTCATGTATCGCAATAAATATGTAAAATCTTCATGCCTATGGTAAGAAATATCTCCTTTAGTAAGGTTTTTTTACGGGCTTAATTTTTATATGATACAATTGCATAGTAATGCATATTTATACTTCCTGGAGCAAAAGTAACGAAGCAATTTTCCGCGTCACGGCAAGCAGAAAACTAATATAGGGAAGATGCACTTACTTTAAAGTAAGCCGAATTCTGCTCATTTGTGACATACTCATCACGCCTACATGCCATTTTTAGTTTTCTCTTTATTCTGTTCTTTGTCCATATCAACGCGATGAACAATCAGTTTGTATTTTATGACTAGTCCAAATAAATATCTTAAGTACGTATATCTTACCAATAATTGCGTATATCATTATGATTTTGTAATTTTATCATCATTGTAATTTTTTTTATTAAAATTTAATGACTAAGAGAACCTTATACCTTCTGATACCTCTAAATTCATCCAACTTTATCTTATGGTATGACTTTTTTATACGTGTATGTAAGTCAACAATCGACTAATTATAATTTTCATCAATGATTCGTATTCATCTTCACTGCGAAAAAATAGTTTGAATTTTTGTTTATGTACATATAGGAACAAAATTGAACAATTTTAATTTTTGTAAAATTCACAACTAACTTCCAACTAAAAGTTGATTGCCGGGAAAAAAAAGAAAATAAGGATTTGACGTTTTCAAATTGAGTTTCTAACGAGAGTAATAAAACCTAAAGAGATAGTTTAATTTTTTACGATTTATTTTGTCAGAATAAACGTTAAAAACTGTTACTGTACAAACAAAAAAAAATAATATATACACTTTACAACTAGGAACATTGCGACAATTTTTTTGAAATCGTATGAAAGTATACATATTAGAAACTACATAGATAGAAAGAAATTCTGCAGCTGGTGCTTATTTATTATAAAAAAAACCATTTTAAAAAAAATACACACCAGAAATATGTAGAAATTTGTACATTATATCGTTATTTCTCACCACATTCACAATGAATTTATCGTTAGATATTACACATTTGACACACACACAAAGGAATTAGAAATTAATGAAATTAAATCACTTAAAATAAACTTTAAAATTACGTTAAAACAATGTAATTTTTAACAGTATTAAACGTCAAATAAAGAAAATGATCAATTATACCAACTTAATAGGTTTTACTATCTGTAAATCTTTAATTTATAGTTTTTTTTTATTTATGACTATCAACTTTTGCATTTGCCATTACTATAAAAATATAATTATGGTAATTAATTTTTAAGATATAAACTTATAATGTACTAGGTATAAAAAAATACAAATGATATATGTAACTAAAATAATTTCCGGCCGCGACTAATGTATTAAAAAAATTATTTAAAGAGTAACTTCCATAAAAAATTTATATTTCCAAAAAAAATATTTGTTATGTTATTTCGAAAGTATAAGCAAAATCCCAGCCAGGGCCGGGCTTTAAATAGTCAACAATAAATATTGTAATATTTATTGTTGATTATTTATTGTAAATTGTAATAAATATTGTCAATATCAATTCTTTTTAAAAATGAAAAAAACAGTATGTCAATTTAAAATACATTTAAAATTTAGACAACTACAAAGTGAAATGAATGCCATAAAATATCCAAAAAAATATATGCCATAACCTAACCTAACTTAACCCAACCTAACCTAACCCAAACTAACCAAACCTGACCTAAACTAACCCAACCCAACCTGACCCAAACTAACCCAACCTAAATTAACCTAACCCAAACCAACCTAACCCAAATTAACCCAACCCAACCTAATACAACCTAACCTAACCTAACCCAATCTAACCCAAACTAACCCAACCTAACCTAACATATCCCAACCCAACCCAACCTATTACAACCTAACCTAATCTAACCTAAGCCAACCCAACCTAACCCAAACTAACTCAACCCAACCCAAACCAACCCAACCTAACCCAAAACTAACCTAACCTAACCCAACCCAACCGTAACTAAAATAATTTTCGGCCGTGGCTGATGTATTAAAAAATTGTTTAAATAATACATTCCATAAAAAATGTATATTTCCGAAAACATATTTGTTATAAATATTTCGAAAGAATAAGCAAAATCCCACCCCAGGCCGACCCGAGCTGGGCTTAATTTAAATATTCAACAATAAATATTGTCCACATTAAACTTTTTATTAGTAATAAAATTATAAGAATAACAAAATAGTATGTGATTTTAAAATATATTTAAAATTTAGGCAACTACAAAGTGGAATGAATGCCAAAAGATATCCAAAAATGATATATGCCATAATACAAATAGACTTTATTGTTTCTTGTATGTTGGTACCATTTAAGCAAAATGTAGTATAAATTGACAGTTTAAAAAAAATTAAATTTTGATAATGGATTTTTGTCATAAATACTTCATAATTCATAACAAATTATCCTTTTAATTGTGTAATAAGTGGTTAGTGACAAAATAATAAGTGAAATAACTGGAAAAATGGTTAAAATATGTTCCGTCGCAAACTAAATCGTCAGGTACAACATTTTTCAAATCGTTTTTTTTTTATAATAAATAACCATCAGCTGCAGAATTTCTTTCAGTTATGTAGTTTTTAATGTCTATACTTTCATATGATTTCAAAATAAATGTCGAAATGTTCCTGGTAGTGTAGTGCATTTATACGAACAAAAAAAATAATAAAATCACGCAACCCACGTGCAAAGAAAGAATTCTGAACTACATTTATATACATCGTGCAGCGACATATTGGTGACTTCGACTTTGGTTTTCAATTAAGGAGGAGGGCAAATCCGACTAGCTTATGAAGAACAAAAAACTGCGAATGGCGACTCCAACTCCGACAAGCAGATTCGTGATGTAAGAACTAGTGAAATTAATCAAATACCGATAGAAGCAAACAAGGTGAGCATCAAAATACCCCATGTTTGGGTTGATCGCCCCGAAATGTGATTTTTCTAAGTCGGAGCACAATTTTCCATCTGTGGAATCAAGAGTGAAGAAACTAAATTCAATTATTTAGTTGTCCAATTGGAGCTGAAATATACACAAAATTTCTGAGACATTTTTCAAATTAAATCAGATAATAAAAAGAGAACTGCATAAAATATATTACCTAACATATTCAAAGAAAGCGAAAACTACTGCATCAAAAGACTGCTCACAGGTCTGGAACTAGGCGACTTGAAACCTAATCAGCTGCTGCTAAAAATGAAATCTCTTGGTGTAAAAATGCCAGAAACCATGTGAAAATTGCTTTAGTTTGACAAGATGCCGAATGTTATGAGAAGCATGTTAAGTGTCAGCGACGAAAAACTCTCGTTCGAAACACTTGCAAAAATGGCAGATAAGATTATCGAAATGACTACGCAAGTGTCTGATGTGTCAGCTGTGCAAACGACACCAGTTTCAGTGGAAGCAGTGATCGCATGAAGGCATGCTGCTTTGGAGATGAAGATAGAAGCACTGAGCGTACGTAATTCTAGAAGTCGCAACAGAGGAAAAACAAGTCGCAGTAATTCCAGGAAACGTTTCAATCCTAATAGAAAGTACTGTTTCTGTTATTACCGATTTGAAAAGAACTGTTATCCTGAGAAATGTGTACAACCGTATAGCTTAGTGGAGACGACGGGAAACTCATCACAGCAATAGATTCAGCGGCGAGTGATAATGCCGAAGAAGAAGATGGCTGCAAATGCAGACTGTCTGTACGAGACCAGAAAACAAAACAACAATTTTTAATCGAGACAGGTGCAAATGTGTCCATTATTGCCCCAACCAGAACCAAAAAAAGACCGTGAGTACAAAATATGGGCCGCAAACAAAATATGGGCCGAAATCCCAACCCATGGAATAAACATCCTAACGTTGGACCTTTGACTTGGATTTCTTCAATAAATTTGAATTATTAATTGACATCTACAACAAGAAAATAATTGACAGAGTTGCAAACCTTTCGATCGCAGGGGAAGAAACAACTATTCTAGAAAGTCTCACATCACCACGAAAGGACAGACAGTTTATTCTCGTGCCAGACAACTAGATCCAAAAAAACTCAATTTGGCCCAACAAGAGTTCAATTTCATGCTAGATAATGGAATTATCAAACCTTCCAAATCCCAGCGTACAAGTCTTTTACACCTGGTTAAAAAGAAAGATGGAATAATAAGAGCCTGTGGAGATTATCGTCGACCGAATGAGCAAATAATTCCAGATAGATACCCAATCCCACGTATTGAAGATTTTCATCTTATCCTGGGAGGTAAAACAATCTTCACTAAACTGGACTTGTTTAAAGCATATTACCAAATCCCCAAAGCTGAGCAACATAAGCCCAAAACAGCAATTATAACTCCTTTTGGCTTGTATGAATTCAACATCATGAACTTTGGGTTAAGAAATGCTCCAGCTACATTTCAAAGATCCGTACATAAAGTTTTCAAAGGCCTGGACTTTATCTTTCCCTGTATAGATGATGTGCTTATTGTCCCATCAGGAGAAGAAGAACACGGAACACATCTCAAATTAGTTTTTGAAAGGTTAAACCACTATGGCCTGTGTATCAACGTTGCCAAATCAATGTTAGGTGTAGAGAATATTGAATTTCTGGGAGTCCTCTTCCAGGTAAAACTCAATCAATATTAGATTACAAACTGCGCGCAACAATACAAGATTTGCGAAGTTTTCTTGGATTGGTTAACTTTTATCGACATTACCTAAAGGACGCGGCCCAAACTTAAGCTCCTCTCCATGAACTCCTAAAAGAGGCAAGGAAAAAGGATAGGCGAAAATTCCCACGGACTGATGAAGCCATGAAGCGATTTGAAAAGTGTAAACAAATCTTGCCAATGCTACGCTCCTTAGTTTCTCGAAACCCGAAATCCCATTAGCCTTGTGCACAGATGCACCAGATTAGACAGTTGGGTTGTACTAAAACAGTATGAAGAAGGAACATGAAACAGTACTAAAACAGTATGAAGAAGGAACATGGGGACCAACTGCATTTATGTCAAAGAAATTAAGTGAAACACAGAAGTCGTATAGCACATATGACAGAGAACTGATAAGTATTTATCTTTCTGTAAAGCACTTTACGCACCTACTAGAAAGTAATAAGTTCACAATATTTACAGATCATAAACCGATTTCATTTGCTTTCTTACAAAAGAACGAAAAATCTTCACAATGACAGCAACGACAACTGCAATATATCCCAGTTTTCAATCAATATCCGACACATAGCTAGAAAATACAACATAGCTGCAGATACTCTTTCCAGAATTGAAACAGTATCAGTGGTTATTGATTACGATGCCATTGCAGGTGAACTAGCTAAGGACAGAGAATTACAAAGCTTGATGAATAACTCATATCTAAAATTCTTTGTTCTAAAATGCTTCTGCATTACTATCTGGGAAGACTCTTTGAAGTGATAATTTACAAAAAAAATTCGACCTTATATACCACCCTGAAAAGTTAAACTGCTTATTAGATTTAGATTTTCGATGAAAATGTTTTTTATGTATATTATGAATACTTGGAAGTGTTTAGTGTTCACTTGTTCCTGACAAAATATGGATGTATTGTGACTTAGTTACTGGTGATGGAGTAATGTAAAAACGAAATTGAACAATTTTAATTTTTGCAAAATACTCAACTAGCTGGCAACTAAAAGTTGATTGCCGGGTAAAAAAAGAAAAAAGAATTTGACGTTTTTGAATTAAAATGAGATTGGTATCTCATTTTAATTCAAAAACGTCAAATTCTTTTTTCTGATGAGAGTAATAAAATCTAAAGGGAGGGTTGAATTTTTTAGGATTTATTTAGTCAGAATAAAGGAAAAATGGAACATATGCGCTTTACACCCAGGAACATTTCGACAATTTTTTTTAATCAGATGAAAGTATACATATTATAAACTATATATCAGAAAAGAAATTCTGCAGCTGATGCTTATTTATTATAAAAAAAAAACCATTTTCAAAAAAGAAATGCTCACCAAAAATATGTCGAAATTTGTACATTACATGGTTATTTCTCACAATATTCACAATATATTTATCATTATACACTACACATTTGACAGAAACATAAAATAATTAGAAATTAATGAAATTAAATCGCTCAAAATCCATTTTTAAAATTACGTTAAAACAATGTCATTTTTAACAGCCTTAAACGTCAAATAAGAAAAATTATCAATTATACCCACTTAATAGGTTTTACTATCTTTAAATCTATTATTTATATATTTTTTAATTTATATACATATATATATATATATATATATATATATATATATATATATACATACATATATATATATACACATATAAATGTAAATAAAATAATTACCGGTCGTGCCTAATGTTTTAAAAAAAATTGTTATAAGTATTCCAAAAGTACAAACAAAATCCCAGCCAGGCCTAAGCTGAATTTAAATAAAAATAATAAATATTGTCAATGTTAATAATTTAAAATTTAGATAACTATAATAAGAAATGAATACCATAAACTATCCAAAAAAGATATATGCCACTACTTAACCTAATCTAACCTAACCTAACCTAACCTAACATAACCTAACCTAACAAAATCTAAACTAACCAAACCTAACCTAACATAGCCTAAACTAACCAAACCTAACCAAACCTAACCTAACCTAACCTAACCAAACCAAACCAAACCAAACCTAACCTAACATTACCTAACCTAATATAATCTAGCCAAACCTAACATAACCTAACCTAACATAACCTAACATAACCTAACCTAACCTAACCTAACATAACCTAACCTAACCAGACCAGACCTGACCTAACATAACCTAACCTAACATAGCATAACATAACCTAACCTAACATAACCTAACATAACATAACATAACCTAACCTAACCTAACCTAAAATAACCCAACCTAACCTAATCTAACCTAACCCGACCAAACAACACTAACCTAACATAACTTAAACTAACTCAACCTAACCCAACCGTACCTAAAATAATTTCTAGCCGTGACTCATGTATTAAAAAAATTGTTTAAAAAATAGCTTCCATAACAAATGTATAACTTCCAAAAAAAGTTGTTAAAAATATTTTGAAATACAATTTTTTAACAAATTTTTAACAATTTTTAACAAAATCCCAGCCCAGCCTGGCCCGCCGGCGGACTGAGCTAGGCTTGAACTAGACTAATTGGACTAAATTTAAATAAACAGGTAAATAAACAAACCTATTTTAGGATTAATCATTCGATTCATAAGAAAGAACGACATCAAAAAATAAAATTTTTCGTATTTATATTCTTATTTATTTTTGTTTTTATATTTATTTGTGTGTACTTATTTTATACTATCTTTATATTATAATTTAATTTTCTTCTGTTTGTTTAATTGTAGCCAATTTCTTATTTAATTTTTATTATAGTGTTCATTCTTTTGTTAACAAGCAACAATGACAAATATACGAAATATGGCTTAATCAGTGTTACTTAGCCTTTTTTCCACACTTGATATTGGCAAAAGTTCCTTCTGGAGAGAAGAAACGCCATATAATCAAAAATAAAAATAAAGATGTTATGATTCAACATATAAACCATAGACAAATAGACTTTATCGTTTTCTGAATGTTGGTACAAAAAGAAATTGTAGTGGTGAAAGTGACAGGTTAAAAAAACATTCTAATTAAATAACTAAATTTCCTTATATATAATTTTTTTAAATGATAATTTATAATTAAGTGTTACATGCAATTGTGTAATAAGTGCTTAGTGATAAAAAAAAGTAAAGTAAGTGGAAAAAGTAAAGTTAAACACATAACCCCGCAAACAAAATCGTCAAGTACAAAAATTTTCAAATTATTTTTTTTATAATAAATAATCATCTGCTGCAGAATTTCTTTCCAGATATATAGTTTTTAATGTGTATACTTTCATATGATTCCAAAAAAATGTGGAAATATTCCTGGTTGTATAGTACATTTATACCGGAAAAATTGTTATTATACAAACAAAAAAATAATAAAATCGCGCAATCAAAAAAGCTTGCAAAGAAAGCATTCTGAACTACATTTATATACATCGTGCACCAACATACCTATTCATTTCTGTTATATTTGTTTAAACATTCACCTTCACATCTATTTCATTTTCTTAAAAATGTTTAAACTCGATGAGCTTGATGTTTTTAATACCAATAGCATAGTATGTATGAAAGGACAAAATTTAAATTTAAATGACATATACCCAGCCATTTTCATCAAGTTTTACTTTATAAATATATTTCATAATTTTACTGACCGGCGGTAAGTTAGTTAACAACGCTGTTATGTACAACGCATATCTTCCTTGTATTGCTTTGCGTTAATATATAGCATTTGCGCTCGTATGGATGCATTACCACAACTATCAACATGAAACACTTTGTAGTCAACAATTCTAATATTTTGTAGAGGTAGAGCTGTCTCATTATGGAGTCACTCTTTATGCACAGTCTTATGAACTGAGGCGTCAAAATCTATAAACCAGTACATACAATTATTTAACTTTGTGGGCGAAAAAGCTACTGTGAAACCATTGTTTTCATTATCATTTTTGTTTTCAGACTTATATTTTTATGCCAATAACTTTTGCTTATAGGCCCATATTTATTACAATGAAAATATCACAAGCCTTTTAGTTTTGTCTTATGTTTATTTTCCGAGGAATATTTTTGAAATTTAAATAAATTACAAAAGTGATATTAAGTTGCCAGTGTTTCGTTTTAATTAGATCGGCAATATATTTTACCCTCGAATTTTCGATTCTCATTTTAATTTGTTTGTATTCAATTTAAAAAAAACTCCACGTCAGCCTATTGTGTGACTATTTAGTTATTTGAGCGATATCTTTTATTTTAGTGGCTTTTTAATTTATGAATAAGCTATTAAAACTGGAAACTAGTTACTTTCTTGGTCTCTTTATTAACCTTTAAACAACAAAAATTAAGGTACTCATAATTTTGTTTTGTTTAAAGGTTAATAAAGAGACCAAGAATGTAAGATATTAATAAAATGTTGATACCGTTACAAAAAATACTGGTGTATGCTTATGACCACATCATATAAGTGAAAATTTATGTAATTTATATATATATATATATATATATATATATATATATACATGTATACTCATTAAGTAACATTCGTTATAAAATATTAAATTATATTAGCAAGTTAATCATTCAATAGAATTTTGCTCTTATTGAATTTCTTCTATACATCATATTCTAAGATTGAAACAATAATTAATGGTAACTTAAATATGTTATAAATACGTTAGATTCAAAATTAATTAAATATCTAAATGACACACAAATGTTCTATTTAAATACACTCAGATAAAATATTAATAACAAATTATGCACTTCTTGTTAGATGGTGAACTTGCTTGGCCGATGCCGGAGGTGCCGAGTTTACGCGAACGGTCAATTCGATTGACCGATGTCGAAGTGAGCCAAGTTTACCCGCTTAAGCATCACCAACCCGAGCATGACGGCCAAGGGAAATTGCTAAGCGAAAAGTGCGTATGATGAGCCTAAAAAAGTTTTCACTTCCATGAAACTTATTTCAGTAACAAAAATATCTTAAGAAAGCAAAATCTAGTTGGTTTTCGAATAATAATTTTTGTAAGAGCAACATATTTTTCCATTCCATATTGTTCCATTTTCTATGGTGTTCCTTTTTTATAGTTTTTTATAGTATAGTGTTTATTAGATTATTACGATTTTAACTTTTTAAATGATTAAACCGTTTTGTTGTTGAATTTTTGTTTTTTAAGCTTCCTTTTTTCGAAGCTACACAGCTTTCAAGAAATAATTCAAAAGTAAATTTTTTAAATTATTTATATATATATATATATATATATATATATATATATATATATCGAGTCAAACTTTTATTCTGTCCTAACATACAAAAAGTTACTACATTATTTCGCATTTTTAAAGAAATATTTAGCAAATTAAAAAAAAAATATATTTTATAAATATTTTTAATTCGTTTCAAAAATGGTTAAATAAATCAAAGAACTATTACAAAGAAAAAGAAAAAATACTCTGCGCTAATAATGTAAGTAGTTTCTTTTAGGGTAATTTTGCCTAAAATTTTTCACAACCAAAATAAGAAAATACTTTTATTCTTCGTTTCTTATTAATTAATTTATTTCATTTTTATTAAATTAATTTGTATTTTACTTTAATGTGATTCATTTCTCTCATTGAACGAATAATATTTTTAGAAGCTTTCTAGTATTATGTTTTTTTAACAGCAATAAATCATTTCGTGGGGCTAAAATTGCCGCAGGAGCTTGAAACCAGCATTTGACATAAACTACAATAAAGAAAATAAAAATTTCAGTGACATCTTGAATTAGTGTTTGGTCAATTTATACTGGTCTTTAAACATGAAAAGCTAACACAATAAAATGAATTTGTCATCTATCATGAACGATTAAAATTGCTGGTGCACACCTCCCAGAAATATTATTGTATGTTTCAACATTTCCTTGTAATTTTCTCGAGGTTTGTAATCGTTTAACTGTTTCCAGCGAATAAGATTGTGCTACTTGCTATCTTTCTTCCATATCTTAAAGGGTCAAGTTGTAAAGAAACTGTACTAAACTTGTTCTGATCAATATTAGGCCAAGCATTGCTAAAACGTTTAAAAATCAATATGTTTGGCCGATTTGATGCACCTATGCTTGAAGTACGACTACTTTTATCATTATTTCCATTATGCGATGACGATAGGCTAACCAAAGCACATATGTTCCATCTTATACTCTAATAAAAGTCAAAAACTGGTTTAGCACCATCCCTTAAAAAGTGTTGACTCTAGTGGTGTCAAAGCACCAGAATTTTATTTTGTGGCTCAAGTTTCAAAAAAGGACAGTGTATGTTCCAGAAAGGAACAGTATGTACACATGAAGAACACGTATCTGATCTGTGCGTTACTTTTGGAATTGCCAAGTTGTTCCATACCCTGTCCTGACACTAAAATGGGTAGGCGATCCACTGGTTCGTGTCGTGTTATGTCTTCGTTTAATTTGCGGTCCTAATAAATAGTAAGAGGCATATCTGGTTTAAATTCATTCTTTAAAGACTCTGCTATCCTTTGCCTTTGCTTCACACACTGGCGACGAATCGAAAATGAAGAGTTCAATATCAAATTCTGAAGGGTCGGTTTCTGCACTTTTGAGCGTTGATGTCAAAACAAAAGTTGCTTTCTTGTCACTCATTTTAACAAAATCGAGGCTTGCAGATAAGCATCCATCAACGTGGTTCTTCGTGCCGCATTTACGTTTAGGTGGGAATGGATCTGCGGTCGATGATTCTGCTCGTATTAAAATTTCCGACGCCGAATTTTTGTTTTCATCATCACTGCTTGTGGTCGAAGAAAACAGTACGCATTTTTCTTTAAGTATTCAATTTTTTCTAGGCGTCAAAAAACAATCTTGTTTAAAGTATCAGCATGACCTATAATAATAATAACAATAATAATAATAATAAGATTTTATTTCAGACATAGTCCATACAATTGTGTTAATAGGTAACAATATTCTCAATCTAATGTTAGTATAAATAGTGAATAATTACATCATTAATAAATCATAAAATATGCAATAAAATAAAATCAATACTAAATGGAGTCAAACCCAATTGCAGTATAAAAAAATTTAAAATCAATACAAATTAAATCATAATAAATTAAGTCAATTAAATCAGATAAAATTAAACTGTATCAAACTACACCAAATTAAATTACTTAAGTCAGGTCAAATTAAATAAAATTAAATAAAACAAGTCAAAAAACTACTCAAACCAAATTCAAAGTAAAATAGTAATAAAATCAATTAATTTAATTAACTCAATCATAAATTCATTTAACTTAAATCATAATGGCGCATGTAGGCCTATCCAGTGCGTAAAAGAGGTAGGTCCAGTCAGCCCGCGCACGTGACCAGCATATTGCTGGAGCTTCCCGGCACCCTCGCCATCATGGACGCACTGCGCTTACGCATTATAGCGTGAAAGTCGTCCACGCGCGCCTGCGTAAACATACCACTGGCGCTGCAGCGCCACGGAAGCCCCATCAAGACCCTGAACGCGTTATTATATTGTACCCGCAGGGCGTCAAATGCCCGCCGCGGATAATCAACCCACAAACTGCACGAGTAGAAAGTCTGGCAGAATGCTCTAAACAGTGTAATCTTTACTGGTCCCGTGCATCGTGCTAATCTTCGAGCCAACATATTGCAGCGCACAGTCAACGCCCTGCGTTCCCTATCCATATCCATGTTGTCCTTGAGGTCTTCATTGACCCAATGACCCAGATATTTAAAATGAGTGACTCTATTTAAAGATGTGTCATAGAGGTTATATCAAATAGGTTTTCCAAGTTCATTACTGTTCCTTGTTTCGTAGGTCATTAGAACGTTTGGCGTTTCGGTTTTGTTTTCTTTATTTCTTTTTTAAATTTGTCTATTCAATAAAATCGATTTGAGAGTGAAAAAATAAACTCAACATTTCTTTTGTCGTCGGCAACTTGCTTGTGGCTTAATGTTTGTTCTAATAACAAAACATTTATTCATTAGAAGTAAACGAGAATACCATGATGTCACAGAACGTGATGCGCACCAAGACAAAACATGCGTGCACTCCCTATCACAGCGCGTAGGTTACTAGTTTATCTTTGTCGAGGCGCGACATACGCATGTTACGGTTGAGAGGACTGAGGTAGTGACGCATGGCGGGCGACAATAACCCAGTCTTGGCGGGTTGCGTGGTTACTTTCCAAAATTCGAAAAATAAGAAGGGTGCTTCTTATATTTCGATTATACATACACACATACACACATATGTATATATATATATATATATATATATATATATATATATATATATATATATATATGTGTGTGTGTGTGCTTGTGTGAACAAATACATATACGTATTATTCAATAATTATTATTTTATAATTAATTATTTATAATTACCTCCATCTGTATGTGTCGATTCGCATTACAAAGACTTAGAGCGTTGTCAAGATATTACGTAATTTTTAAATGATTTTATCACTTGTAACAAGCATTCTCTTACCATGTTAAGACCATGATATAATTCGCCTTAACTTTTTTATGGCTTGCGACATTTAAATGTCAAATGGTAGTGTATTTTTAAAAGAAAATGTGGAGCAATTTGTTAAGTTGTGGAACTTTCTCGAAAGGAAGAATATTCGATTTACAGTTTGTCACATAAAATATCTTAATTTATATGAAAAACTGTAAATCGACTTTTGTTCTTTGCTGTTGCATTTTATTCCTCCATACTTTTATTTCATCGTGTAGTCAATTTTACCAAGCTATATTCTTGCTGTGAAGTCTTTAGTAAACTTTCGAAGTGGCATGAATATAAAGTCGCTAGAGAATAATTGAATAGCCATATTAGTATTTATACATTCTGACTTGAAAGATTCCTTTATGATTGGTCAAGAAGTGATTATAATGATTATAGATCATCCCAGGATTATTTTTCTTGATATTCGCGACCGCAAAAAACAACGATAAAAATTATACTGAATTTAAAATTAGAATGAATTTCTACAAAATTACCGCCAAATATATTCAATAGATAAAAATTAGGTTAAAGTATCGTGCAACTTGTGCTCACACCGACGAATATTTGTGAAATTGATCGAATGACGTTTAATAGATCACTGAATCCAAGTGCTTTGATTTCTTTAATTATCGTGGTGAGTCTAGCCTGAAATTTACTGATTGAAAGTAAAATAACTCGACTCGACTCGTGCTGAGCGCTTTCAAAACTTACAAAGTATCTTGGTACTGCAATCAGATCCCGCATGTCGGAGATTTCCAGTCATCAGTTTAGAGGTGCTTCAGAAGTTCGCAATATCAATTTTAATGTTCGAGGTTTCCAGGTCATTGAATATAGATTAATTTCATAAAGATGATAAATTGTAATTAGTCGCGAGATAATTATTATTGTTTGAATACACCTTTTTTCAGTGACTAACAATCACACTATTATTCGATCACTTGAACCGGATAAATTATAATTTTCGAAATCAGATAAATATTGGAAATTCTAAGTTATGATAAGTGTTAATGATATTTTACAGGCCCCACGCTATATTTATTTCTTTAACCTGTATTTGGCTGCTTAAATCAAAGCTGTGTACATGATGCACAGAGCTTTGATTTACTTTTTAAATATTTTTTCTGGTGTATTTAAAGAAATAACTCTGAATCTAAATGGTAATGAAAAGGAAAATGATTTAAGCTTATTTTTGTTTTGATAAATGTAATTTTTTTGAAAAAATTCTTAGTTGAAACAAAAATATTTGCAATGGGAATAAAGAACAATGTCAAAATAGAGTTACGGAGAGACGTGACTTTTTGTTACGTACGCAATATAAGGTAACAGATAATCGCTTCTTTTTGCCCTTAATTCAGTTATAAAAATAAAAGCTTAGCATTCAATTTGTCTTATCTTTCTATATGGCGCTGCATGTTTAATTTCCTCCCCATTTTTAGACGTTTTAGACTATAAGCCAGTATTATACTGTAACCTCCTGTGCGAAGGCGCGGGTAAAATTAGTGTTTATAGAAAAAAGGGGTTATTCTTTTAAACATTTTGTACACCAACATTGAATAAATTAATGATATTATGGAATGTTATTTTAGCTTTTAAGGAAAGAACGAGATTGGTTTTGGTGTTTCATTCGCATGTATATATTCGAAATTTAAATCAAAACTAACAATAGACGATTAAATAATTCAAGCTTTTAATAAGAGTTTATCCAGTAAAATAATTTACGACAAAGAAGTGAATTGTATTAAATAGTCGAATAAATGGAATGGCATCGGAACTATTAATAATAACATGACGAATGACTAGGACAGAGAAACATTCAAATTATGACACGTACACGCCCTTTTATAAAATGGACAAGAAGGTAATAATGAATATGTGTAATATATACGTATATGTGTATATATATATATATATATATATATATATATATATATGTATGTATATAAAATGTTAAATGCAGAACTTAAATTAATTGAAAAAAGTAATCTAATTGAAATGTTTTATTATTATATTTCAATTACAATATTTTTTAATTGATTTTAAAAACAGTTGATTTAACTATAATCACGTCGACAGTGTCGCGTGATTATAGTTGGGATCGCGATTTTTTTTAAATTCTAGATGGAGAGCGTCGACAACAACTGTTCACTTTCCGTTTGCTTTCCTAGTCATTCCGCTGTGAGAAGGGCTCGTGATTCCTTCTCAGCGCGGAATGACTAGCAAAAGCAAAAGGCCGTTTACAAAAGGTATGAGAAATGAAATTAAGTTTTTAATGAATAAATATTTTACTATTTGTCTTTCGCTGTTGGTCCAATCGAACATTTTTTATCATCAAATTAAAGAGAAGAGAAAATGACAATTTTCCTTTTTATTGGATTGTTTGGAATGCATCCTCTAAACTTTCACCACTTTAACGTTTCTGGCGAGGAATTAGTGGTCAAAAAGAAGATTTTCATGAAATAAATAAACAAAATCAATAATAAGTAAAATGCTTGCAATATAGGTAATATTTAATTAGTTTGTTATATGAAATTCATTATACTGCATATTACCATGTTTTATATGCCCTTGAGAAAGAGAATATTTTGTTCCGTTTGGTACGTTGGTAAGCTTAATTAAATTCACATTGAAAACCTATATTAGAAGCATGAATTTCATAGTTAAACTATTGAAACGCAGTCTTAGATATTTCTACCATTTAATATTTATTGATTCGATGTTAATTGTTTCGATGTTGATGTAATTAAGTTACTTCAATATAAGAATAAGACTTGTAAAGTGAAACTCTTTACCATTACTCATATTGAGGGTTTATATAATCGTTTCCTATTAGGGATCACAATCAATATATTGACGACTCTTTAATTCATATCATGAATCATATATTTTAAAAGTATCACATTAAGGGGCCCACATATAATCAAATAAATTGCGTAATAGGAAATTTTTTTTAAAACATCTTTTGTCGGACATGCATTATACAAACTTTATAGACAATAAATTAATTATCTTTGGTGAAATGTGCTTGACTTTATTTTCAAGTGAGTTGTGTGCGAGTTTACTCTATCAATGTTCAGCTCCCAGATAAATTAAGTTTATTCATGACTTTAATCATGAGGTTAATACGTTTTAGTCTTCTCAATCCGTGGGTAATATCCAGAAGTCGAATAGCTTCTATGTTAGTAAAGTTGAAGAATCGTTTTCTGTGTTTAATTGCTTAGATAGATGACTTCCTTTATCTATTTTATGTATGAGTTATTGTAAATTGCTTGTTTGATTATATAACAACATGCATTGGTAATTATGATTACTAATGCATGTTATTATATAATCAAACAAGAAATTTACAATTACTCATACATAAAATAGATAAACGAAATCATCTATCTAAGCAATTAAACACAAAAATTCTTGCAAAAAAAAAATTCTTTCGTATGCGCAAGAATTTTTTTTTTACTTTTTTTGGGTTTGATGCTTAGCGCATTCCTAAAACTGGATACCTTGCATATAAATCGCTTTAATGATAGAAAGGTAAATTAGTCACTTCTAGTAGAGGTTAAACTTGGAATAATGTCCAACCAACCACAACATTTTTCGTTGTTTTTACCGGTTTTGCTCAGTTTTTATTTTTAGTGTAATAAAAAATTATTAAAAAAAATTACTAATGCGTGGTTAAAGCATTGCGCAATTGTTGACGTACTTTTTCAGATTTCTATGGTTATTGTTATTTCGAATTAAAAATATTGATATATTAACATTATAATTTATTCACATTTTCGACGATAGTTTTTTTCATGTATTATGGTTATAAATTTTATTACATTTTTTGCTCCTTTCTAATTGTTAACAGCTGATTTTTTTTTATTTTTCCTATCCTATAAAATTTTTGGTAATTTTTTAAAATTATTTCTACTTCTGTACCAGGCTCATTTTCACCAGTTTCTTTATTCATCTCGTGGTTTTAGCCACCACAAAAAGGAAGTGACAAATTCTTGATGGATATAAAAGTAAGCTAGGCAAAATAAACAGAATCCATATCGGTTTCTGTTTATTTTGCCTAGCATATTGGGTTCTGATATCGGAAACCAATTTTTCACCTTAACCTATTTTTTAGCGTAGGCTAACATGATACAATCCTGGATCGAGGGTAGGTTATATGTAACCCACTTTTATACAGTATAATTGGTACAATCGGTATGTTAAAATATAGTACACTTCTTTCATATTCATTTATAACTGATCACTAACAAAGGTTCCCTTTCATATTTAAAATATTCTGTTAACTTTCATAACAAATGACTTAAAGTCAGTGACAGGTAATATTGAATATCATGATATATGAATTATTGCCGTAGATTTTTGGAAGTAGACTTAAAACTCAATCAGCTCATTAATTAAAATAAATAGTTAAAAAGCTTGGAAAAATTATATATACAATCTTGCTACAAAATTAAAGTGAGCAATGTATTTTGAGACAGGATTGCTAGAAAATTCGATATAGTAAAATTGCGATAGATGATCACGTCCCAAAAAAATATAAATATTTTTTATGCCCATTCTTTCAGAAAATTTTGACAGAAATACATCTGTACATTGAAGATATTTTGGAAAAAAATTTTTTGTTTCTCTGAACTCAAAATGCATTTTTCTTCTTTGAAATTTGTGTTTGCCTATCCATTTTTGTGAGTATCATACAAAAACTACAAAAAGGATTTAATAGGACTGGGAAAGTTCTAAATATTTCTAGTAATTCTTGAAATACAAATTATTATTTAGTACCTTTAATGTCTTTCGAATATTTTTTGATAGGTTATTTTTCGACCTGCCTGTTTTTTTTTCGCCTTAGTGTCTATTTGTCTGAGCAACACGTAAAAATACTAAATAGATTTGAATTAATTTTTCATTGAGATAATATTTAAGAAACAGATTGAAATCAAAAGTACTTCTTATGTTTGATTTTCTGAACTAGTATATGGAAAATTTTGTTATTTAATCAATCATTTCTCTACTTCAGTAAATAAATTATTTTTGTACCTATGAAGAGTAATTTTGAGATAAATATCCTAATACTGAAGGAAAACTCCACTGCAAAAATTGAAAAAAAAATATGTGAGCGAAGCCATGCACAAAAATTAGTCTAGCTATAATCGTACATATAGCTATTAGCTCATTCCAATGAAAATCCAAATATTTACAATATTTTCATGTAACTCCAGTCGATGAAAACACATTATTCATACAAATAAATATGATGATGTCAAAAATGGATTTATTCCTCTCGAATAGGTTTCCTTCATAAGTGTTTAATTGAATTTTCACACTATGCCAAAATAATGTTTAAATCAAATTTTCTTCTAAAGTAACGGCGCACAGTTGCAAGCATTAATAATTTACTGCAAACAATACTTTATAATTAGCAATCTGACTCATTCTGTTCCGATTTAATTTAAACCGAATGAAAAAAAATTGATAACCTCTATTATTTCCTCGACCTGAGAGAAATTATTCAGGAAATTTCATCGAGTGACATAAATAAAACAATTTGTTAAGAAACACAAGCACGGTGCTTTCCAAAATATCGTTGAAAATTATACTTAAAACATTTTGTTTAACTTTACAATCTCTATTTTTAATTGTAAAAATATGGACTTATTTTTGAATATTTGTGACATAAAATTTAAACTGATTTTTATAAAGTAAAATAAATTAACATCCGTATACTTAGCTTACAAATGAATCATAAATGCATTAACTAAATTTATTGTTTGTTATAACTAAAATTACATTTAACAGTAAATTCGCCTTATATTGTCGTAACTACAATGAAAAGTTACATGGTTGCGTGACTTGAGCGCATTCTATGGTCTATGGCTATGGATAGGTTAACGTCGGCCTAGCCTAGCTACAATAACAAGTTAACTGTGACATTTGCCTTAACATAGCCCATCCCACTCTGTGTCAGCGGCTGGATTTCTGTCGGTGCGTGTCGGCTCAACCCCGCGGTGAAGAAGTTTCTTTCCTACTCGGGTTTACTATTGGTGCCGCTTAATGTTGATTTGACTCATTTGAGATAGCCAGTAATTATATCTAACTTTCATGTAGCCACAGATTGACTCCGTTCTCCATTATCTAAGTACTGAGTGGTCGTAACTCTCATATTTTAATTCGGCTTCTACGACGATTAAACGGGCGGCGGGTAGTGAAATTTTTGGGCATGTGCACTTTCCCTTGCTAAACATTTCTGTGACTTTGAGATTTAATTTCTGTTGTATTTCGTTTATACAAATTATATTTTTTCTGTTCTAATATTTTTTTCTGTTGAAGATGACTCGGCCAACATACGGTTCTATTGTCGCAAGCAGTCGCAACCGATACGGTCCTGTTGGTAACGTCAGTGCCCATCTCAGATGAGTGTAATTATCGTTGAAGTGACGACCGACATCGATAATGACGTTTCCTCATTTGGAGTTTTCTTACTAGTAAATCTAGTGACAACCGTGTTGTTCTGTTTGAAAGATATCCACCTCGAAGGACCACAATGTGTAGAATGATAAGCAACAGTAAGAGCTTTTCACTTGACTCTACTGGTTTGGAGAAATTTACTCAATTTTCATAGAATCTGTCATTATTGTCTACGAAATATAAAGAGAGCTTGCTGGGGAGAAATTAATAATTTGCGCCGACACACTTTTTTGTATAATATTTGCTATGTACAAAATCCGACTGCTGAGGACTATGGAAACTGCCCTGTTTGATCTCACGAAAAAGAACTGATTGCTTAAAGGCTGGAACCATATATTATCTCGGTTCCTACGTCAGGGTTTATAAACCCGTTCGTTGCATCAGCATTCGTTGCATGATCGTTGCATCAGCGTTCGGAAAAATATAATTTTTCCGCTTTTGGGTTGCGAGATCTTAAAAGTAATAAATGGGATTGGAATTTAATTTTAAAAAACACGTCCAAGTATACTCTGTTTGACAGAATTTGCAAAAATATTACCGCACATTTACACACACATATCAATTTCCTTTTTTTATTTTGTCGGTGACAATTAAGATTCCAATATCAAAAGTCAAGTTGCGAAATTTAATACATAAGCTAAATAGATATAACGTATTAGAAGCTGCGAGATTGTGACAGACAAACCGACAGACAGACAGAAAGACATAACGAAATTATAACTTTCCCTTGTTTTATTTCAGAACCATCAAAATAAAATGGCGCGTCCCTAATTATTAGAGCAATATTCTTGGTATGGACCAGTTCAACAACAGAAATTTTTACGTATCTAATCTTTGAGTTAACTCAATTATAGTCACTAAAATATAGTGAAAAATTGTAACAATGTTGTGTAAAGAAAATTTACGGCAAAAAAAATAAAATTTAAGTATAGGTATTTCAAAGTATTTTAAAACATATTTGAATTGGACTTTTGGGTAGGTTTCAAGAGCAAAATTTATAATAAAGTACAAAATTGAACTTCATAGGTATTAATTTGCGATTATATTTAAAAGTATTGAAGTAACATCTTCTCTTTTTTCACAACCAATGATTTAATATATTATGTGATTTCGTAAACTATTTAGAGTGACTGACTAAAAGACAGTCATCTAGTGCAGCCATACGTTGAAAATATGTATTAAATGTAAGATAAATATACGATAATTCTTTATCTGTGCAAGTGCACATTACCACAGTTACCACTAATCGGTTCAATTTGAGTATTCGATTTACATTTCTATGCAAATGCAGAATTTAAATTTTTCATGAAACACCCTATTACACCAGTAGAAATATTAAAATAATTTCTATTTCAGCTTCCTTATATTTTACGTATTAATAAGAAAAATATACATATTACTACTTATTAGTTTACCACTATTTTGTAATTGGGATAATGGTATGAATATAAGCCGAGGGTCAAAAATAATATTTTGCTATAAAATATTATTTAACAACTCTAAGACTCACCATGAATTAAGAAAATAACATTGACTATTTTTTTATATTTCTTAAGCAAAGTGTAAAATATTTCATTGATAATGTAGAAATTGTACCCAAATTCTATTTTTGTATAACATATATTCTACTATACTACCAAAAATATAGCAAATAACATTTTGTCTGTTACATATAGTATTTTTAATTTAGTGATTCTATCAAAAACAATAAAAATATTGCCTTTCCAGGTGTCGTTTATTTTACAACTAATTCCTAGTTGGTAAATTTTATTTAAAAATAAAAAAAAATATTATTTAGGAATCAGGGTAAATATTCATTTAAAAATATGAAAAGCTCAATTGAGATCCGGTGAAGATTCGTCTGCGGAATAATGTAAATTTCCAGGAAATGGAAATACGGGGTTTATATTGAAAATCAGTTTCATTCTACTAGGAGAGATCGAAAACTACATGAATTTTCAACAGTATTAGCAATGGAATTCTTGTCAATACCAATGCAAGGAAACATATCTACTATAACTGGAAGAGAACTTTCTTAGAAAATACCGAACAATGATGGATATTCTTAGAAATCAGATTTTTCTCGAAAAGTGTTTTATTAACAACAGATCAATATTAACATTTTGATTTTATTGCGAGTAAAAAAGAAGATATTTATTTTATATCTGAGCCAAAAATTAAACGGCAAATTTAAAAATGTATCGATTAAACAAATTAAAACCCACAATTTTGCTTCAATGTAAATAATACCCGTTTCAAATATATTATTACTGGTAATTTATTAATAACGTCTGTCCAGAAAAAAATACATTTGATTATTTGTTGCCGAAAGTCAATAAACATAACTCAGTATTTATTAAAATTTCGCTATTAACAAGTGAAATTGAAAACGATTAAAGCTAAAACTATAAATGGCCAAATCACATTTTTAGCTTTGAATTAACAAATATATATATATATATATATATATATATATACATATATATATATATATATATATATATAATAAAATTATAACAGAATAAGTTCTGTTCATGGAAAATATTTTAAAGAGACTGATTCGTTTAGCATATAAAATGATAATTGAAATCGGGAAACCTTGTTTGTATATTTTTCCGTATGTTATTTTATGCGTCAATCAAACAAAATATACTGGACGGGATTTGATAAAATTTGATATTGTAACACTTTTTCAAACTTTTTTCTTATTTCAAATTTTGCGCTAGCAAAACCGTGCAAGCAGAGCTAGTAATGAATACGTTAAATTAAAAAATAAGTTACGTAAAACCACCTTGAATTAGGGAAGGACAACTAAAATAAAATGTTTTTGGTCTTAAATCATTGATGTTGACATAACGAAAAAATGATGCTGTATTTCCTCCCTCAATAATTTTAGCACAGATTAAATCAAACCTGTTATATATTAACTATAACTATCACCGTGTGTACCTAGTACTTAATTTAAAATAAATAAAAGAAATTCAAGGAAGTTTCATTGTTTCATGATTTTTTTCCGAAACCACAAAAAAAGTGAAATAAAGTTTAAAAGAAATTTTTCTAGCGTTCATTTATTTCTCGTAAAGTAGGTTAAAAACTGAAATTTATTGGATCAGTTTAAGTTTTTTCTATTAATTGTAATCCAGTCAATCTTCACCTGAGTTTTTTTGGGACTGGCATTTAAAATATTGTCACGTAATTTAGGAGGTGTAGAAAAAAAATAGACTTATGCAAATTATTACAGCGGTATTAGTAGCTTCTGATACGATACTAGAGACGAATTTTTTCCGAAACCACGAAGTTCCACAAAACAACAAGAAAATGTGAAATAAGAATTTTGCTAGCGTTCATTCATTTCTCATAAAGTTGGATAAAAACTGAAATTTACAGTTTTAATTTTTACTATTCAGTTAATTATAAGCCAATCAATATTCACCTGAGTTTTTTTGGGACTGGCACCTAAAATATTGTCATGTAAATTAGGAGGTGTAGAAAAAAAATAGTCTTATCTAAACTATTACATCGATATTAGTACTTGCTACTTTTACATAAAATTGTAATATTTACTATTTTATTTAAACATAATTCCTAAAATGTATAATATTTGTTAGTATCCGAAAACTAATAATAAATAATTAAAACATAAAAACGTTTAAAAATATATTACGCAATGGTGCCCATTGCTTTGATACTTCAATATAATCTGAATATAAACTGAGTATTAACAGTCAGTACACATCAAAATCGCAGAAGAAATTCGGTTTTTAAGTTGCAATAACATTTATGCATAGAAACAAGAAATTTTCGGGAGTTACATATCTTGGGGGGAACTTGTATTCTCTCTTATAGGGTTAAATGGAATTGTTATTGCGTACAATGAACTAGAACTCATGGCTTAATTAAATACTAAGCGCCTAGAATCGCTTAATGGTATAGCTAACATGTAATGATAGTTCATCACATCATTTTGTATGTAATACATATGTATGATATATGTTTTCTGCGAATATTATAATTGAGGAAAGTAATGACATTAATATCAAGCTATTTTGTGGATTATTTAAGAATCGATTTAAAAAAAAGTAATTATATTAAAAAGTGTTATGCGTAGTTTCTTATTCAAATATCTATAAAATATATATAAAAAACCTAAATAATATGTTAAGCTACTTGCTACGTTCTATTAACAAAACTTATCACTCGACCGTTCACGCCGTATATGTATATTTGTAGAAATTCGAGATATTGTCATTTTGAAAACAAATTGCGCATTTTCAATTGTAATTTTTTTTCCTTCAACCGTATGTATTAAAAGAGGTCCTGTAAATTTTAAAATTAATTTATTAATTGTTTTAAAACTACTTAATTTATTAATCCTTGTACATCTATTAATTAATAGAAGCACAAGAATTATATTGAAAATATTATTTATAAGCTTTTGCTAGTAGCTTTTTTCGCTTCATTTCCTTTTTTCAATAAAGCAACAATATTTCATTGGATTGAATGTACGAAAAACCATAAAACTATAGAAGTTCTTATGTAGTGACGGATGGATCGATCTAACGAAATTATAAGGTTTCTTCATTTTATTACGGAATCTTAAAAATGTTTGAGTGTGTGATATTACCACGACTAGTTCTAGGGTTTCTTGCCTCAGAAAGAAAAAAAAATTAAACTCTTGTAAAATCAAGATTTGTCCGTCACTTTATTAACGTCATTATGTCAAAAACAATTTGTGGTAAAAACTTTACATTAGCATATTACTAAAGCATATCGATCCGCATATATTTCAGCAGTTAACCCTCAAACATACTTAAATAACATGTATAAAGTGGGCAAATGAGTTAATTAACAGATTTTTTTTAGTTTTATTTATCGTGTAGATACTAAAATAAAATGTTTTCACAAATGTATATAATAAATCTTCCACACAGTTTCTTGAAAATGTCAACGCCAATTTTCTCAAAAACTGTATGACATGAAAATAATTTTCACTTATATCGAAATTTTCGAGGGAATAAATGAAGTAATAGAAGCATAATTTTTAATTTCATTTACTGTGTACCTCATACATCAATTGTAAGGCTTGTTATACAACTGTATATACAATGGGTTACAATATGGAAAATTAATAAAAAAATCGAGTATTTGTTTGCTCACTTCAAAATTACTACATGAATCTTTTGTTGTCTATCACTATATAGGCTTTATTATTGAAATAATGCCATCACACTGTAAATGTTATTCGAAATGTCCATAAAAATATAAAATATAGATTTTCAAGTGTTTATGTAGCTAAAACTAACATTTATAATTTTAACTTACTTTTAATAGCTAAACTTATTCATTTAGTTTTTTAACTTCGTCTCTGTTGAGTATTAAGTCTGCTTAAACTAATTGATACTTTGTTGTATTATCGGCAGTATTATAAAACCAGCCGCTAGTTTAATCTCAAGAGATAGCACAACTGATCAAGGTTATGAAACAATTTGCATATCTCTGTTTTGTAATTAGTGAGCTTATTATACTTTATGTAAAAATGAAACGTAAAGGAAAATAATATTTTAAAATATTTAAATTCGAGTTTCAATATAAAATATATCAAGATAGTACATTTTAATATATTTGATTTGGTGGTAAGAAACAAATTTGTTTTATTCTCTAATCGGTCTTCCAAAAAACCTGTCTAGAGTAATTGTACCGAGTAAGTAGAGTAGAACTTGCATTAGGACCGTTTCATACCTAGAAAATTTGATGAAATTATTGAAAATAATAAAATTTCATTCTTTTCCATTTTAATACATTGCTTATCTACCACCGGTGTGAAAATTTGTTGAAATTATAAAATTTAGAATAATGGCATCGCTTCAAAATATCGTCGTTTCCGCACGACATTAATCATGTAACCTGGACATAATACTCGAGGTCATCAAACGGATAACTCTGGACTGATTCATTCAAACGAACTTTAAGCCTTTCTCTTGACAAAAGGCAAGTGGCATCTCATTAATTTTGCCGTCTTCTTCTCTTTTTCAGCAAAAAGTTAACGTACATTCAATGAAGTCACAATAGCACTTGTCATCCACACTCGTGACAGCATAATGAAGTTTGCTTGAAATGAATCTTTTAACTTAATTGCAGAAAGTAAATGACTGGCAAGTTTCAAGAGAAGTGGACAATAATGTAAATTTTCAACATAAATTTATATGAAATTCACAATGGAAAAATATTTTAAACTTACCAAAAAGAGGAGAAAAAAATTATTGCATTGGAAACGAATTCTAGCGACCAAGAAGAAAAGTAGTTTACCTGAAAATAAATTGTTAATTTTTAAAAATTTTTCAAATTGTTGAATTGTATATATATATATATATATATATGTGTGTGTGTGTGTGTGTGTGTGTGTGTGTGTGTGTGTGGGTGGGTGGGTTTGTTTGTGTGTGTATCAGAAATTGAAATAATGAACTTAAAGTTTATGCCTCAAAGTATTAAGAAACTAACGTTCGATTCCAAAAGATAGATATACTGATATATATTTTCACTAACTTGCTGCTTAATTCTCTATTCTATGATTTTAAAATTGTCCCGATAGTACAAACACTATATCCTATATTGATACAGGACTGGCGCAATTAGCTTGATTTCAAATGTCAATTATTCATTATCTTGTTATTCTATTTATCTTGTTATGTATAACCGATATATGATCAAAATTGCAAAATTTTCTCCATAGAATAAACAAAAGAAATATTGGAAAGATAGTCAATATTATAACAGAAAAGGATTGACTGAAAATAAAAATACAAGAAAACTTGTCAAAAATAGCAGAAATAAATTTCTTTCTTTTTTTCAAGTCCGTGGAAGCAGTGAGGAAATTGCACAGTGCCTAATACTTCAAAAGATATTAATAAAATCTTAATATCATTTTAAAAATTTATGCCATGGCATTTCACTCGAGAGTGCACGTAAAATAAAATTTACGTAGGTGAGGAGGCACACTAAAACAATTTTTTTTCGTTTAATACTCTACATTAGTTGACATCTTTACCAAAGTTTTATCAACTAAGAAGATTTTATGCACATGGGTTTAGAACAGAGTTGCTGCACAAGTAAGCGTGAATTATAGTATTATATAAAAATTAAGAAATTTGTAAATTGTATAAAATAATTGAAAATTATAAATGTAACGGAAATAATCGTATGATTTCTGAATTTTATTCCAAAGATACCAAAATAATGGTACTTAAGAAAAGTATAAAAATAATATAGATTGCCATTTGTTCACGACGGCGGTAGATAAGTAAAAATATGCCTTTGACTACAAATAAAATAGACAATCTGGAAAAAGTTAAGAAACAAAATACAAATGTATTCTAGAAGTTACCTTATTATTTTCTGTCAGTTCATATAATGTACTAATTAGTCTTTTGTTACGTTATATGAAGCAGGTCAAAAGTTATCTATTACTAATTGAACTTAGACTTTCGACTCTATACTATATGATGTAGATATCTGTTTTCCAGATATTTTCAGCGTGAATTTGAAGGCACGTAAAAATTAGAGAAGCTCGGGCGATAAATTAAGTCGCGAACGCTGAGACTCTTATTACATTTCTCACTGGAACGAGGAATAACGTGTGGCATTTTGTAATTCGTTTAGTCGAGTTATAGCGTAATTTTGTATATGTTGTAATCATGTAATGATAAACAGAATTGAGAATAAATGGTCGTGAACTATAAATATATATATTTATATTTGAGCAATAACGAAAAAGTTGTGAAATTTTAAAATTGATATCAAAATTAATCTCCTCTTACTTCAAATTTTAAAGTTATCATTTTAATAACAATTGATTAACTCTAGCCGGAAAATTTACTCTTTCCTAATCTGAAGACATATTTTTCCTTTGCTGATCTACTGACTTTCATCTTAAAAGATAAGCTCCCTTGAAAAAATGAAATTTTCTTAAAAACATGTACGTTATGATAAGTTTTCATTATGATATGCTTATTTTGCATATGTTCTTGTTCTTGAAATTAGTTGTTTAACTAATTTCAAAAACAAGAACATATTAATACCCAATTTTCTTTCTTTTTAAATAAATTTTACTTTATATGATAAATAATAAAACTAGTACTTAAAACATCTTTAATTTCAACTGTATTCAACCCAGTAATAATAAAAATATTAAATTATCTTCATGGCTTAAACCAATTTCTTTTCCCAAATCTTTAATTTATAAATTGATAAAAGGTTTCAACAATATGAAATTTAGTAATTAAATGGCAAAATTATTGAATATATTTGGAGAAATTCATTTTAATTTAATTTTTCGCAAGGAAATCAAAACTAAGTGACTTAGTATTATTTCTACTTTATTTGAATTCTTTACCACGACATAGGTTTGGTTGTATGACAACATCTTCAGGTGGGCGATTTGTAAACATGAATCTTACGAATATCCCATTTGAAGCTGTTGTAATACAACAAAACCTAGGATGTGGTAAAGAATTTAAATAAAGTGGAAATAATACTACATCACGTAGTTTCATTTAGTTGTGAAAAATTAAATTAAAGACAAAATTATTGATTGCAAAGGGAGTTACCTTTTGTTATAATATTAAATATTATCTCATCATTATAAATTATTTCATAAAAACGATATCCTAGTCTCGAAAATATCTATCTAAGCTTAGATAAGGGAGCGAAATGAACTGAATAAATATTATATATGTTAAACTTTCAAATTATACCAAGTATATCAAATTTTACTACAGCTTGTATGTAAAGTTACCACTGATTATATTTATTCAAATAAAATACATAAAATCAATAAACAATTATAAATGAGCAAAATTATGTGCTTCAAAGCCAAGTTCTTCCTAATCCGTGTTCTCAGTAAGCTAACATTTGCTGCACAATGTTTAATCTTACGCTTGAAGTGTACTTAATACTTCTGTACACAAGTAAACAAATCGCATAGAATGTGCATGATGTATAATCTATCATGCAAATACCCTTTGAATACACAGCTTATCATCACTAGAATCTGAAAACTCAATTTCTTTATTGTGGTTAGGTGTTTCTTCATCAAATACACCTACTTTTATAGTATGGAAAATTGGCAAATCGTTTTTCAAGAGTAAAGCTTACACAAAGTAAATTTTGTATCCTAAAGAGATCTGATCTGAGAAATCAACTTTGATTCAAGGTATTTGCTACGGGTAGTTGCTATTTTGTAAAATAACTACACCGGCGACCAGGTCAGCGTCTGATGATGAGTTATGAAGATAAACAATCGAACTCCTTAACGGATGGCAGTAAATTAAACATGATTCAATATATTTGCTACTGGTATCGATTACTTTGCAAAATAACTACACCATCGACCATGTCGGAGTCTGATGATACGTCTCCATAAGGAGATGAACACTGGAGCTCGTTATAGGACGATAGTAAATCAACCGTAATTGAAGAAATTAACTACTAGTAGTTTTTAATTTGCAAAATAACTATACCATTAACTAGATAAAGGTCTGATGATTAGTTCTGAAGATGAATAATGCAACTTATTAACGGATGGCAGTAAATCAATCATGCTTCAATATATTTTCTACTGGTTAGTTAGTACTTCAGTTATTACTTTACATAATTTGATTTTTAATTTCGGATATAGAGAACGGAACTTCTCAAATGGTAATTGTTACTTTGCAAAATCTGATATTGGACTTCATATATGGAGAACCGAACTCCTCAACGGCTAACAGCTAATTACAGGCAGCTACTACGATCGCTTCGTTTCTTTATATTGTTGATAACTAACTGTATACGAAGAAAAAAATACATATATACTAGCTTTTGCTCGTGACATTTAATAATTATGTAATATCCTAAGAATAAAATAATTGAATGTTAATTATAATGGAATGATTCATATTATTTATCACTAAAAATTTTAAATGTATTTTATAAATTAAATTAAATTATAAATTTGATTAAATTGGTGTGACATTGCTGGCGTTAACTTCAGAAATAAGTAACTATTGAAAATATGTTGGTGCCAATTTTGAGTTTAATATTTTTTATTTTTTAGTACCTGCTTTTCCTGAAGTAAATTTTTTGAAAGATATTTTATCATTTATAGCATGGTTATTCTATTATAGAAGCATCAAGATAGTTTTTATGGAAGATAAAAAAACTGTACTAAATAATTTGATACAAGGCATGCAAATTAACTTTCAACGTTTTGAGAAAATCCGTGAAGTGGGGTTAGAAATTAAAATACGGTAGTGCTACGTATACTTATTTTTGTAATCGTAAATTTACTAGTTTTTAGAAATTGAGGAGGATAATCGGAAAAAAATTGGTTGCTTTATTTTTTTCCAAAATTATTGATTTTTTTGCTCTTCGCGTGTGTGTGTGTGTGTGTGCGCGCGCGCGCGCGCGCGTTTGTGTGTGTGTGTGTGTGTGTGTGTATGTCCCTTGTGATTAATTTGGTATAAAAGGAACAATTTTCCAAATGACGCGAACATGATTATTTTGAAGCTATTTAATATGGGAAGAAGATTGTAACTATCATACATTTTTATGTTAAAGCCGTACGTTTATAAAAAATATCATGAAAGCAATTTTTGAAAAAAAAAAAACAAATAATCGTACTTCTGTATACTCCAAAGGAACGATATAGTCGTATTATTTGTCAAATTTTTTTTTCTATAGTGGTCAATGGCCAACTTTTAGAGTTGGAATGTTCATTTTTGTTCTTTTTATATTAAGATGGGTTTCATAATCAGCATTATAAATTATTCGAGTCAAGTTTTTTTAATAGATCTGCTTTTCTTTGCATGAGAATATGAACTTGTAGAATTATTCCGCCTCTCATTATTTGACTCTTCGGGAATAAGTGGAAACTGTTGCGGTGCGAACACTTCATCTTGGTTATGTTCTTTTAAATATATGAGTCGTTGTCAACCGAAAGAATGCCTGGGACGAGTTCATGGTGTAATGACAATAGTTATATATATATATATATATATATATATATATATATATAGGTAATATGATTACATTTGTGTATTTAAAACTTAAAATATATTTATAGCCTATAAATTGTATTAAAACTTTTAAATAGACAAATGCACATACAGAATGTAACATCCTTCGCAAAAGAAATTTAACCTTTGAATTAGTGGCATAATTTATGCCGAAAACAAATACATGCTGGAATTAAATTCCTGGTGAATATTTACTTAGTACTATCGAGATAATTGTTTAATTAATTTCGTTGTTTTAACTGACTGGTAAGCTTATTTCAAATTTACTAAAAAATATATGTCGCTCAGATGTTACATAAAACAAAATGGTGTCCTGACAATTTATTTATTAATTTGCCTGTTCCTTAAAATTTCATGCTTAACTTATAGATTTATCTAAAGCGTCAGATAAGTGAAAGAAGTTAATTGAAAATATTTCAATACAGGCACATAAGAACAACAACTAAACAGTATAGAAAAGCGGTAACATAAGACAGGAATATACAGTAATTCTAATACATATAATTCTAATAAGTGATCAGTTGTGAACCACCAAGCCACTATATAACATAATTCCTGAAGTAGAAAACATCTCAGATGGTTAGATGGTGGTGGAGCAGAAAACATCTTAGACGTATATACTGTATTTAATATTATGAGTGAATAAAAACAGGTGAAAATCGTACGATATTCATGCGCGTTCTGGGCAGGTGAAGTAAATTATGGCATTATCCTCTCGTCTAACGGTCGGAAAAATTAAACGCTACTAATCTCAAGGGATCATCAACGTTACGATTTAATAATTAAAAAAAATGCATGATCAAAAAGAATTCCCGGTGGAGTTGAAAGGAATTACATCCGACCATGCCCAATATCAACTTGGAAGAAAAAAATTAAGGACAATATCAATAAATATTGTAATCTACAAACTTTTTTAATATCGTCTCAAATATGTTATTACTAGCTTCATACGGAACGGCTACATTAGTTTCAAGAATACTACGAACTAAAGATTTAAATAAAGCAAGGAAACATTTGACATCATAAAAATTATGAGAATTTCGTATGACAAATCCAAGTACCTTATAGGTTTTCTGACAAATTTCGATTATGTATCTATGAAATGTGAGATCATAATCTATAATTATAACGGGATCTTGCATAGATGAAACCCTATAGATGATAGTTCCGTCCAGCGCATATTTTTAAAACATTGTAATGGTTTCATTTTTTTAATTTTACAAATATTCTGTAGTTAGATTTCGCAAGAGACCACCTCAAGCGGATCTAAAATATTTGCTCAATTTTCTTGGACAGACCTAATATTCTTGCCGGATGCACAACGATAATGCCACCTAGCGTTCACAACTTCATATGCCCTGCCAGCGTTAAGTAGTAAATTAGAGTTGAAAAAATAATGAATAAGTGTATATTAATTTGACTCTTATCATATCTAAATATTTCTTTATGTTATGTAAATAGCAATATAAGAAGCGTTTTCTTCTCCCCTTATATAGAGGGAAAATAAATATAATAATCATAAACGTAGTTTTCTTTCTGGTGCCATTAATAAGGTTTTTCGGGTATATGAGCCCTTTAGTGATAATTAAAATTTCGCTACTTTCTTGAAACAAAAGTAAATAAGCGGAAAAAGGTATTTAACAAAAAAACTGCCTGTTATCAGTAA